>CM024957.1:32591701-33085762 GCA_014282245.1 Rhododendron simsii | reverse complement strand
GCTTCGAGTTGATAGAAGCAAAGAAATTGGAGGCTAGCTATTAGACAAATGAATGTGTAATAATTATGTTGCAATTGCTTGATTTCTTGTATTCATCAATACGTGTTGTCCTTTTAGTAGAGAGAAAGACTCCGAAAAAGGGCAAATTTTCGTAGTAGTCCCTGTAGTTTTATGGTTGTCTCACTTTCGTCCCTCTAGTTTCAAAGTGCTCGAATTTCGTCCCTGTAGTTTGTTTTACGTTCCAAATTGGTAAAATTGTTAACACCGTTAACGAAACTAACGGGAAAAAAAAATAAGTGTTCCAATTTTCAATCCGTTTGAACCGGTGCGAAGATTTTATTTTTTTGATCATTTTATCCTAAATGGTCGTAATGAATTTTTGGCTCTAAGGCCTTTCAACGAGCACCCGAAGACTCCTTATTTAGTTTCAGGGCTCTCTTAGGGTGCTCATTGAAAGGCATTAGAGTCAAAAATTCATTACGACCATTTAGGATAAAATGATCAAAAAAATAAGATCTTCGCACCGGTTCAAACGGATTGAAAATTGGAATACTTTTTTTTTTCCGTTAGTTTCGTTAACGGTGTTAACGATTTTACCAATTTGGAACGTAAAACAAACTACAGGGACGAAATTCGAGCACTTTGAAACTAGAGGGACGAAAGTGAGACAACCATAAAATTACAGGGACTACTACGAAAATTTGCCCCAAGCGGTGGCGATTTTAGGAAATTGACAGCATGGGGTCATTCATTAGTAACGCCAACAATCTTACCAAAATATATATTTAACTCCACGATCAAATAACCAATATCATGAATATATCCAATTCCTAGAGCTTTTACATAACCAAACCAAACTGAGGCTTATATCCCAATCAATTGGGGTCGGTTACATAATCATTTTTTTTCATTGAGCTCTGTTAAGTGCTACTTGTTCAATCAACCCCATTAGACTCATATGTTTATGCACAACAGTATCTAATACTCCCTCCGTCCCTTTTTTATAGTCTGGTATTCCATTTCGGGCTGTCCCTTAATAAGTGTCCATTTTGTAAAGTTAGTAGGTAAAAATTGGTGCATTGTCTATTTTGTCCCTAAAAGTAGATTCCATTTTTAAAAAATTAATGAGTAAAAGTGTAATGATGATGGGTAAGTAGGGAAAGTGGAGTAAAAAGTTGATGTGAAATGTATAATGATGATGTCTTTTTAATAAGTTGGAATTACGAAACAGGACACTTACAAAGGGACGGAAGGAGTATCAATTTAAGTCTTCTCACCCATAGCGTTGCTACCCAAAGCAATATATGTGTATGTTATTCATTTATGCATAATTCTACCAAACCCTAGAATACTTAAAGCAAATCAGAGAAGCAAACACTAGAATTTGTAATGTTAAATCTGCAAGAGGGAGGCGACAAAACACTGGCGACGATTCCGATCAACTATGCGATGAATGGACGACGAGGGAACTCAGTCAAGAGGAAAACAATCAAAAAAAAATCTCTGTCAAGAGGAACTGATTTTTAGTCTTCGGTTTGGTATTTTTTTGGATTCAATTTTAGTGGGGTTCAAAGACCAGAAAATTATCTAATGTGGTACACCATCAAATAGGTTTTAGCCTTTTGTTCTGTATTCTGTAGATTTTATTGAAAAATTATCTTGTGTGGTGACACGATCAAATGGGTTTGCCTTCTCTCGGAACTTTTTGTGTGTTTCAAAGATTGAAAAATCATCTAATGTGCTGTCAACCTATAGTTTTGATGGGGTCATTTATAACTTCAGAAAAAAAAAATTAGTATAGTCATAGTAATTTATTTTTTTCCCATAGGGTCGCCAGACCCCACTACCGAAAGAGTGGCGTCGCCACTAAATTTGCAACTTGAAAGACTTTGGCCATGCAAGACCTAAAAAGACATGCACAAGTCTTTTTATACAATTTATTTTTTTCCATAGGGTCGCCAGACCCCGCTACCGAGAGAGTGGCGTCGCCACTGAGTTTGCAAGTTGAAAGACTTTGGCCACGCATGACCTAAAAAGACATGCACAAGTCTTTTTATACAATTTTTTTTAAAAATGTTTTTACTCTTTATCTTGCAATTGCTTTGTTAATTGTGTTCCTCAATACGCGTGTTGTCCACTTTTTGGTAGAGACGACTCAGGAAAATTATAATGCAAGTTGAAAGACTTCCACAAGTCATGTTCTTCATATATGGTTTTTGCTTTTGTTTTTTCTTTCTTTTCATTTCTGTAAAAGCAAGTTAATATATAAATGATGCATATCCATTATGTTAGAACTTGTAGCTCATATGTTAGATATGAAAAGATACTGAAAAATTCTAGAAAAAGGCCAGTTGCTAGAGCCGAACCGGAATGACGACAATTGGCCTATCACAGATCCAGTGAAATGGGTTGGACTGAATATTTAGCGAGTACATTGAGAGGATGTATCGGCTCGGTATGAGTGTGGGTAAAATTAAACAACCCATCTATTACCTAACCCGACCCATTGTGTCTGTACTATTAGGACAAACTCTCATACACCAATAATCACTCCAGTTAAATAAGTAATATTCAAAAGCATAACCTATCCCATGATTCCCATCCCTTTATTATTTGTGTACTAAACAATGGGTGACCCCTTATTTATGTTATCTTTTGGAAAAAGAAATGGAAAAAAAAAAAGACGAAAAAAGGGTGTATAGATATATATATATATATATATATATATATATATATATATATTATTATTATTATTATTATTATTATTATTATTATTATTATTATTATTATTCTCTCGCTAACACACTAATAAGCCATCTGAAAGATTAAAACTAAACTCATCAAATTTCGAAGGTGGAGCATATTTTGAATTTGTTTCTCATAGAATGCACTAGTAAAAAGTAAGGAAATTGAAAAATCACAAGCTTCTACTTTTCTTTAAACAACCGAAGTCATAATGAAAAATCTATTTATATGTAAGAGAATACAAAAGATTTATTTGTACTTTCATCTTGAAAATCAATCTCAGTGTATACACATATAGCTAAATATATTTGTGTGTAGATATAGATAGGTAGAGAGATTAATGCGAATAATAAATTAGATATGGAATAGGGAAAGAGTTTGAATTTAGGCCACGTTTGATAAGTGTGTTTGATTAAATAAGATTAGTAAGGAGATGGGATTGGTAAGAAGATGGGATTAGTAATCCCAAGTGTAATCCTAGGTGAGTGTTTGATTGTGCAAGGATTAAATCATAGGATTGTGATTACCAATCACAATTCCTTGTTTGATTGTAATACCAAGAGATAGGATAACAAATTGCATTTTCCAATCATACCCATGGGTGAAAAACCTGGTCTATTGAATTGCAATGAAGTCTCACTAACAAATTGCATTTTTCAATCATTTTCGGACAATTTGCATTTTTTTCATTTCAATCAATTTCCAGATTCTTATTTGGACAACCATTCTTGTATCATTGATTGGTTCATTTAGTTGATTTTTTTTTCGAATTTTACGAACAAATAAGCCACCTACATAATTTATAGAGGCCACTAGATGCTTTAAGGCTACAAATGCATGCATGAGTTCCATCTTCTCATCTCCTTCATGATTATTCATCCATAATTTTTTCGCGTTTGTTAATTTTGTGCCTAACTTGTAGGGATTATTGATTCGTCTTGCCAAAACGAATCAAAAAAAGTAAAAAATTGACTTTTGGAAATATTCAAGATAAAGCCCAAAGAATTGGCTTTTGGATTTTTTCTTAAATATTTTGAAAAATATTGGGTAACAGTATTTTTTTTACTTGGATAAAAGTATTTGACAAATACTATATGTTGCATTATAGAAGGCAAAAGCCAATGGACTCTGAACATCCTTTTTTAATTTATCATACATACATAATACATAATTGGGTCTGGGTGTTTTTAAGTACGAGGAGTCCTTTCGCGTACAGGTGGGTGAGTAATAAAGGGTACTACTGGTATAAATTAAAAATAGCATGGGCAAGGAGGTCATTTTGCATCACAAAGCTTGGGATAGGATTAATAATACCTAGTGGGAGGTGGTATTAATAATCCCATGAATTGGGAGAATTGGTAATCCCATGGTATTACTAATCCCAACCTATATTGTGCAATCAAACAAAGAGTTAAAAGAACTATAGGATTAACAATCATATCCTAACCCTTAACTCACTTATCAAACATGCCCTTAATGGAATAGATTTCGTATTAGCTCTTCTAAGAATGAGTTACATGTGCCACCTAATATTTTACTCCCTTTGTTTCATATTAAGAGTCTCACTTTCTCTCTCTCGTCATTTTTCAAATCAAAAAATCAACTTCTTTCGTGTATAATTTTTTGAATTTTTTCAAACCGTATAAAAAATCACGATTAGTACTTTAATTTGGTACGAAAAAATTCAAAAAATTATTCACGGAAGTAGAAGAATTTTTTATTTGAAAAATGACACGATTTTTCGTGATGGACTCTCAATATGGAACGTATGAAGTAACGACAATTAAGTTGAAAGACTTTGGCCATGCATGACTTAAAAAGTTATCCATAAGTCTTCTCTTCTTGTACACTCTTTTCTTTCATGTTCTTTTCATTTTTGCAAAAGAAAAATAAAAAACTCTTTACCTTCAACTCTGCTACTGCAAATTATACCTCGAATATTGAGAAACCATAGCTAGCCACAACCACCATGCGTGCTTTAGTGATGCTATTTGCTCTCCTTTTCATTCTAAGAATTGAGTTCAGTTGTGGCAGTGTCGAGTCAAATGTAAGCTGCCTTGAGAATGAGAGACGCGCTCTTATTGACTTCAAGGTAAATCTTACAGATGAAGTAAACCGCTTACGGTCGTGGGTCGGGAAAGACTGCTGCACGTGGAAAGGAGTCGGTTGCAGATCGCAGGAGAACAGGCCATGTCATCAAGCTTGATCTTCGCAACCCAATTCCTATGAATTTTTCCATTGGATACTATGATGATGAAGTTTACTATATCAACAAGTTGAGAGGTAAGATGAGTCCATCTTTAATCGACTTGAAGCATTTGAGTTACCTAGATCTGAGCGGGAACCAACTCGTTTCCGATTTGGATTTCTGGGGCTCCCTGAAAAGCTTGAGATATCTCAACCTCTCTCTTTTAGATTTGGATGGAAAGGTTCCTCATAATCTCGGGAATCTTTCCAGGTTGCAATATCTCGACCTTAATCATAATAATTTTGATGGTCCGATTCCCAATACACTAGGAAGTTTGACGTCTCTCACTTTCCTTGACCTTTCTATGAATAACTTCAAAGATACTATCAACGAGAAATATTTTTTATGTAACCTGAGCAGTCTAGTTTATATGGATCTTAGCGTCAATCGCTTTGACGGTTCAGTTCCTTGTTGCTTTGGGAATCACACTTCTCTTTCCGTCCTCATATTGAGTAATAATCATGGTTTTGGAAGTCCACTTCCAAGTTGCATGGGCAACATGACTCAACTAACGGTGCTTGACCTCTCTCAGAATCGGATCAAAGGTGAAATACCGAACTCTTTGAGGAACCTCCGCAGCTTGCGTGTACTTGATTTGTCAGGAAATGAGTTAAGTGGAGAGATTTCATCATCTGTGGTGGGTGAGTTTAAGAATCTAGAGCATCTTGTTATTGGTAATAATCACTTTTCTGGTCCACTACCTTCGTCACTTGGAAGGCTGTCATATTTGAGAGAGTTGGATGTTTGGGGGAATCAATTGAATGGGAGCATTCCAGTAGGTGAGTTTAAGAATCTAGAGCGTCTTGTTATTTCTGATAATTTCTTTTCTGGTACACTGCCATCATCACTTGGAAGGCTATCGTATTTGAGAGAGTTGGATGCTAGCTCAAATCAATTGAATGGGAGCATTCCAGTAGGTGAGTTTAAGAATCTAGAGCTTCTTGATATTTCTATTAATCACTTTTCTGGTCCACTACCTTCATCACTTGGAAGGCAGTCGTATTTGAGAGAGTTGGATGCTAGCTCGAATCAATTGAATGGGAGCATTCCAGTAGGTCTCGGACAACTTTCCAATCTACAATGGCTGGATTTGTCGTACAACTCATTAGATGGCATGGTAACCGAACAACACTTCACCACTCTCAAGAGTCTAAAGAAACTCGACTTGTCTTCGAACTCATTGGTTATAAATGTTAGCTCCCAATGGGTTCCTCCTTTTCAACTCCAGGTCCTGGAAATGGCATCCTGCAAACTAGGACCCCAATTTCCTCAGTGGCTTCAAACGCAGAGACATGTTACAGAGTTGGATATGTCTAATGCAAGCATCTCGGATATCATGCCCGATTGGTTCCAACTTATTATGTCTTCTTGCTTTGAGTACTTGGATATATCCAACAACCACATCAGAGGGACGCTGCCTAAATTTCAAATGAAATGCCGTGATTCTGGTAGTTTTTTTATCAGGGAGTTGATATTGAGTTCTAACAAGTTTGACGGCCCATTATCGGCACTTCCGTCATCTACTTCTGTACTAGATCTCTCCAACAACTTGTTTTCAGGACCTATTCCCCCAGGCGATTATGATGAGATCGTAGCTCTTGTTCTCTCAAATAACCACTTTAGTGGTGGCATTCCTGTGTCCTTGTGCAAAGCAGCGGAAATTAAGCTTATTGACTTGTCGAAAAACCATTTATCAGGAAAAATTCCTCGTTGCTTGGGGAACTTGGGCGGAATAATTGTGCTAGACTTGTCGAGCAACAATCTACACGGTCAGATTCCAAGTTCTTTGGGTTTCCTACAGACACTTAGATATTTACACTTGCGTAACAACAGTTTTCACGGGGAGCTTCCTTTGTCCTTGCAGAATTTGACGGGTATGGTCACCCTTGATCTCGATGAAAATGCATTCACTGGTGTTATCCCGCGTTGGATCGGAGATAAGTTACATAATCTGGTCTTCCTCAGTCTTCAATCAAACAATTTCTATGGTGGTATTCCCGTACAACTCTGCCATCTATCTGCTCTGCAATTGTTAAACTTGGCGCATAATAATGTAACTGGAGATATTCCAAGTTGTTTTCACAACTTCACTGCCATGGCAGCATTGGAACTTGGCAATTTTCAATATCAAGTAAATCCCGTTTTAGATTATGAAGACAAAATTCTTATTATGATTAAAGGAAGAGAACTGGAATACACCAAGACTCTCAAATTTGTCACCTCCATAGATCTTTCGAGCAATGGCATTACTGGGGAGATTCCAGAAGGCTTAACGAATCTTTTCGGGTTATTGAACTTGAATTTATCTGGAAATTATCTAACAGGAAGGATTCCTGAGAAGATTGGTGATCTGAAGCAATTGGAATCACTTGACTTTTCCAGAAACAAACTCTTTGGCTCAATTCCTCATAGCCTATCTTCTTTAACCTCTCTCAGTCACTTAAACCTGTCATTCAACAATTTATCAGGGCGAATACCAACCGGAAATCAACTTCAGACCCTCGATGATCAGTCTATTTACGTGGGAAATGACGGGCTTTGCGGAGCACCACTCACGAAGAGCTGCCCCGGTGATGAATCTGCTGATAATGGTGATCGTCAAGTACATGTCAATGAGGGTGATAAGGACGATGATGATGCTGAACTAATGTGGTTCTATGCTGGTATTGGACCTGGTATTGTGGTGGGACTCTTGGGAGTTTTGTACACTTTGTATTTCAAGAGGAAATGGAGGTATGCATACTTTCAATTGATCGAAGATGCCTATGATAGGATATTTGTAGCCATAGCAGTGAAGGCTAATTGGCTGAGGCGGAAGTTTCACCCCCAAAGGTAGATTGGGAGAGATCAGTCAATCTCTCTCTCTCTCTCTCTCTCTCGTACTATTCATGTGAGGATAAAGCTTATCAACCCCAGTAAATTGGAACATAAGGCTTTGATTGGTTTGATTTGGTTTTGTTTGGTTTTGTTTTGTGTTGTGTTATTAGGCAAACCTGATAATTGTTGCTTCCATATTCAAGTCCTTGAACCTCCTCATGAAAGGAAAACTACGGATGCTAGTAAATTTGTTTGTGTTTACGGTCGATGTACTTGTTGTCTTATGAGATAGAGCTGTGAGCTACTTGGGTTCGAGTTCGTGTTTGCTCATTGGATAAATAAGTCGAATTTGATCATTTTTTGAAACTAATAATAAAGAGTGAAATTAAGCTAAAACAAGGTAATATTCGGCATCTTCCAATTATAAAAAAAATTCAAGTTACTCAAGATCCGTTCAATTAAAGCTTGTTTTACATCAGCTAATCTCATAAACAAACTGAGTTTGGACATATGGGCACTATGTGTGTACAAATTAGAAGTTCACTTGGCTCGCAAAAAAACAAACCAGGCTACTGAGAAAATTCAAAGGACACAATTTTTACTTTTAGTGCAAAAATGAATGCAGGTCAAGGGGAGTTAAAAGGATCCTCTCATTTGATCCGACGCAAAATGAAACCATAATAGGTCCCGCTTTGCGTCTATGGAAAAATCTAACTCGTTCAAGTGAAGGCACAACGGCGATAAATATGCGACAGCAAATCAACACCGTGTATCTTATATTAGTATTACCGATTTTGTGGCAAGAAAGAAATATAAATTCAAAAACCAAGATCAAATACTCCCATGCCGTAGAACAAAAGGAGGAACGAAAGGAGCATTTTTCTCATGTACATTGAATCAATGATAAACAGTATACATAGTTTCTACAACAGTATAATTCAATCTTTGATGGCAATGCAATTCTATAGATATCTTGTTACCTTCCATGATTTCACACAAAAAAATGGCACTAGTTTGAGAGCGAGAGAGAGAAATTTGGTTTGAGTGTCCACCCAAAAATAAGGGCCGAAATTGACCCCACCTGGAAGGAGGTAGACCTATAAGCTCTTTCCAAGGATATTTCTCCACTTCGAAGCACCGGTCCATCGATATAACAGGCAGAAACTCCCACCTTTCCATTTCGAACTGAAACGGATAAAAAACAAAACAATGATTGAGCTCAAGCATGCATTACGAGCATGGCTTTCAAAAGGCGTGTGACGAGAAAAAATAATGTAAAAAGTCCGGGGTCTCATTTGCTTCTCTTCTTTGCTTCACTGTATAGGATAACTCCGAAGACTGTAAGCGCGTAGCCCAGCATCCCTGTTACTGAGACTGGGTTCTTGAATATTAGAATGGAGATAACAACGGCAACAGCACCTTTTGCATTTCCCAGTACCTGAAAAAGCATTCACGGATTTAACATCTACGTCAAAGAGTTCGAACAACAGGTAAAATGTCAGCAAAGATGCTCACTTGTGGGAGAATATAGAACAGACAGTCCCTATGTTTGACAACGCCACTAATAGCGACGAGGTTAAAGATACCAAATCCGATGCTTATATCTAGTCAAACAAATGGGCACTCAGTGGCATTTCCTCGTTCAAGCACAACTCAACCAGAAATCCTAGATTGCATATGGAAATTGGAACTACAAATGTTGAAGTTCAACTTCTACCAACGAAGCAACTTTTCTACACTATAAGCAAAGCAAAACAAATCGGACAAAGCACTCCAGCTGCATTAGCCAAAAAGGTCGCAACGGTTTGGTTCCAAAAAGGATCAAAGAGTATGCAAATGGCAAGGAGCGAACGGAAAGGTTCACATCCCAGTCCGCTTGTGCATTTTATAGGTGGAGTGGAAGGGAAGAACAAATTTGAGGTTAAGAAAAAAGGGACCTCCAATTGTGTAAACTCGATTTTACTCTCAAAGTCAAGAAGTGGTTTCTCTGTCTCATCAAAACTGAATTCAACATTTCTCGTCAACCAAGTTCAGCCTACTTTTACTTCACACCATACAACAATCAAGTGTGCAAAAAATTCAACACTTCCCACATCAAGTCATATCCTCCCAACTCCTTTTTTTTTTATATATATATAATCATAAGATGTTCATAGCACAAGCATCATGTGTGCACATCCTCTAGTATGTCCATTCGTCCGGAAGTTGGATAAGACCCTATAAATACTTGATGATTTAGAAACCAACTAAATCAAGTATCTACTAAGATTAAGGATCTTATCAATCAGCGTATAAAAAAAAATCAGCTGACTGGATCTTATCAATCAGCTGCCTCCCACACTTCACTTACCTCTAATCCTCCTACCATCCACTATTCCTGCTATACAGACACAAATACTTCCTCTATTGACGGCTGGTTTTCAAACCCTTGTATACTTGTATAACCCATGTCCAATATTGTCACTACATGCACTTCCTTGACAATAACTTAAAGGTGTCACAGTCAGTTCTCACAAGCACTCTGACACAATCATGAGAGAGAACCGATTTTCCAACTCAACAATCCTTATTGAAGCAGAATTTGAGGAGCTTGCATATAACCATCTAGCTATTTCTAGCGGTATGGGTGTAGATCATATAGTCTCCACATAGAAGATGGGTAATTTTCAGTGCTTTTCCTTAGTTTTTTTGTAGGGTCAGTCAATCTAGCTACAAAAATCGTGGTCCGTGAAGGTCAGGACTCAGGAGTTAAAATTTTGAAACTAACTCTAAAATGTTTCACCATGAAGAAAAAGGGCAACAATCCTGCTACTGTTTCAAACAACACAGATTTTAAGATTTTTCGAAGCAAAACACAACTCTATGTCGTAACTCAAGAACATGTCACATGCAGCTCCTAAAATAATTACCTGTAGGACCAAACTGAAGCACTAACAGCAATTAAAAACTTGATTTAAAAAAAGAAAAAAAGAGAGGAAAAGGTAAGATATTGACAATAAGTTTTTATTTTAAACCTACAGTTCTCCTTGCTGATTTGTTAGTAATAGAGTGGATACCCATAGAAACTATCACTAACATCAAAATAACAGAAAAGCCACTTGCATTGAGAATTCCTCTGAAGACAAATCTAGCACATCCTTCATAAGTTATTCTCAATTTCTCAGTACATGTTGACTAACCAGTCTTAGGTTCCAAGCTCAATCTTAGAATTTCATATTTATATGGCCTTTTTTCCGTTGCGGGATTGAGTTTTCCTGTACTAATTACAATTTAACTAATTTCTTTCTTGATCCTTTGTTACTTTCCAGACTGATTTTAGTGCAACACAGTCATCAAATAGGAATGGATAAGGAAATTCTGTTTCTGCATGGTGGGGTATATTAGTAGCGGTGTGACGGTGTCTAAACTGCATCACACAAAAATTTACAGCACAAGAGGGTAAAATCAACTGTTCATGCTATAACATTCAACTAGCTACCAACAGCAACTATATGTGGAGATTTTGCTAGTTCTAGCACAAACACTAGACCAACAGATCAGAATCCCATGCATGAGATGAACATCATGGGTCAAATGCGCACACAGAACGTCATCAGATTAACATGAAAACTTGTCTGGTCACTAGGGTGAATAACTGAGCAAGGTACTTTGAATGGATGACTTAGGGATGGCAACATATACCGAACCGATGGGTACCCGAACCGAACCACTCTCTTTCCCTCAAACCATAACCAACTTTTTTCCGTGCGCATATGGTTATGGTAGAGGCCATGGATAACCGATTGGGTATCGGTTCGGTTATGGTTTTATCTGTTACCCAAACCGGAATAGAATATCAGTAGAAGATGATCGCAGATGTAGGGTTTCTGTGTAGAATCTGTGTAAAACCATTTCCCCCTAAAATTAAATGCGTAGTAAACAGCACCTGCACTTTCTCCATTAATGATTATGAGCTCAAACACAAATCAAAATCACAGGTGTTATAACCACGGACAAGCTTAAGAAGCTGAGCAGAATCAGCTTCAATGGGGGAAGAATGAGACCTAGAGGGGCCAGTTTCAATTTGTATCAATTTTTTAATCGAATTTGTTGGACTGATTCCGTTTCTATGGTTTAATCTGTCTTTTTGTTGAGTCAATTTGAAGAGATATAAGCAGTTTTGAGACAATCGCGAAAAAACTGGAATCGATTTCAAATATGAGTCCCACAAACAGAGAGGATTTAGAGGAGAGAGAGAAGAAACTGATGATTCACCTTCAGAGAAATCATCATTCACCATTGGCGAGGAAAGTATAAAAAAAGGGGTTTGATAATATGAGTCCCACGTCGGTAAAGCGGAAACACAATTGGAATGAGGAGGAATATTTGATGGCCTGAGGCAGATGGAAGGTATCTTAGTGCTTTGGGCAATGATACAGTTACCCATTCGGTTCCGGGAACCCTGTTGGGTACGTTACGGGATAGGTTTACGTTATGGGATAGGTTACCAAATCTCAAACAGGCATCTTTGCGGATTCAGGTAGGTTAGAATTTTTGGATATCGGGTACACCAGTACAGATATCCTAATATCCGCCCCCATTGCCATTCCCTGGATAACTTAACAGTAAACCATTATTCATAGTCTTAGGCCTTGCCTTTACCATATAAGAGACTTGAAAAGTAACACTGAACAGTAGAAGTGGTCCTCATATAGGTTGATAAAGTAACAATGACGAACACAAAGTTACTAAATTAGCTTAGGTCATCAATGTGCTTACAAAGTCCCATGTCCTTTATGAATTTCACTAAAATGACCGCACAACATACACATAATATGAAAGTATGAAACTATAACCCAAGAGAAGATTTTCTGGGACAATGGGGCATACCTGGAGAGTCAAAGCGCTGGTGCTTTTAGTGACCAAGAAATTGGTCAAGTTTACAAAATATGCCAAGGAAGAATTGAATAGTAGATACCATACTATTTTGATATCATTTCTGGCAAGAGCTATCGTGATCCCAACCACATTTTCCTCCATAAGCAGTGTCGCAGGAAGTAAAAATACCACAGCCATTGGTGCCATGTACAGCAGAAGGTTCATAGAATTCAGCTTTTCCCTGGAGAACAATAACAATACGTACAGTCTGAGTTTTTAGTAAGACAAGTAGATAGATAGTTGCGTACTAAAAATAATGGCCCCAAGATCTCTAAAATTTGGTAAAAATACAGAACAAAAGTAGTCCTTACCCTTCAGAGGACAGCAAAATCCCTTGAAGCACCGACTTTAATGCCCTTGCAGCCGTAGCACCAACGCACACTATAAAACCAAATAGATGAAAACTTGGTTCACCCTGCAACACACAACAAAGAGGTAATAAGACAACATTAGCGGTACCTTTTGAAACATTCCAAGACTGTCTATTCATGATATCATCAGTTTCGAAGGAAATAAAAAAGGGGAAACAAAGAACTGGATATTGTGTCTCAGTCCAAACCTGCTTATGCAAACATGAACTCAAATCTCATCAACGGTTTTACACAGGAATGACCCACACTCAAAATCTCAACAATCCCATATTGACTATGCTTGTCATTTAAAGTCATTGTTATGGAAGCATTCATCTTCACCGAGGATGACTAGCTATAAATGTGGCTCTCTTCCACACATCCAATCCTCAATGCCTGTTCCCAGTTCTTGGGAGAACTATGATCTCGTACGATCATATCGAGTGAGCTACAACCGCTTAGTTACAGTACTTATACGCTAACTGGTAACACTTTGGTGAAGTATCCAACAAATACTCCTATGAGCCAGAAATATTAAAGGAATAGCCATAGGAATGGGTGAATCATGGCAGCATAATCTGTCTCGCCCTTAGTAGCAGGGAGCTTCTAAAGTGGTGCCGCTCCCACCTTAGGAGCGCAAGCTTTGCACTCCCAACTAAGGAGCTTGACGGGAGCCCGCTCCTTACAAGGATGAGTGCTTTTGTACAATCCTTGTATAGAAAAGCAGGGATTTATCTCTTGGCATTATTAATTAGTCTTTGATGAACTACTATATCTAGCCCAAGTCATGATATCTTGAAGAGAAAACCACATATTCCTACACTTATGGAGTATGGTGGAATTGGCACATATTTTTACTCCCTAAAATGATTGTACTTTTGAAGTGTATATTCTATGCTACATTATTGTCATCATATATGTAAACGTTCCTTTCACGCTCCCAACCCTGGGAGCTTCTATATTCCCGCGCTCCCGCTTTGCGCAACTAAGGTCTCGCACTCTAGCCCATATGGATTAGTTGGTAGAAGACATGTTGGATTGGTAAATGACAGGTGACAACTAAGCTCCAGCCCCTACTGGAGCAAACGAGCTTTTAGAAAGAGTGATGCAAAATCAGAAGCTAGCTGACAGTAAGAAGTTAGCAAGGAAATCGAAGTCTTTCTTAGCTAACTAAAGGAATTCATTTGTTAAGGTGCTTACCAAATGCCAACTGCCTAGATCAGCTTGGACTTTGGAGAGGGAGAAGGAGAGGGAGAGAAAGTATTTTGTAAATATGTCCACTTAAAATATATACTTCAACAGATCCAATTCAGCACCCATCTACTCTCTCTAAATTTACAAACACTTAGCACACAGAATAGGGTCCAACTTTTTCTTCATACAACACAATATTACTACAATGCACATGCTCTTAGGCTCTAGGCCCCTAACTGAAGTCCTAACCACTTCCATCGCTTTTCTGAACTACCAAACATGGACACCTATATGTAGGAGCCATATCGATATTTTGAAGCATGTGCAATATCAAAACATCTAGGAGGTTCTTAGATGCATTATTGGCCACGGCCCCAAACTTTTTAGACCTCATTTCCACAAAAAGGTCCTAACCTTCAAAGATGTTAGTGATACCACACTGATAAATTGAAGATGTTTTCTAAACCTCAACACCATCCCCATTTCCCATAATGATAAGAGTAGTATAGACAGAAAGCAATAAAAAATTGAGATAAACCGAATACATTTTCTTTATAGTTCATTATTCTTCAGTTTCACACCAAACATGAAGAATTACAAAAGTACCTTTTCCAAGGAGTGAAAATCATATGCAAAACATAGATTTAAGAACTACGGAATCAAAAAACACAAAAAAACAACTTAAAACCAAGGAAGGAAGCCCTCCAATTTACTAGTTATGCAAGCTGTATCACATTCAAAACCATTAAAACCCAATTAATTCTTTGCCCAAGAAGAATTGGTTCCATAAGAAGAGTGAATAAACTCTGCAATTCAAACAGATTCCAACCACCCAGGGGCACCAAATAACTCCACCAATTATAGTACTAGTTTTTCAGATTGTTTTTGAAGAAGTCCTTTGAGATTGGCCCCAGCAAGTTCCTTGGGTGAAAACAAAATCTTCAAATTCCTATTATTTTGTAGAATAAACACCGTAAAATTTCAAGTTATCATCCATTGTGTGTAAATTAAGTGGGGCTACATATAAAACAGAATCTCATTTTGTCCTCGAACCTAACAAGTACCCGTATTCACCTATGGAATATGCTGTTCATAAATCAATGTACATCCATGATGTGGTTCGAGCCTTAGTCACGAAATCCTTAAGTAAGGCCCTCCGCTCCAATCCTCTCTCTGTGCTCACATTCTCAATCCTCTATCTCGCAAACTTTAGAACTTCGAGATATTTTAAAAGACGCTTTCACGCTCGCGTGTTGTCCCACTGTTCCCCAAGGGATTGGCCTAGTAGTCAAGGCCTGAGATTTAGGAGTTTGCTTCCTCCTAAGGTCTCAAGTTCGAAACCTCTTAGGTGCTATCAATTCCTATGGGGACGGTCCATATAGAGCTTTGCTCTAGCTTTAATTGGGACCCCGCAAGTGGGCGGTGGGATTGGTCCCTCAAGATTAGTCAAGGTTCGTGTATGCTGACCTGAACAACTGAGTTTATAGAAAAACGGTTTGGCCCTTGCTAAGTTTAAATCCTGCATCTGCCACTTCAACCACCAATTCTTCCCCAATAACAACAACAAAGCTCGAAGAATATCCAAAATAGCCCAATTCACAACGCGCAAAAAAAAAAAAAAAATTGAAATATAGGAAAAGGAGTTTACCCCACTGGCAATAACAACCCCGGTAACAACAGGCAAGAGCGTCAAGTACGTGAGCCAGGCCTCCCTCTTCACCGTCATCAGGTACGCGAAAACCGCAGTGAAGAACGGCGTCGTGGCCCCCACAGCCTGGTTAAACGACACGGGGAGGTACCTCAGCGAGACGTTCCCGCTGACGACGGACGTGCAGAACACGAGGCTGAGGGTCGCGATCTTGGCGAACTGGACCCGGGACCGGATCGCCTGCAGCGGCACCAGGCGCATCCACACGATGGCGACGTAGGAGAGCAGGGAGCAGGCGGTCATGTGGCACATGGTGAGGAAGATCGGGTACTTGAAGCCGTAATTGCTGAGGAGGTACTTGTTCAGGAGCAGGACTCCGATGTTGGACGCATACCACGCCGTCACGAGCCCGATCGTCGACCACTGGCTCGAGGATTTCATCGAGTGTTTAGGGCTCCTTTTTGGGGCAGTGGGTGTGGAAGGGGTTGGGGGATCTGGAGATGGGTTAGAGGGTTTGGAGAGAGAGAGAGAGAGAGAGAGAGTGGGGGGGGCGACGGGAACTGTTGTGAGGACGGTGACGGCGGTGGTGGTGGTGGTGGTTGTGGGAATGTACCTGTGTGACGACGGGGTGAGTCACACCAGTTTCATGAGTGGATGTTGTAGTGGAAATTATCGGGTGCTTTCTCGGCACCGACAAGCGATTTTCCCAAATTCCCAACAAAGATCGCACATTTTGTTTTGTGGGTATAGTTGTATATAGCCTCGGCCGCGTTCCGTTTAGAAAAATAATTACTTATTTTTTAAATTAAAAGTGATGTATTTTGAAAAAATAATATATCTTATAAAATAGAAAATAAGTATTTAAAAAACAAAAAATTTAGTGGAATGTGGCTTCTATAGATTTTTTTTTAGTAATGCAGAACGTCTCGGGTCAACTTAAGCATACCTCGGACCAATTCACTACAACCCCTCTCACAGCCGTTCCCATGCCTCCAGCGTTGCTAACAAGGAAAATTGGTCAGCTTGCACATACCTCAGACTAATTCCCTACAACCCCTCTCAGAATCGTTCCCATGCCTCAAGAATTGCTGGCAAGAAAAATTGAACCTAAGACTTTAAAAAAGAGCAAATTTCTAAATCACAGGACGAAACTCTGAGTTGTATATATAGGGAGTAAATAAAAAAAAAGACTCCAGAGTTGTGGGTGTAGTCGTATAGTCAGGCTAGAGAAGTATTTTTTATTTTATTTTTTACCGGCCAACTATTGAGACGAGTTCTTGCATGATCCTTAATTTTATACATTTTTTTTAATTATTCGTTAATCTTAATCTAAACTATTAAATTTTACGCAAAATATGATTCACTGTGATTTCTTCCGATCATTCAAGCCCTTCAATTTGTAAATGTTGGCGTGTACTTCATCTATAAAAAACAAAATCCACATATTCGAATATCGGTACATCTTTGATTAAAATAATATCTATTGTAAGAGCTAAGAACTGTCAGAGTATAACCTTGACAATTCATTGTTCAGAAGATAAAATATTATTTAATTAATACATATCGATATCCGATCAATTCTATTGTTGGAATGGTCAAGTAAAATTGTGATGAATCTTATTTGATATGTACGTCACATTTGCATTACTTCCTCCGTCCCAATTTGTCTGTTCAATTGTCGAAATTTGTGTCTTTCAAAAATATACTTATATCTTATATTTTATAATATTTTTTATGATTTTGAAGATTTTGTATAATAAACTAATTGAGATCTATCAAACAAGATCCATATTATATATTAAGAACATTACGAATTGAAAATTATAGACAATTCTTTGAGAGTTTAAATGCTCTCAAAAAGTCAAAAGAAGACAAACAAACTGGAACGGAGGGAGTATATATTAAGCAACGAATTAGACTTTTTAGCAGTTTTTTTTTTTTTGTGTGAGTCTTTTTGGGTCTTTTGCTGCACTTATTTCAATATAATCGGTTCATATTATGGAAAATAATAGGATACATTCCTGGAGAGTTTCATTTTTTTTTTTCATGTATTGTACCAAGTCCCTCCCATTATGCTTAAGTGTGATTTAAAACAATATTATAATTGAATACCAATATGCAATTCGAGCTAAAAAATAACTCAAAGCTGAATTTGCTGGGTTCGAATCTAGTGTGCGCAAAATCCAATTATAATTTGTGTTTTTGTTCTGATTGTATACTAATTGATGTCCAATTAACTTGATTTGAAACCACACTACAACATTTCAACTAGAACTACAATATGAATGAGACCGATTATTAAGATCATGTTTCCAATAACAATTTTGGGTAACAAGTTATGACATTTTATCTTGTTATTTACATCGAACAATAAGTTATTGCTTATTGGTTAGTAAAAACAACCTGACAATTTAGAAATAAGTTAGTGGTTTTCGCTTGACGTTTTTCAACAAATTTTCACTCACATACCCATCGACAATTTGTTAGTTAATAAAAATAACTTGATATTTTTCAACAACTTCACGACTTGTCAACAATAAGTTCTTTCTCAAAATTTATTGCCAGCCGAAAACATTCCCTTAAGATAAATCCGACAAGAATCCGAGACTGGGAACAGCTCCACTCCTGCGCCGGCCACAGCGGAGCATGTTTTAATCGTCTTTTTTATTTGGGGGGGTATATTTTAATCAACTGATTTGTTTGGGAGTAGTTTTCCATTTTTGCCTTTTCTGATTTGTTTAGTAATATATAAATCAGCTTTATATAATCCATTTGGAGATGGCTTCTCGGCAGTTGGGGAACCCAACTGCTGCATGCAGTTTGACTTTTTAAGGATTGTGCCAGGTCTTTTTTGATGATCTAAATCGTTCACTTTGTATAGCTCGTCGAGAGCTTTAACCACACAAAAAATAACATTTTCATCGGATATCGATCCATATCTTTTTGGAGCACATTTTTCTTGGAAATACCGAATAGAATTGGATTTGATTCAGTGTTGCTGAGTCCATTTTACCCAAGGGAAATGTGCTCCAAATATATATGGATCGACATCCAATGAAGACAATTCTTTTTGAGCGCTCATAGCTCTCGACGAGCTCTACAAAGTGAACAATTTAGATCGTCAAAAAAGACCAACACAAGCCTATAGATACATATTTTTCTCATGGGAACTTTTTTCTTATATTATTTGTTTCTCAAAAATTTAAAGTATGATATTAGAGAAATACCGTGAGCAAATCAGAGATCAGAGGGCTCATCTGACAATACTGGGAACAAAACAATGGATCCGAATCGGAAGAGATGGTGACTATACATATTTTTTTCTTTTGTTATTTGAAATCTGTTTTTTTATTTTTGAAATTGAGACCTTACGAACGAGCCAACCCCTAAATCACAAATCTTGACCACCAAGTTCAAAAAGGGAAAAATAATTTACACTGTCACGATTTCTTTTTCTTCTTTGGTTTGGTTTTAGAAACTGATAGTTTGCCCATTTTTAGATGTCCAAAAATCATGAGAGAGAGATAGAGAGAGGCATTCTAATTTATCACTTGAAAACGAGAGAGAGATAGAGATAGAGAGAGAGGTATTCTAATTTATCACTTGAAAACGAGAGAGAGAGAGAGAGAGAGAGAGAGAGAGAGAGAGAGAGATTCTAATTTATCACTTGTAGTTTTCAATCCTTTGTCTCCTGGCAACTTCGGTTGCTAAAATCGTAATTAATTGTCCTGCTTGATGTGATAAATGTAACTTTCATTACAAATTTACAAAAACATCTAACTTTTGAAAATTCATGACATTATAGTCCAACAAACCACGTTCTTCTCAAAATCACAGTACATTAATCACCTCGAAATGCTGGAGTACGACGGAACGGCTGATGTTAATGCCGTTACATAGTGAAAAAGTTGGAGCTCATCTATCATATCCTGTCTGTCTTTTCGATTTCTTGTTTTTTTTTTCGAATTCGTGTTAAAGCACATGTTAACTAAAACGTCTCATGTAGGTTGACACTAATATGATCTCTTAAAATTGTATCGTATTCGGGCTGACACTATTAACCAGACACCCGGAGTTATTTTATTTAATTGAAAAATGCTAATCTCATACCAGTGACAATGGTTAATGTGCAAAAAGTGCATCGATATCTGTGAAAGATATGTAGATATCCCGAAAAAAAGTGCAATATTTAATTTGTGAAAAGTACATTGAAACACCTAACTTTGTTGGACATTAAGTATGGATTATTCACTGTCTACTAGACCAAGGTTAGTAAAACCATTTTCAATTTGTACCATGTTAATGCCAAAATACAGTGCAAAAGGTACAAATGTACAAATAAAAAAAATCTAGTAAAGCAACATGTTGCACAGCAAGTTCCACAATATGTCGATGAGGTATTGTCTGGTTCGTTGAGCGTGTGTATCGTAAGTGCTCATCTTTGCATTCACTCACCAACGGAATGCTGCCATATAGACATGGTGTAAATGAACGTTGTGTTACTAGACTTTTTCATAAATGTGTTGTCACTCCAACAAATAAATTTAGGTGTCCCTCGGGGAAGGATCCCGTCCAGTCGCTCTGGATCAGTTTGGTTCAATTTTTGCATCCAGACTATCTAAAAGTGTTTTGGACGGTAATGAAAATGACATCTGCCAATGACTATGAAAATGACATATGCTTTCATTGATATGATATTGCTATATGATAACAAAAAGAAGATCTTTTATTGCCCTGCCTAGCTGTATATGCGCATTGATAAATACTTCCAGAGCACGTTTATTTTAGGTTTATCTACTTTTTTGGCCCTTACAAAATAAACTCGGTTACATTTTCATCCTTACAAATTTTTTGGTTTCAATTTTACCCTACTCCTTTCTAACCGATTTCAATGCCACCCTTACTGTCAAGAAATGGATGAAAACACCCAAAGTGGACTAACGGAAGGCTTACGTGGACTGTGGCCCCAACCCCTTCACTTATTAGGATCCTCTGCCTTGTCCCCTTAATATCACGCTGCCATGTGTCCCTTGTAAATCTCAACCCTCCATTAACTTTGGCATGTTTACCCCTTCCCTCAAGGACGGAACCAGGATTTTATACACACGGGGGCCGAATTATGAACAACAAAATTTTGAAATTTCAAGGTTCAGGAATCTAAAGGATTCAAATGTCTAAATAACACCAAATACAAAACACAATATCTAACAAACAAAAAACAACTATTTTTGTGAAAATATAAGAGTTTCTCAATGAGTTGAATAGAATGCGACGCTCCTTTAGATCCTTAAAGTTATCGATGATTGAATCAGAACTGAATTTCGTAGCAATTTCCTTCTCGATGAATAAAATCAGAGCATCGGTGAGAAACTCATCCTCCATTTTGTTGCGAAGCCTCGTTTTGACAATATTCATAGCTAAAAATACCCTTCTATAGTTGCCATAAAAACTGGAAGAGTAAGCACAACTACCACCACTCAGTAGACAAGTAAGTAGGTTACTGATTTTCGAGACTCAACCAACCATTGACATAACCTAAAAATACTTCCCAATTGTTTGAATTCCGAAGGCTGAACGAGAATATTTTTTGTTCAACTGTTCAAGAATGTCGGTTGTATTTGTCTTGGCTAAAAGAAACCCCTAATTTATTCTGGGGTACAATTTTCGAGTGGGGGCCACCCATGTGGTCTTTGGTTCTAGGCTTCTAGCTCACATGTAAATAGTTGTTTCTACTCCAAAGTCTAACCTGGAGGACCACCATGAGTACAATATTCCAAAAAAAAAAAAGAAGACAATTTCCGGAAAACACGTGGGGGCCATGACCCCATAAGCCTTCATTTACCTCCGTCTCTGCCTCCCCTGAACTTCTCTCTCTCTTCCATTCTGTTCCCGATTCCGTCGAACTCCACCCCACCTCCCTCCTGACTTCCCTAAGTACAATTCCCATAAAATTAATATCTAGTACCTCTTTTTCCTTCCTTTTTTTAAGGTTACCCAAATGCTTCTCCTAAATCCCATACTTCCTCTCTTTGGATGCAACCAAACCTTTCGTTAGCGTTTCTGTCCATTTCTTAACGGAAAGGGTAATATTGAAATCAGTTAAAACTAATAAGGGTAAAATGAAGAAAATAAAGGTTATTTTGAAAGAAAAAAAAGAGATAAGTTTAATAATTGAAAATTGGTAAATATTAAAAAAAAAATTGGGTTGTTTAAAACTTGTTCGATCCAAATTAAACACTCATAGAATAAATGATTCCGAAAATGTCATAATTTTCAATGTGGCCGGCCAACTTCACTACGTCTCATGTTCTCTGTTTCATGTGATCAACTTTGCAGTATGTGCAAAGATACAAAGGTCACCAATCCTCTCTTGGGGGTCGAGACCCGATCCCGATCCACACCTATGCGCGCGCACGCGCGCACACATACACACCCCGAGAGATTGAGAGAAAAATCACTTTGTATTTATTCACACACATATACAAGCTACAAAAATTCTCCGGGAACCACAACTGGTTCCACTCTGGCCCCCGCACTCTCCTCACTCTCTCCCTCACATTGTCCACTCCCACTACGGCGGCACTCTCCCGGGGAGCCACAACCGGCTCCCCCTCCGCACGCCCCACTCTCTCTGCTTATGGGCAGAAGAAAGAAAAAACAAAACAGTGGACATGGGGAGGGATCCCCTGTGGTAGGCACACATGGGAGAAACCCAACATCCTCTTGTTTGCTTGTTGGCTATTAAGTGGCAATTGAACCCACAGGTCGTTGGTTCGAGGATTCGTAGAGTATCAACCAGACACAAAGGGCAAAAATCATAGCTAGATTCGTAATTAGGCACACTTTGACCTTATTTCAGATTCAGGCTTCAGATTTACTCATTTAGTCAATCACCTTTAGGCACGTCTCACACGGAAAGTTCCAACAAGGACAATCTAAGTAACCAATAATACCTCTAATTTATTGGTTTTATGGGTCTTAGTTTTTTGGTCTACATGCAGAAATAACAAATGTAGTGTTTCAGCCCAACAAGGGTATATTATTATTCTCTTTTCCATTGCACTATTTTCCTTTCCATTCCCAATACCATACTTGACTCAGACTGCCTCTTTGATGCTAAAACCATAGTCATCTAACATCACTTTCAACATAACAGAAGCTCAAAAAAAAAAAAAGAGAGAAAGAATTCCCTACTGCATTTCTTATGCTACTACGAAGGCACTAGACGAACCTGTGAAATGGCGGATCGAGCCAAGAAGACCCTTAGAAGCACCAAAATGCCTTATCCGATACACACCCGAAACTGCATGAACCGGAATTCTCCATTCTATAGTTGCATAGCTTATGGGACTTAGTTTAGCAGGCCTTGACCACTTAAAACGCAAACAGAAGTCATCGTCGTCGTATTCTGGAATCCATTCCTCTTTTCCTTGGAGAATTTCAACCAATGCAAATGTGCCCCCAGTCATGAGGTCGTTTCTTGGGCAACCAGTCCAGAAAGTGACTGTAACCATGTCTCCCCTCTTGAATGTGGAATTTGAAGGGACATCGATTTTAACATCGCCGAAGTTCACACCTAAGGGGGTTGTGTCGACAACTACTGGTGCAAGTAAGCTGATTTGCTTGTCAAGGAGATCTGGGGGTTGTGGGCCAGCTTCGACAGCTTGGCCATTGATAAGAGCCATAGATAGTTTTCTGAACTCCTGAATGTAGGCATCGAGTGTGTGTGGACCATAGAGAGTAGATGCTCCCTGAAAATCAAACCCGTCCTTGTTATTGAGAAAAGATTTTTTCAGACACAACTCACTTCAAATTTAACTGACAGTGGATGTTGCAAGTGATAAAGATGTGCATTTATGAATTTAACTGAAGCATAGCCTATTTGACAAAGGAGTCTGACGAAAAAAGATTTATCCAACTCTGATTGATTAAGCCAAAAAGGTTAGTCTGGTTTGGTTCGATTTACACGTCAGTTGAAAGTTTGAAACCATGCGGTTGAACTGACAAAACATGCACATGAGGTTTTTGTTTTTTCCTTTTGCTTTTGTCTTCTATATCTGATGCAAAAATTGTTTTGGAGAATTTGAAACAACAGACCTCGTAGCGCTGCACCTGATACTCCTCAAAAGTGGTCACATACTGTGAATACGCATTTGTAAGTCCTGCAATAACAACATGGACATTGCTGTTGAATTCACCATTGCGTCCAGAAGTAAGAACCATCTTAACAGCTTCTCGGAGGCGTCTACCAGCCATGGTTGTGAACTCTGCAAGGGGCAGACATTACAAATTAAGCTAACGAGGGGAACATGTAAATACCAATTAGTGTGCAAAAGACCAGATTGAACTCGGTAAATATACTGGAAGGATTCTAGTTATGCACGATTTCGAGCAATGAAGCTGCTAATGTGGTGGGAACGTTAAAAAGTAGCAGAATTAGAGTGGCGAAGTCAGTAGCAAGAGAAGAGGACTGGATTAACCTCCAGGTACGCTGAGAATGACAAGTTGTCCCACACGCAATATTTGAACTGGAAGTATCGAGGGCTGCAAAATAGAACATTGTAAATATGTTTGTCAGTACTTCGATCAACCTATCTAGTAGAAACAAATGCTTGGCCAAATTGCTCACTGTGGACTAGTTCAGAGTTCAGACCTATGAAGCACTGACATGCCTAATTGGTCCCCGATGCATGTCAGGCAAGATAGGGCCAAAGTGGAACTTATGCGGGACACGCTGGGATATAAGTGTCTCAAGTTAGAACAGATGGGACACGGCAAGGTTCAACTCCTAGTTTTATAAACTTACTTTGAGGTTAATTTATATTATTCTAAACCAAAGGATAGTAGTTATAGCTAAATTTAACATCATAAAACCCTTGTTCATATTATTATATCCTAAAAAAGATACGAATTGTAAGTTATTATTATAGCTTTGGTTCTTTCTCGGTACAACAACCATATAAATAATCACATAAACAATCATATGTGTAACAAGTAAAAACAAAAAAATCTTCCTTCCGCGTCTCCATTCTTCGAGAAGTCCAAAGACTAGAAGTTTCCAATTTTAGCTTCTGTGGACATTACAACGTTATAAGTACAAAGGAGTTACCATAACTCACCGCCCAATCATATGGCTCCTTCATTTCACCAGTATCAAGCAGAATAGGCTTTGGATGCTGACACTTGACCTGTTCCTCGGATGGGTTTTTTAGTAAATCCCTCACCAGTCTCCAAAAGGCATTTCCCTGAAGCAATATCCAGAAAACAGAATTCATAAGCGTTTGACTGACACACTACGGGGTTTATGATTGAATTGAAAGGTCTGCTTATGCACTGGAAACTTGACTTACCTTATCATCTCCTTGCTGGAAATCAAAAGCTCCAGGTCCATCAGTGGTTCCTGCAGCAAAAGCAAAGCCCATTGCAGCAGGACATGTTTTCACCTTTTCATAACCCCCTCCTACCTTGGGGATCGTGACCTCAAGGTTAGAGAAGTCTACATGTTCGTGTTTGTAGCTCACCTTCCCTTTCAATTGCTCAGATGCTGTATTAAAAAGTTGCACAGCTTTTTTGAATTGCCTTTCTCCTATGACACGTGTACTTGCAAATTCGTCCGGGTGCCTGCCACATAAATGACATATAAATGTTTAAGTCTGCATAATACAGAATACGCAAGTGCTATGTCTCAACTCTCAAAAAACTTGAAAAGGTTCCAATAGTATGTACCCTGGACCCCGGCCATAGCACAATTCGTTTTTCCCATTGCAGGTACTGTGATTGAAATCACATGGCGCCCCAGTGTCTAAACAAAATGCACCAAGTACATTGGGGCTTACATCACCAACATTTGTCTGACAGAACGCAGATACAAATTGAGGCTTGTCAGCTTGCCTAAGGGCACTTCTGACCCTTCTTGCAACACTTGAAATTTTTGTTGTCACTTTTCCAGGAGAAGACTGGAAGGACGATGCAAGTTCCATCAACTCCTTACCTGTAAGGCAATATCTAAGTAAAGAACCAAGTAATGCAGTTTTTCACTCATTTCACGCTTTCTACATGTACTTCTCAAGTTGGAACCAGAATCTAGGGTGGTTAGTGAAATGTGTAGAATATGCACAGGTTGTTACAAAAAGTAACTGTTATAGCTGGAACTGTCAGTCTGGATAATGTTGCTTGTCATTCCAAAAACAATTTTGTAGATGTAAATCAACCTCCTCCCAAACCTAGGAAAATAACAATGTAATTCCAACAAAAAAAAGGTGTTTTAACTTACGATATTCATGAAGGTTAGGAATTACGCTGGACACTCTTCGCGGGATCCTGATGGCTTCAAATTTCTCAGTATTTGAACTTCCAAGTTCATTCTCAGAAGTGTTTTTCTCATACCAATCCTCCATAAATCGCGCAGCAGCTCCTTTATTGTCACCACTAATCAATGAATTTGTACGGCTCATAGAAGTTCCATGTGTTGCAAACCAATTGAAACTACCGATTGGGCCCCACTCATCATCTACAAATTTCAAAAGAGTCATTTCTTTATCAACATTGTACTTATATTTACTCCGCTCAGTCACTGGATTGCTGAGATATGCACTTGGGCTACGGTTTACACCAGCATCCAAGAGCTCTCCTGAGAAATCAGGATGGGGGATTAGCATAGTAACAATAAAAAAGGGGAAAAATTGTATGGATGCACAATAGAATAGAAAAAGAAAAGGAAAGATTACTTGAATCATAAATAAACTTACTTACCTTTATTTATAAAAATCGACCCTGGGCGAAGATTGTCGTGAGCTTCTATAATGCTTTTCTCAATCCCATCAACAATGGCATCAAACGATTGGCGTACAAATCCAAGAGATGTTACAAGATATACCACATATTGGAGATAACCACCAGGCCCAGCATGAGTGTGAGTGCCACTGATAGCAACATTCTGTTCACCATACAAGTCACCGTACCTTCAAAAAGGAAGTAACAAAAGATCACTCAATAAGCGATAATACCCGGACAACTCTGCAAGTAAATGAAAAACTTGAACCCAGCTATCTGAAACAATTTGACACCTCGGATTATTTCTATTTCCAAATGACTATGAAAATCAGATAGATCAACTGAAAAGAGCTTTCAGCCATAAAAATGATATGAAGATCCCGAAGTCCTTCTTTCAGCCATAAATGATATGAAGATCCCAAAGTCCTTCTATTCTGTTACCTATACATATAAAAAATAATAATAATCAAGGTGTCACCAAAGACGCAATGAAATTTATATACCTTGATTTCAACCTTTCGAGAACTTTCAACGTAACAAGCTGTGAACCCATGCAGGCATCAAGATTCACAAATACTACACGGTTTCCTTTAGGTTCTGCCACAATAAATGTACGAGCTCGCAACCTGAAGTGAAGTCCAGAAGTAGTTTGTTCCGTATTTGCATATCCCATCATATTCACATCTGCAGCTGGTCCTGTTATGTCATAACTTCCAAGGCCAATCAAGTAAGTGGATGCTGATACAGTTTCCCCAAAACTAAGTAGCACGCTTACTAGGAAGGCCCAAAACCACATTGGTTTCATTTTTTGCCCAAGGAAGCAGAAGAACAGGGAAAGCTTCTTCAAAATGCCTTTTCAAAGAAAGGGTTATACCTCATGCAATTATCTCCATCCTTCACCAAATAAACAGATACACCATGTGAGCACTTGTTCAGCAATTATCATTTGAGTTCAATTTGAACTTTTGAGCGTTATAAACTACACAGATATGGGCTGACGACTATTGAGGAGCATTGTGAAAACAACCTGGGCTAGAATTAATTAAGACTTTTTGTTGTGCCCCATCTATTGAAGTCAAGTCCCTTGATAAGTTGATATATCAGAAAGATCACAAAACAATAGAGCACTAATTGTTTGCTTATGCATTGCACAATCAGAAACTTCAAGCATAGGAATCAAATCTCAGGGAAAGAACAAAGCAAAGGCATTTTCCCTTGTAAGCATCTCCTTAACTTTTTTTCCTCACAAACAGTCAAACTCAAAATTTAAGTAAAATCTCCTTAAAACTCACTCAACTCCTTGACTCATACTTTATACCAACTAGAGTTTTGCTCAACTTTATACTCAAATCAATGGAGGCTCAAATCTTTGAAGGCTATTTACGTCTTTCAAATTGTAATGCCATTGATGAACCTTCTAACCACATTTGTGCTTAGGCTTGAGTTTGCCCACAGGAGTTCTCCATACACTAAATGATTCTTTTACTCAAACTTGGATAATGATTGCCGATTGAAGAAACTACTTAACAAATTGACAAAGTCTTACCCCCTACAAGTAACTACACAACAAAGAAGAGAAAAAAACTAGTTTTTGTTCTTTTGATATATAAGAAGAGAAACAACTAGTTAAGGTACCAATGAATTAGTGTGCCTACTTACAACCTAAACCAAGCTTGAAATCATTTCCCATGCAGCAAAAAGTATTGACTATTGAACATGGGTCTGAAACTGACAGATCCAAGTATACATACCTACAACTGGAGAAAAAAATTGAACCCTCTCAAGATTCTCAACTATCTAAAAGCCATATGGAAACAATTTAAACAAAAGCATCTCACCTTCTAAACATGCAGACCCATGCAAACAGAAGATTAATACGATGGCAGTTTGTGACAAGATGCTTTAATCTACAAGCCCTAACGAGTTCAAAACAAAATACACAAAATTTGGCACTTGGCCAATCTAATAAATAGCTGAATTGCGTGCAGTTCAATACACCAGGAAATAAACGGAACTTCAAACTAGTGAATCATGTTCTGAAATTAGTTCATTCCCGTTGATTATGTCCAATAATCTATCAAGAAGCTGCTAAAACAAAACCAATCACAGTTGCAATAAAGATCAACCAGACCTGACTCTTCAAACCATGTGAAACACAATCGAATAGCTCGACAACTGATTCATCAACAAATCAAACAGCTAACCGAATCATAACCATTGAAAGAGGTTTATACTCATTTGCCTTGAAGACAAAACACTGCGCTCATCGTTTTCCATCTAGAGTCGATAAACTAGTCAAGAAAATCGATCTCAAATGAACTTTTATGGAGCCAATCACGACCCAATCTCAACTAGCTTAATTTTTATAGACATCATAAACTGAACAAGCCAAATAGTACCTTGTTCAAGACTGATTTGAAAGCTTAACTACAAGCTCAATTTATTTATGCAACAAACCAATCTAGAACGAGCAAACACGAGCTCAAACTTGAGTAGCTTGAGTCTTTTATCAGCCTTGCTTCAGTCTAGATATGTAAACAATTGGCATTTTCCCATTTCACAAGTGACAAGAAGAAATCATTCTTCATATATATATCGCGCTACAAATGTACAAGCACCTCGACCTAGTAACCAAAGTGCTGCCTTTTCTGGTAATAACCAAGTATTCATTGATCAATGAGAAGCAAATTAGCATAAGATCGAGAAAAACTGGGACTTACCGCTGATAAACAAAACATCGAAGATCGTCTTCGTGGTTAAGGACTTCTAATTCTTGATTGGTTTTCACTGTTCTTCAGGAGGTGTCGGTTAGCCCAAGTGCAGAACGGGAGAGCATGAGATCAGTCATGGTACATGCATACACACATATAAAGTGTGTGTGAGAGAGAGAAGTGCTTACGAAAACTTTCTAGTTTCCAATTTTGTAGAAAAAGAACTTTTTACAAAAGAAGGTAATTTCAAGGTTAAAAATTATGTATTTATAATAAATAATTTTTCTAGCAATATGAATTTTATTTGATAGGTGTCATTACGATCTTTTAAACAGTGCAAAAAGTATTAAAAAAATATTTTCATTTTCATTATATTTGAATTTGAAATTACCTTCGTTTAAAAAAAATTAACTTTTATAAAAATGAAACACCCTTGCGCCTCTTTAGGAGGTTGGAGGAAAAAGGAAGAGTAAATCAAAATATTACTTTAATATTTCTTTGAGTAATTTTTTAAGAAACCATAACCATTCATTTCTGTTATCGTGAAATCACTCGATTCAAAAGTCGTGAAATCGCTCGATTCAAAAGTACTACGCCTATTAGAGTAATTTGGTGGGATTGGTTGGGTCCTGAGCACCATTACATTCATAGTTGTGATGGTAGTTGGGAAGAATTATATCGACACGTACAAGTTCTACTTTTTTGCACATTCGTCCACGTATAAAGTGCAGTATTTTTGACAAGACAAGGGATCCTCACATTCAAAGTCACATGATTCTTTAAGAAATGGCGTTCGCGAAATGAATGCGTTTCGCTGGCATTTTGCGCTTCTGTTCGCAATTTTCACACTAACGAATTTTAATTATTTGACAAGTTTTCAAAAGATGCTTTTTACGTTCATACTTGCGCTCTCGCACTTGCTCTTGCGCCGCCATGCACATTATATCTCCCTCGTATGCATTTGATGGCTTGGTTTGTTCAATTTCGCAGCCGTTCACATTTCTTAGCTCTTCGAAAATATTGATCATGTTCTGTTTTCTCTTTTATTTTGTCTTGCAACTGCGCAAGTTTTTGCTTATCTGCGTTCTCTCTCGATATACAGAGTTTTATAACAGTTTCGTTTGCCGAGAAAAAAAAAAGTGCTAACCACTTAAACTATCAAAAACAAAAATGCAATCTTTAAACACAGATTCATATCCATTCCTCGGGCACCTCGAAGATTCTCCAAGACCTAGCAACACCGATCCTTTAACCGATTTCGCAGCACAAACGGGAGCGAACGGAACCCTAACGGGCTCGGCCCACGCTAAACCCCCCGAACACCAGCAAGAGAACCAACCCCAACCCCCAAGCCCTAACCGCCATCTGACGACGAAGACGGTGACTGTTTTGTTCGGAGGTACTCGAACGGGGGCAAAAGTGAAGAAAACCCTAGATCGAGGAGAGGGATTGAAACCGGAGCATGTTAGTCCAGTGGAGGCTGTAACGTGAACATCACCGTCGCGATGCGACTGGATTTGCGCGTGTATAGATAGATATAACCAATAACATATCGTGCATTCTGACACTGGAGCAACCTACTATCATCTGGTGCCGCCCTAACCACTATGGTGTTCTTCAAATCTTTCGTTTCCACCACGAGGACCTAAGACATCAATAATACCAACAGATTAATAAAAAATTGCTACAAAGAAGGGAAAAAGAATTTTACAAAACAATCGCTTGTACCTGAGGCCAATTACCCAAACGTCCCCAAACACAAGCTGGATCTGGGTTTGCACCAGCGGACCAGCCCAACTGTATTGAACAAGTCAACAGAGGTTGACTCACCACGATCCTACAAAAAAGACAAACAAGTTCTCATTTCTAGCATAATTCAACTGTCTTGATCAATGTCCCCTTCTTTCAACCATTAAATTCAATTTCTTCTCCTTTCATGTTGAAACATGGGGTTTGTAGTAATTTGTAGAATCTAGAATTGATCGGATAGATAGTAGGATCAATGGTGATTTTACTTCTACTCGTGTGGCATCTAAGCCAACTATGTGACCTTAGATGCTACGCCCACCTTTGCTTGCATCTAAGTAAACCAAAGGATGGAAGAATAGAAGAATGAGAAGTTTTTAGAGAGCTTTTCACTATGAACGTGAAGTACAAAGCTTTCAAGTGATTTAGGAAAATGAGACCATCGCCTATTTATTTACCAAGCGAGAAGTCTCGAACATTCTTTAGAAATTTATCAACTACTCTACTCTAGAATTCTATGCAAATATTTACACAAGTCTAGAATTATATAGAACACTCTAAATTACTCTAAGAGATGGTTCTAGAAGTTCTCTAGAGCTTCCACGTTGCTCTAGAGAACTCTAGATAGTTTCAGAAAAAATTTCATGTCTTGGTGGGAAGCATGTCAGGTGGCCTTGACACAATCTACTCTTAAGCTACCGAGAAATCACGGGAGATTAGTTCTTTAATTCTTTTCCTGTCAACCCATGACCGATATGGGCTTGAAGCTTCCTTCGTGGTTCCTGGAGCTTCTTTGTAGTGGCTTCCTTTCATGCCTCCAAGGCTCCAAGCTTGGCCGGTTCTGTGTTAAGGCCCATGAGGCGCAAGCCTTAAGCTTTCAAAAATGTTCAAAAAGTAGGGTCTTCACTTGTTTTTATTACCTAGTACATATGTGTTGTTATAGGACCCATTTTTTAACCCATGAATATGTTTTATATAAGACCCAATGGCCCAATAAAAATGGAAAGTAGGAAAAAACAAAAAGCAAGAATAAAGTTGGATCACGGGATGTCGGGATCGCTGATCTTTGAAAAAATTATTCAATGTGGTGAATGCATCATTAACATGGATTCATCTTTTTCTCTTTAAACGATAATTCTCATTGCAAACAAACCTAATAAACTGACGAAGAAGGAATTACACGTTAAGTGATAGGATATTATGGGCCTCATTTTCGAGAATCGTCTTAGACCTCCGAAATCTCAAATCTGGCCCTGGCGCTATTACATTGTATTCTGTCTGTATTTCAATTACATTCACTTGCTACCCCTTTGCTGTTATTCCCTCACTTACAAAATAGGTGGGCTCGAGCTCAGCTCGCCATCTTCTATCGTAGCTCAAGCTCGGCTCGCTTGAGCTCGAAACTCGCATTGCATGGGAACCAAGCTGACAAGGTTGTGGGCTGAGAGCTCTACTTATGCCCCGTTTGATAATAGTGATAGATGGATGAGCTTCATAAGGAGATGAGATTAAGATTGAGATTGGTAATGAGAAGGGATTGATAATGAGTATGTTTGTTTGGGATGTGATTAGATGATGAGATTATTAATATCATGTTTGTTTGAGATGAGATTAGATAATGAGATTGGATTGATAGAAGAAATTGATAATGAGAAGGGGTTGGAATTGGACTATAAATACCAAGTCCCACGGGGTATTGTTAATACCCCCTACAGTCCTGCTAATACCCCCTAAAGTCCGGCTTCTTCATCCCAAGGGATTCACAATCCGGAGCCATTTGTGTTACCAAACAAGGAATTAATAGTCCGAAGGGATTATTAGTCCAATTCCATAGCCAAATCAAGTTATCAAATGGGGCCTCTATTGGATTCTCTCGTATATATTCCACTTCATTTTCATTTTTCCGATGGGGGACTGATGTGAAAGAAATTTTCATTTCCACATACTTATACGGTATAAGTATGTGTGCACGCAAAATAAATGTGGTTCTAAATTAATTGAAAATGAAATGGTTATACAGGATAATTGAAACAAAAGCCAACTAAACGGAGTTTTTGTTGGAAATAAAAATAAGACTAGACTAGGCCCCGTTCCAGAAACGAAATAAGAACTTATTTTTTGTGTAATAAGAAGACTTGTTCCTGAAAAGATTGAACAATTACTTATTTTTTGAGAAGACAATTTCACGCTCAAAAATCATGTCCTTACGCAAATAATTTTCCTATCAATATGGATCTTGTTTGATAGATCTCATTGAGATCTTTAATACGGTGCAAAAAAAATTAAAAAATTATTTCTCATTTACGTTATTTTTGAGTTTGAAAATGTGAAATAAGCTGCTTATTTGAATTTTGTGGAACAAACCTTCTTATTTTTCTTTGAGAAGTGGCAAAATAAGTACTTATTTTTTAAGAAGGTTTCTGGAATGGAGCGTAATACTTTAAAACTTTTTCTTTGTTCTTCATAAAACGCTTATTTACCAGAAGGAATTAAAAAAGAAGAAACAAACACGATAGCATGAGACTTTTTTGGGTTTTTTTGTTAGCTTGATTATACACCTTGAGAAGAAGAGGAATTACACAGTAAGATACTGTGAAGCGAAGTTCCACATCGCTTGGGTACCAAAGTTTATATGAAGAATATAAGCGTGAGAGTACTCTCACTTCAAGAGCTAACTTTTGGGGTTGAATTCTACCCAAGACCGTGTAACAAATACAAGAGATATGGACCATGATTTACTTCATCTTAGCTTGACTAATTTTCTTCTTAATGCTTCTATGGATGTAAATAACGATAACTGCCAAGTTCCCAACTACAGAAATAATGCTCATTTTTCCGGCCGATTGTGCGATCATGTGGTTTAAGTTAACCTAGCGTGCAAGGACTCGAACGATTTTCTAGGGGCGAATAAAGGCGAATAAATCCAGTGCACAGTTGGGAACGGAGAGGGAGATCCGAAACCGCAGAATGTAGTCCAACGTTGGTCCCCGATTGGCATGTGACTTTTGGGTGTGTGAGTTTAGTTTTGTTATAAACGTAGTGGAAATGGTGTTGGCTCACTTTCTAGCGAGTATGGGGTATGGTTGTGTAAGTGTCTTCACTTGGGAGGCCTATCCATCGGTTTGGCTATCTACTCCTTTGTCCAAAGATGAATATGCCCTTTGATGTTTTTTCCTTTTGTACTGTTTATCAATGAATCGCTTATCTTGTTGGGGAAAAAAAAAAAAAGTTCCCAACTACCATCAACATCGGGTTGCTGCTTTCTTTTTCCTCTGATGTGAAACAAATGTGAATTTTCACCGTATTACAATAGCAGATGAAATTGGAGGAGGAGTGCTATGTACAAAGAAAATAGGCAAAGAAAAAATCCTTGAAGTGTACATGAACGGCTCAGATTCACTGTGCAATACATTTAAGCCGTTCATGTACACTTTAAGGGTTGTTTTTTTTGTCTATTTTCAATGAACTTAGCATTTCTCAAATTGGAGTAGTACTTAAAGAGGCGTGCAAACTAGACCAATTAAATGTTGTTGGTTAGAAAACCAACAACATAGTAGGCATTAAATGTTGTTGGTTAGAAAACTTCAAGTTTGGAACTTAGCAGGGGCAGCTTTAAGATTTAAACTCAGCCGTTACGAAAATATAAAATTTTTAGGGGAACAAGATTTTGTCCGAATTTATAGTGCGTGCAAACAGGCTCGAACATTCAGTTATAAGGAAAAAAAAAAAAAGATTTTGGGAGAACAAGTGTTGTGATAGATTGGATGATTTTCAATACTACTATTTTTTGAGTAATAAACTTGTGTTGGTTTATAGGTCTAAAAGGCCCACTTGTTAATTTTTGAGTAACAAGTGTTGGTTTATTGTGGATCAAAAAAAAAAGTGTTGGTTTATTGGTCTGAAAGATTTAGACATATTAATGTAACTTAAACACGAACGACGAAACAATCAAAAATTTTGAAGAAAATATTTCAGAGAAGACAACCAAACAAAGCCTAATTAATAGAGAGATTTTTTTTTTTGCTCAAAAAAAAAAAAAACGTACTAATAAGTAGGTACATTTTTTTTTTTTTTTTTTGATCCGCAATAAGTAGGTACATTAATATGTCTTTGTTTGATCAGGAATGTCGGATCTCCATCCTGTAGAGCTCCATCTACTCGGGAGTAACCTGCCAAATGAGGGGAAAAAGAAGATCAAGAAATGAAATATAACAAGAAACCGCATAAAACACCAATAAGAATTGAGCAACAAAACAAGGAGCGATCCGAAAAACAAAAAAACAAGACAGACAAATCACATCATCCCTCTTCTCTCATTTTATCCTTCTATTCAGAAGGAACATCCTGAGTTAAACATGTTACTCTATAATACGAAATTAAAGAACATATACATTCTCACCTCATCTAACAAACACTCCAGTAATACACCAAGAAAACTGAAGCCCAACTCGGCCCGATAGCTATTGATCCTCAAACAGGTCTAATAATTTTTTCCTTTTTAAATTATAAGCTAGTCAAAAAAATCTAGATTTGCATTCTACCATGTCTTTCCAATATATCACAGCACAGCCAATTGCTTCCACCAGAATGTTTTAAGAAAGACATGGCAGAATGCAAATCTAGATTTTTTCTCCAGTGTGAGGTGTTAGTCAAAAGCTACTGAAAGCATGGGCTCTTACATTGTTCCTAAATATCTGTTTTCCAAGAGCATTGCGAACAAATAAAATAAAACTTGTTCAACCAGCCTATTTACTCTTGAATCATCCCAACATCCCGATCCACAAGAGACAACTACAAATTATCATTACCATATTCATTGGTTCTAAAGTCAATTTCGGCATTCCCTACTCCTAAAAATCTTTGGTGTTCGGTGTACATGGCAAACAATCCTAGCATCCAATTCAAGCTACTCCTAAACCTTAAAATGATTTATATCTTTTGCCTTACAAAACACCCCTCTTAACTTGCTCATACTTCAACTATTTCATATTTGAGGAGGGGTCTTGTGCAGCTGAGCTACTAAAAAATATCTAAAACGTGCAACCAAATGGCCGTCAACTTGAGTAACCAGAAAAAGTACTCCGTAACAAAAAGGCAATGCAAGAAAAAAACTCCATGAGTCATATTCTCACTCAATTTACCCGGCAATACACCACCAGCACGATCGTATTCAACTTCTCCTTCTTCATATTCAACTTCCTCAGTAGCTGCCTTGCCATACCTCTCCTTGACACCCTCCATTCTGTACTTGGCATGTTTAGATACTGTCTTAAACTTCTCTCGATCTTCTGTCTGAAAATCATAACCAAATTCAAAACTCAGTATGCAGCATCTCTATGAGTGAAAATTCATAACTGAATAACAGGGCACATACCAAATCACGATCACCAAAAAGATGAAGACGAGTTGCATATGACATTTCTCCTCCATGGAAAAGTTTTTTTTTTTTATTCAGCTTGACCACACTTGGTCCAAGCCTTGACTCACGAGCTTCTTCTGATCCAGCTGCTTTGTACAACTATATGCTGCTGCAATCCCCGAAGAAAGATTTGTTAGCAAGGAAATGAAACATCAAAATAAAAGAAACACAAGAATAAATGACGTAACAATTGCAATCATTAGCATTCAGATATAGTCAAGATATGGAGGAGAAAATATGACAATTCATTATTCCATGCGCATAAAAAACAGGACTCAATCCCAACCATTCATGTCAGAAACTTGCAATAAAACAAAATTAACCGGATTTAACAAATGACGTCCCTGTATTTCAAAAGGACAAAAGGAAAACAATCCATAAGAAGAGAAACAAGGGACAGGCATCGCTCCATACAAGCAGACAAAAGGAATATATTGGAACAAAAAATCAAACCCTATCCAAAATCTACCAACTCTTGTCAAATGGCAATGCAAGAACAAGTGATCCATGCTTTTCTTGGCCCCTCATACATAATGAGGCACCATTGAGGGTTTAAAAGAACAAATCGGCCTACAGTCTACTCTTTCAAATAGTAAAACCAATTTCCTATGAGTCAACGCAACGAAGCAAACCTTAACAACATCCCAGTTTAACCTTCGGGAGGAAAAATTTGGTACGTTTGGAATACCAACAAGGGATTGAAATGATGCATGAGGACGGAAGAGTCAAGAGACCAGCACACTATAACCATAAGGATTGTTCGAGAATCAAGCATCATCATGAATGTTAACGACTGAGTGCTCGAGTCTCATTCCACTATATATTTCTAAAAAAAATTCCAAATCCCAAGAATCTGAGAGCACCATTCCAAGAAGAACAGGATTCATCTGTCACATACAATAAACTGGGCAAAGTTCAAGAACCCTGAAAGTAGGGCTGGTATTTTAAACCGCAAAACCGGACTGGAGCGGTTTTTTTAAACCAATTTTTTCAAATCTAGTCCAGTTCCGGTTTGTGATTTTCCTTATTTTTTAAATTGGTTCGGTTTCCGGTTTTCTTGGCTTACAAACCAAACCTGTCGGGTATTACACACGCATAGGAAAAATGAAGGTTTGGGGTCTCGAACCCAAGACCTGCTTGCTAACACAGCAGCTTCAACGCTGGGCTATCCATCCGTTTGTGATGTATGAGTAGAATAATTATATTTATTACATATCTACGTGAGTTTAATAAAATCTTAAAAGCCATACCCACATCTTTTACACACACCCTACCTGCGAGAAAAACCCTGAATCGACTTCTCATCTCTCTCTCTCTCTCAAATCTCATACCCAAATCCCTCAAATCGTATAAATCTCTCCACCAAACTCATCAAACCCTAAGATCTACACTCCCAATCACCAAGCTCAAGCATCAACCAAATCAATTTTGGCTAGAACTCAGCCTAACCAGGTACAAGCCCCAAAATGCGAGATTCCTCTCTCACCATTAACAAGGTAACTCCCACCATGACGAACAACGACCGTCGACCACCGAGGTTCCTCTGTGTGTGTTTGTGTCACAGATTAGGGCTTTGTTGCTTCTTGTTGTGCTGTTGACCGATGCCGCGAAGGAAACTGAATAAACCGGCCAAACCGGACCGAAACTAGTCAAACCGATTGAAACCGGACCAGTCTTGTTTTGACCGGTTCCGGTTTCCAAATTCTCCAAACCGGATAACCGGTTCGGTCCCAAAATAGGCCAAAACCGGACCGGACCAGATCGCCCCTACCTGAAAGGACATGCGAAATGGATTTCAATGGGAGCGATAAGTTCCCTTGCCCCTATAGCAGAGCCCGAACTAATAGAATGAAACCAACAGTTTCTTTTCAACCAATTGTAGGGGAGAAAGAATCATGTTCTAATGGAAACCTCCATAAGGACTTACCAATCAAAGCAATATTTTTCTCAATAAATGCCTAAAGGACGTCCTTCCTTGGATTTAGAGAGGGTCACGCCATCCCCGCTTGCCAAGTGATGGATACATCCAAGCTTCTCCACTACCTTCCCGCAAAACGTCCATCATCCGATCCTACTCAGCAATTCTACAAGTACAACCTCTTAAGAGACCTCCTTTCTCACAGCTAATGGAAGCAGCAAAACTAAATCACACACACTACACATCGAAAAGATCATCTCCAAAAATCTAGTTTCTTTTCACATCGACTGAACACCAACAATTTACAGACAAATATAGACCGCTGAAAGGACAACGGCACAAAAAAAAATTGTCAAGGATAAAGGGAATTCAATGAAGAAACATATGCTAGGATATCTTAACCACAAGGAAAAGAAAGGAATAGCATCATGGAGATAACAAAAAAGTGTAGTTTGAATCACAAGCATACGCCTATAAGCAAAAGGAAAATAAGCCAAGAGAGACGTACCTGATGTAGACGCCATGATTAACGGTGATGATCCACAACCCTAGAGCGAGAATGGATGGTCACAGACCTGGAATAAGACAGGGTGAAAAGAAATGGACCTGTGAATCCCTGAATTGATAAGGCGGTAATAAAGGCACCCCAGGCTAAAAGGTCCAGTGCAAGCAAAGACTAAAGGTAATTTGATAAGGTCGACTTTAACAAAAAGGAAGTACAGGTAGCCAAGCAAACCATTTGTGAGTTTTGGGCAACATTCATGTCCGTCCTTGCCAAAAAAAAAGCAATTCATGAAACTGTCATTAGTGCCAGGCTGCTAGCAAATTCTCATACTCCTAGAGATAACATCACAAAATGGACAATGGAGGGTTACAGAAATCTACAATCACTTAATAAAACTAATAATCTTGCATTCTAAAGATTAAAGAATACAACAAAAGGGGGAGCATAGGTTTGCACTCGGAGAATGTAGGCACGACTAATTTTCTGACATGCAACTAATAATTTAGCAAGGTTTTATGCCAAAGCTTGCGCAGGCTCGGATAATGGCTAGTTTTCACAACATAATGCGTGAAACAAACAGATTCATGTCAAGAAGCGAAAAACAACACCGAGATAGCATTAGCAACACTCGACACCGTTAATTCTTGCTTTCGGGAAATTCCGGTTTATTGTGATGAAAAGAGGTGCGTGAGTGTGTGTGTGCACAGAGAGAGAGAGAGAGAGAGAGAGAGAGAGAGAGAGAAGGAAGACATGTAAATACATATATCTATACACCATACACACGAACATATATATCACCCAAGAAAAATTCACAGAGAAACTCCCAATTCTTGTTCGATAACCCCAGAACCAGAGACGTTTGCCACTCAACCTTAACGTTAGATATGTGAGCAGAAGATAGAGAATTGAGAGAGAGAGAGAGGGGCGAGGTTGGGGCCGGGGGAAATTACCCAAAAAAAAAAAGGAGGTTGGGGGCGGGAAGAACCATACTTTCCTTCTTCGATTATCTTCACTTGTTCGTCTTGGGTATTCAAAAACCTCTCTCAAAACCAAAAACCAATAGACAAGTTTCCAGAGTCGGTGTAAGAGCATCCCCAATGGGGATGTATTTTGGAACCGGATGGATAGTTATTTTAGATGAAAAAAGTGGTTAAAAGTTAGTTGGTTGTAAAATAGAACTCACCCCTCTCCAATGGTGAGATGTAAAAAAGGGATGGATAATTAACTAATTTTCCCTCCTCCTTAATTTTTTCCAACTTTCTTAACCCTAATTCAAGTACTACTTCCGTTAGAAAATAATTTTTGGTATCCGATAATCGAGGACTTAAAAAAAATTATTCCGAAAAAAAAATTACTTCCATCCCATTTTGTTTTGGAGGGTGTTTGTGTAGAAGGGAGAAAATTTTTGTTGTGTAAAATCTTATTTAAAACACACTTTTGTAGGAAGGAAAAAAAAATTACCATTGTGTCATTTTGTGATCCGTTGGCTGAGCCCACGGTCGGATCCTCATAAAGAAAGATCCAGAGTCCAGACCCAACTTTACTCCTTCTCTCCTTCTCTCTCTCTCTCTCTCTCTCTCTCTCTCTCTCTCTCTCTCTCTATACGAACACAACAGACGATCAAGATCCAGACCCTCTCTCTCTCTGAACCAAAACCCCCGCACCCTCTCTCTCTCTCTCTCTCTCTGATGAGAACCATACCGCCCTGAGCCAGAGCTTTCTCTGAAATCAGTTTCGGCCGGCGACAGGATTTCCTAAGGCACAGCCAGGGACCGAACTCGTACGGCGACGAGGGTTTCGTATGGCGACGAGGGTTTTGGACGGCGACGACAATCCAACCCTTCTCTGAAATCTGTTTCCGGGGACCTTCCGGCGTGTTCTTGTGGATTCCGGCGCTTTCTCCCAATTTCCGACGACTTTCCGACGAAATCAGGTAACCTCCGGCTGTCCAAAATTCTGGTAGAATCAGTTGGGTGATGACCTGTCAATTATAGCTGTAGTCAAATGGGGATGGAAATATCCATCCCCTTTTCCATCTCTGCCATTTTACATCTCTGAAATTGCTATTTTACTTCTCCATTGGAGCAAGTTTTTTTTACATCTGGGTTGTATTATAAGTATAGCACCTGGTTTACATCCCCATTGGGGATGCTCTAAAGTGGAAATTGAATAATTCTATAGCCAAGGATATAGAATAAATTAGGTTTCGTTTGTTTTGATGTAAATTATTTTACAATGTAAATTTTTTTTCATGTAAAATGTTTTTTTAGAAAACAAATTTTAGGTTCCGTTTGTTTCAATGTAGAATGTTTTTACAAATGCGCTTTTTTTTCTTTTTAAATAAAGATAAAAATTAAGTTATTAATTGACTTTTATAGTCAAATCAAGCCTTAATCTTGTTTATAAGTATAATATTGTGTTTTGCCAAAATGAGCCTTAATCTTGTTTTTGCCAATATTCAGGCCAAAATGCACATTTTCAACATTTCCATCTGTTTTGGATGGAAAGCTAACGGTGGGTGAAAAATTGATGGATTTTTAATTAGGTCAGGTGTTTTTTTTGATAATTTTAAAAGGTTAAGTGCCTTTATGTAATTTATGTGAAAGGTCAGGTGCTATTTTGAAAATTTCCCTAATTCTATAGCCAAGGATATGAATAAATTAGGTTTCGTTTGTTTTGATATAGATTATTTTTCAATGTAAATTTTATTTCATGTAAAATGTTTTTTTAGAAAACAAACTTTAGGCTCCGTTTGTTTCAATGTAGAATGTTTTTACAATGTAAAATATTTTTTATGTAATTTTTTTTCAGAAAATAAATTTCAAATTTTTATTTTTAATGTTTGATTGACACTTGAAAATTATTTTTAGAAATCAACGAAATAGTATAGAGATAGTTAGGGGCTTAAACGGTGGAGAGATCTAAGAATATTATAATTGAACGTGGGTTATTATCGAGGAAACTGAGTAATGAAAATTACAGTAGTGGGCAACGGGTTTATTTCGAAAAATAACTTAATTTACAGAATATTTAAGGGTAACTCGGCAAGTTATTTTCACCTAATTAAGGAAAACTCATTTTTACACAATCAAACACCTAAAAATAGGTAAAACAATTTACCGGAAAATATTTTACGCCCAAAACAAACGGAGCTTTAAACTTTTATTTTTTAGCATTTGATTGACATATAAAAAATAGTTTTTAAAACAATAACAAAATATAGATTTTGAAATATTTTAATCAATTAAGTTCTCTTTATTCCTCTTCCTCTCCCGTTTTGAATCTAATATAATTTTGGAATTAAAAGAGAATGAAGAATGCGACTTTGAAAAATGACGGACCACATTGGGGTGGAATGCAAAAATACTTACTGCCAAAATTAGAGAAAAATATTTCCCCCCTTCTTTTTTTGCCAAATAACAGAAAATTAGAGGAAAATATTTCCCCCCTTGTTTTTTAGCCAAATAACAGAATAGATAAAATATTTTACGCCTAAATAAACGGAGCCCAATCCCGACCCGCCTGGGCTAAGGTCGTCTTCTTCCATTGCGGCATTGCCTGAAAAAACCTCAACACATCTCAGCGCGTGGACCCATTGTGATATCCCAAAGACAAATGACACATCCTCCATTTCCATTATTTATTGTAATCTGGTTTGTTTCCTTAACGGCGAAGGAAAAATTCGGTTGATATTTCGACATAAACGTAAATTTTTTTTTTTTTGGGATGTACCAGGCTAGTTTGTACGCACCAAATTAATTTTTACAATCTCTCTAACAGTCGTTTTACATCCGTTTTGCATGTTTACATATTGGGACGAGATGGTTGCAAGAGTTATTAGTTTTAGATCAACTTGCACACACCTCGGACTAGTTTATACAGCGCTTTCACGTCCTTACCCATACCCATAGCGTGAGGTGGCCCAGAGATGTCGGCAAGGCGAAATTCCCTGTTATTGTGTGTGTGTGTATATCTACACACACACCCCGACCTCCATTAATTTATCACTTCATTCGTAATTGATCTCTACTTCTCTCACCGGCAAGAAAATGGAACAAGAAAACAAAATGGAGGAGCCTTTGTTGAGTTTGCTCTCAGGTACGTCGCATTTTCAGTTCACACGCTTGATTCTTTGTTTTTCCTATCTCCCCAATACGTTTGTTTCGTTCGTGATTAAATCTGTTGGCGTCCAATTATGAGTGAATTTTGGGAATTTTGATTGTGAAGCAGAGAAGAGCGAGGAGAAAGGGAGCCTCGAGAGGCTTAGTTCGTATCAGTACGTGGAGAGGGCAGGTTCCGTAATTCCGACGACTTCTCTGGCCGGAACCGAAGTCAGCGTCGACGAGATTCGATCTGCTGCTGCTACTGCTACTTCTTCCGATCGATACTACCCTCCTTCTCTTCACGCCCCATTGATCAGCTCCCCCGAACCTGATCCTAATGGTAAAATTCGTAATTCAATTCGTTCCCAATGGTATACCACGTATTTGATGTGTATGTGCGCAGTCGTAGATACACTTTAAAAGGATTATGTTAAAAACTTTGCACCCCTGCAAAGCTTTTTCAACTCCTTTGGGGCCGGTTTGAGCATTTGCTCTGGCTTCAAGTGGGGTTGCTGGTGGATGGTGGGTTTATGAGCCCAAGAGGGCCACGATTAGTCGAGTTGTGGTTAAGTTGGACACCTAACCAAACCAAACCAAACGAGTCTGGTGTCCCAATCAATTGGGGTTGCCTAAATGAATCATGTTTTATCCATTGAGCTTTGTCTGGCTTGTTCACTTAGATTCAGTAAGCCCACATCCTTCAGTATCAAGGAGTCCAAAGTAAATCTAGGTCTGCTTCTTCCCCTGGCCAGACTATCCACTAGTATCATGTCACTCTTGTTGACTATTGCCTCTGCAGGTCTACAGTAAATATGTCTAAACCACCTTTGATCTATTTCCTGGTTAAAAAAAAAGGACTTGCTCACTTCAAGACCCAGGAGGAAGTTCTAATTTTTCCCCTATTATAGTTTTTTGATGGGGTTCCTACATTGCTAGGAAACTAGAGAGTTACGTTAATAGGTCTCACGGAGTTGGGGAGTTTCTGTTTAAGTCACGAAAGATCCATAAGTCTATATAGTATGATACTGAGTTGCTGGAACAAGAGAAGTAAGATTCGGATGTGGTTGTGCTTTCGTATTCTAGCAAAACACAAGAAAGAAGGGAATTAAGGAGTTTTTCAACTTGCTTGTAATTTGCATCTCGGGGTTATGTTCGCATCGCTCTGCCGATAACCTGTTAAAAAAGTAATTTTCAAGAGCCTGGCTTTCATTTATATTCATTACGTAGTCTTAACATGCTTTTAATTAGACAAAAAAACTAAGTGACAGACCTAAACAAACTAAGGAAACATGCATAACAAGAAAACCTATGGTAACTAGGAAGCATGAATAATAACCTAGGCCAAACAGGAAACATAATAATAAAATCTCCAAACTATGGTAGCATTTATGCTAACATAACCAAGTCTAAAACAAGTAAAAGTACTCATATTGGCAGTCTTGCAAAAAACTGACCTGCTTCTTTTTTGCTTGAGCTGGATTAACCTTTAGTTCAATCAAGGATAGTGCCTGGCATAGTAGACATGGAAGTCATAAATGAAACTTTAGCCAATTTCGACTTGTGAAGCAGTTTTCCGGCATTGTATAGTTGGTAAGGCCACCATGTTTTACATGAATAATTTGGAAGTGGTCTGATTCATGCTGCTAGCTTTCACAATGTCTTCTTTTGTTTAGTTTCAAAACTTTCGTTATGCGTTTGTGATTAGAATGCATGATGATCAACTCGCTCAACAGCATAGCTTCGTTGTTTGCTTCCCTGCATTTACCATTTTTTTATAGAGCTGCATGGCTGATGAAATGCAATCAAAATCTTGCAGAGCAAAATATCGTTTATCAGGGTGGATACGGAGGAGATTACGGTGGAACTAATGAATTTCAGAGGTGACGTTCAAGAACACTCCTTTTCCAAGGAATTATTCAATGGTTAATTGGATTATAGTTTTTTTTTGTTTGTTTGGTGACTTGAAGTTATAACGTGATCATGCAGTTTTAATCTTGTGGCTATTTTCTGCTTAACATTACGCATGTTGGTTTAGCTGAATGAAAGATACAAGGCAGACTATGATGCATAGGAAGAGATAATACGATTCACCTGATCTATGCTAGGTGTCAGCATATCCATTTTTTCTTTTATGATGGTGATCACTTAGCCCTACAATCACACAAAATAATGGTAAGAAAAAAATAAAGAAAGAAGTACATGGGTGATGCGTGTGTCATGGAAATTTAGTGGAATTGCTTAGTTGGAGTTTTGGAAGAACTCTAAATGGACTGATTCTGGCATGTATCTGTCTTTGGCTTGATTATAAACGATGGGCCTGCCTGCCGTATGGGATTGCATTTACAGTTTATCGGCTTTAGCCATTGGTATTAGACTTCAATGGGGAGTGGGAAATTCATAATTCTCTTTTCTTTTTTTCATGGCTTGCTACCATGGTTAGTTGGTTACTTAATTTTCTTGCACCAGTTTATCTAGCTGCATCAACATTTGATTCTTGACCTATTTGTATAGGCAAATTCTGGATGAGGTTGAAATTCGAGAATTGCTTATTGATCATGTTGGCCATCGTTGCTGTTGGGGAAGTCGTCCGGCTCGAACCTGGAAAATTCAGGCAGTGGAAGACTGCAATGTCTATGTTGGAACTTTAGAGACTTTTATCGAGGAGAGGGAAATAGTTACAGAAATAGAGCCATTCCTTGGTGGCAACATTGACGGAAAGGATATGGGTCCTGAACTTGCAATCTGGGAGTTGGATTTAAGGTCTGAATTCCCTGTTTTATTTACACCTCACAAAGAATCGCGATCCAAGATTCCTCATTCTGAAGCTATTGAGAAATGCTCAGGTAAGGGTTAACTGTTAAGCAATATTGGGCTTTCTACAGTTAGGTTGATGGAATTTTGACATTTTGACACTCATTTAAGCCATATTCCTACTGCCACTAATTGTAGAAACTTTGAGTCCAACCCAAAAGCTTAAGGTATTAGGTGGAGATGTCCCTCATGTATATCGAGTGACCATGAATGCCATACCGAGCAGTGTGAGACTATGTTCTAACATCCCCCAAGTTTAGCTATTTTTTAGGTTTATCACATGTAGTCTCTATTGGGCTATTATCATGTAGCATTGTGGGGTCTATAATCTTGCAGCCCTTTAACTTGGGTCTATTCTCGTGCAACCTCCTTGGGTCTGTCATCATACTGCGTGAACCCTAAGGGGTTGGCCTGGTCGTCGTTTTCTCCCTCCTAAGGTCTCAAGTTCAAAACCCCCCGGGTGCTATCTTATGGGGCCAGTCTAAGCAGAGCTTTGCTCCGGCTTTACATGGCCTCCTGCTTAGTGGTTGGTGGGATTGGCCTAGGGATTAGTTGAGGTGCACGTATGCTGGCCTGGACACCGTGAGATATCAATAGAAAAAAGTCATCATTGGATGTGGTGTTTTTCCTCCAAAATGGGGGACGAGTTGTGCCCTGCTCTGATAGCATATCTAAACATTGAATCCAACCCAAAAAGCTTAAGCTATTAGGTGGAGAGATTCCTCGTGTATATTAAGCGATCACCCATTCCATACCCTAGCAATATGAGACTACATTCACTCTGGTCATCTGTGTCAGTATTCTTATCTTACTTAAAGCCGTAACATGCATTTTCTTCTTATGAGTATACGTGTTTATATTACAGCAGTCTGGATTGAAGATTCCTGATGCGGCCTTAGCTTGTTTGTAGGTTGTACAGGACGAGGGAATATTGTGTGTTCCTCTTGCAATGCAGATCAAGAACCTGGGTTTTACAAGGAAAATCAGATGTCGCAGTGTCCTACCTGTTACGGGAGGGGTCTGATTGCTCATATGGATGGATCTGATTCAAAGTGAGCTTTTAATTTTCCATATAGCTATTAATTACCTTATTCATGAATGTGGAAGCAATCTTTTATTCATGAATCAGTTGCTTCTTGGTCGACTATAGAGCCTGATTAGTAGTTAGATCTTAGATCATGTTGATGTCTGAATTGTGTGTAACATAATTTATTGGATGGTTTTGTCCCTGCAGATGTGTGAAGTGTGATGGCAAGGGAAAGATCCCTTGTGCAACCTGTGGATCTCGTGGGCTGATTAAATGTCAGACATGTAAAGGCAGCGGTTCTCTCTTGAAACGCAGTATCGCCATTGTTAAATGGTATGTATGCTTTGTTTTCTGATGAAACAGTACCTGCATGGCCATAAAGCAGAAGAAGCCATCAAGTAAACCTGATTTTAGGAATGAGCCTAAAACTTCAAACCTCAACAACCCAAAAGAAAATGATGAGATGAAAGGAAATAGAGATGAGCTTCAGTAGATCAACTTCCCCATGTTAGTAGGATGATATACAATAAATTCCCTAGTTATGGTCTTTCATAGCTTTGCCGAACTTATTTTGCGAAATCTGGAAATAGTAACTGTTGAAGAATTTATCTATATCCTTTTCTCTTCTCTTAGCTGAAATTCTTGGGGAGAGACATTAAAGTTCCTTTAACTGGTTTGTCAAGTAATATAATCTTTCAGATTTGTCTTTTTCCTTGCTAGAGTTTGGCCTTGGGCACTTCCTTGCTAGAGGTCCAAATTGCAATTGGCTGCACTGTAAAAAATGGCATGCCTCATCTTGTTGACAGAGTAAACAGTGTATTGGCACGATTTTGGTTCAGACTGTTTACTGCATTACCTAGATATCATTATATGCTGGGCGTTGTGGGGTTCCATGTGTCTCAAATTCAAACCTGGTTTCTGCACATGACACTATTTGATTGTTAACCGTCATCTCATCTAGAAGCTTAAGCCCTTAGAGAAAGGGGTAACTTTATTATTTATATCCTTAACGTGCCCTCTCACGAGTCGTCAGGTTCTCCTCCATAAGTGGGTTTAACATGTGCAAGTATTTCAATATCATGTTGGTGGTTAGATTTGAACACAGTATGCTCTGATACCGAATTAGATTGTTATTCACCATCTCATCCAGAAGCTTAAGCCGTTAGAGAAAGGGGTAACTTTATTATTTATACCTAACAACCTGGCAACCTTCCCCACATCAGTCGCCTGCTTCACCATAGTTGGCCTATTATGACACTGTTTGGTATTATTCGGTTTCTTCTCGTATAAGCCAACCTAAGCCTCGCGGCTTATTTTGGAGGTCTAATGTTTCTGATGAGAGTAGCAATAAATAGCTGGCTCATTGCACTCTCCTCTTTATAGTTGATTTCCTCTGCATCTTTGCCTGTGGTCGTATTGGTTCTTTTGTTCTGGTTCCTTAGTAACAAATAACAATGTGCTATCACATATCGCAGCCACTAACCTACCCTTGGTTGTCTTTCGATAATTCCTTCAGTCAAGGCCTGAGAATTTTCTTCCTTCTGCAAGGACAGTAGAAATTATTGTTGGGACAGTAGAAATTATTGTTGGTGCCTTATTTCCAGTTGTACATATTTGTGCATGTGCAGATATAGAAATGCAGATATATATCTCTTATCTAGAAATGATAATGCCAAAACCATTTTTGTTTGTGCCAAAATTCTAGTGCATAAAAGCCTTGTATCTTGCACATGGTACAAAGATTTTATGCATTACATTTTTGGCACAAACAAAAACAGTTTTGACATTAACAACACCCATCTGTATATTCCTATCGATGATTCGATATCATAACTTGGTCTAAAGATCTAATTCATTTTTTTCCCTTTGCAGGAAGACCGTTGCTACTCGAAAAGTAAGTGCAACTAGTGGAGCTGCCTCAGTTCCAGACGATGTCTTCCACAGAGCCAAAGGGGTCCAGTTATGCAACACTCAAGCCTATCAGTGTTCTCCCGCCTTTTTCGCAGATTCATTCTTCCTAAACAAGTTCTCCTCCGAAGTAATTGCCGAAAGGGCCCCAGTGCTACCTACTGCCCGCGTGATATGCGAGAGGCATACGATCTCTGTTGTCCCGGTGACACGTGTCACTATGGTTGATCGTAAACGGCCTTTCAGTTTCTATATCGTTGGTTTTAGCAGAGAGGTATACTTGAAGGAGTACTACCCAGCTAGGTTTTGCTGGGGACTCTGCCCTTGTTTGGATTGGTTGAAAGTATAATTGATCGACTTTTCCATCTCCAAGTCGAGGAGTATTAGAGAGTTACGCGATGGCACCGAATTAGCTCTGGTGATTTATCAGCAGAATTAGCTCTGGTGATTTATCGGCAGTAACAGTTTTCTTTCTTATGAAGTATAATTCGTTTCAGGCTTCTGCTTGTTTTTGTACCGTTTGGTGGAAAAATTGGTTCCTGTTTTACATTTTCCTCAGCTTTTTGGTGGAATAAAATAAACTTGCTTGCTTGTTTTAAGGCTTCTTTTAGGAATTGAGCATCCGTGTTGGGCCCATCTGGGCCGTTCGTGCTTGATAATAGACGGGTTTTTTAGAGAACGAGGCTAGATATGTCACTACATTTTCCTGTAAAAAATGACAATACTAAAAAAAATTAACATATACTTCGATAATTTGGCCTTTTAATCGGGGTTCACAAATAATTAAAAATAGATTCTGAGTTAGAAAAATTCCAATAATGAGAAAAGTTCGTTGTTGCTTCTATCGCATGGCAAAATATGGCTATCAATGCACTTATATTGAGCCGATAATTCGGCCTTTTACTCGGCACAAATGCTTACAAAAATAGATTACGAGTTTAAAAATTTTCACAATCGTGAGACATTGTTGCTCGTATCATATAGCAAAATATGGTTGCAGGGATCAAGTCCGCTGTCATGTCGAATCCCTTGTCATTGTCAAAATTTAACAAAAAGAATTATCTACAAAGAGCTAAATTTAAAGGCCAAATTTTGACAAAATTAGTGTTTTGTCAAAATTTGACAAGAAGTTTAGCTTTAACTAATCTTACTACCTCACCCATCCCATCTAATTTATCCTCTCTGCTCGCATCCTTCAAGAGAAAAATCACAATTATGCGAAAATAGTCCAAATGGGTGTTGAATTATAAAAATTTCTCACCCTTGCTACATTGGCTGTTGAAATCATAATTTGCCATGATTATTGGCGAAATTCAAGTCCACTCGTCAAGTCCAGAAGTTCAGCTTTTTGAACTTTTTTGGCATTTTTTTTTTAAATTGGGTTTTTGTCATTGTTTTTTTATTTTATCATTATTTCTTGTGGGCTAGACAAATCAATAACCAAAAATTTGAAGCAAAACTAAAAAACTCGAAAAACTTAGAATAAAGACCAAAAAAAAAAAGAGCCAAAAAAACCCAAGTGGCTTATTTTTTTATTTTAAATAAAAATGACCCATATATCTCAATATGTTTTGCCTATATAAATGGAGACAGAGAAGCCACACAACTCTACCACCAGTCCACCACCTTAAACACAAAGTAGCTGCTCTCTCTCTCTCTCTCTCTCTCTCTCTCTCTCTCTCTTTGTTGTTTGATTTGACTGACGGCCAATGTCAAACGGTGGCGCCACCAACTCCTCCGGCACCGGCAGTCCCAGACACCAGGGGCCTGCCACCCACCGCCGCGTTCCAGATTTAGACAACAGCAAATGGGCCGGTCTCGGCTGCGTCCGTCACTTTCTGTTCTTGCCGAAAAAGGGCACGAAGATAAACGACTCCGTTCTCCGCGCGCGCACGATAGCGCAATGGCTGGTTTCCGGGAGGAAACTGGGCCGTTCGATTTTCGCAGCGTTGATGATGGTGGTGGTGTTTTCTGTTAACATTCTTTTAAAGGTGGAAAGTGGTTGGGAGAGGAGAGACGAGTCTGCTATGCCCAAACGGGTATTGGAAAACTACCCAGTAAGTATTTTCTCCAAACTTGTCTTTGCGTGCTTTTGCCTTTCTAGGAAACAGAGGGAATAAATGGAAACTCAAGACTTCTTTAGGGAAACCTCGTTTAACACGACACAAACACGACAACACGACAACGAGTTTAAGAGGATTCGAGCCGACCATTTTAACAACACAAACACGACAAGAAGTTAAGAGGGTTCGAGTCGACCATTTTGACAAGAACATGATAAGACAAAACCTGTCAACATGAAAAAAAAACTACAGTAAATGGGATGTGTACTTGCTACTGAAAGAAGAAGAAACACGTACATGCAAATAGTTACTGCCATGATCTTTACTTCTGCTTATGTAAAACTTTATTTCCTTCTTATTGGACATGTACGAATAAAGAGCTTATGCTTAACTATACACAAATAGTAATAATCTTGGACTTTTTTAGCATAGATAAGTAGAACTGTGATTAGGAAATTCAATATTCAATCGGCTTTGATCTTGCACAAAAACATTCTATAATGGCTTGTATAATATGCATGTCTTGCCCATGATTACATTGATATTCCTACACAAGTTGATAGAGTATTAGTATTTTGGAAAATCAAACCTCCTATTTATGAGGAAATTCAAACGAAATCTTATTGAGTTACGAGAGTCTAACCTGTATTAAACTCCAAGGGGTTTGGCCAAGTGGTTATGAGAAAATAATAAGTAATCTCCATAAGATCACAGGTTGTATTCCCACGAAGGCCAAACATTCCAAACCTTAGGGGGCCATTGGGGGTTATGTCAGGTCGTTACCTTCAGGGCCCCGGAATTAATTAAGGTGCGCGTAAGCTGACCCGGACATCCGGTTATCAACAAAAAAAGGAAAGAAGTAAAATTTTGTATGTTATACTTTTCCAGTCAGCCTAGCCTTTGCATCTTGCTTTTGTTTACAGAGACCGGAAATCTGGACGAAACCAATCAACGATAGCTACCATCAGTGCATTGCTCGGCCGAAGACCCAAATAAGTATGCTCCGCACTTGTCCATTTGCCCTCTTTGTCAAGAGCTGTGCTATGTGCACAGCATGCTGTGCACAGCAGCCATTTTCTCCCCCCTCGGGTCGTACAAAGATGATCGGAGCCGCTCAATTTGTTCAAAATATGTCGTTTAAGGTCCCTGTAAAAAATGAGCTTCGTTCGATATCGTTAGAGGCGTTAACAAAACACCCAAAATCACTTTAGAATTTAGGAGCGGCTCCGATCATCTTTGTACGACCCGAGGGGGGAGAAAAGGGCTGCTGTGCACAGCAAGCTGTGCACATAGCTTTTCTGCTTTGTCAATGATAATTCTCATTAAGATCGATCATTATTTGATCTAGGCGTTCAAAATTTTCATACAGGGACGGGTTCTGGAACCAATGGCTATATCTTAGTTCACACCAATGGCGGGTTGAATCAAATGAGAATCGGGGTAAGCTTCAATATCAGCTCAAATGACATGTTCAGTCATGTTCTTAAACTCTTTGTTGATGATGGATTTCCAGATATGCGATATGGTTGCTGTTGCAAAGATTATGAATGCCACACTGGTTCTTCCCTCTCTTGATCGTGAATCTTTTTGGAGAGACCCAAGGTACTTACTTTACCCCTAGCTACCCTTTTGTTTTGCTGAGATTTCTCTATTCGCTCTCGATGTATCATTTGATAAATTTTCCGATACTTCGTGTGCAGTGATTTTAAGGATATTTTCGATTGGAAGCAATTTGTTGAGGTTTTAAAAGAAGATATAGACATAGTTGAATCATTGCCGCTTAGCCACGATGCGATCAAGCCCCTTCTAGTTACCCCTATTTCTTGGTCCCAGGTCAAGAATTTATAGTCCATGCATATCGATCAATTTCTTGAACTCTGTTTTGGAACTGTCTCTTAGATGGTTTTATCATGTACAGGCTAGTTACTATAGCGGAGAGATGCTTCAGTTGTTGAAACAACACAAGGCGATCAAGTTCACTCACACCAATTCACGACTTGCGAACAATGGCCTCGCGACAACTTTACAAAGGCTCAGATGTCGCGCCAGCTATGATGCGCTAAGATACACATCCGAGATTGAGGAGCTTGGACACATATTGGTAGATAGACTAAGGAATGAGAACCAGCCGCATGTTGCCCTCCACTTAAGGTACCTAGCTACCCGACAGCCGGTTTGGTTTGTGTGAATTGGTGAGAAATAGAAAGAAATGTGAATAGAGAACTCCGTGGTTTATAAATTGGATGAGAAATGGTAGAAAATGGTGGGAATGGGAGAGAATGAGAACTTAGCGAAATCTCTTGTTTCGCCAGATAAGTTTCTCAGAAGATATGGTGAGATTTGGTGATAAAAAGAATCTGGTTAGATGTTTAGTCACACGATCTACTTCTTTACTGATCGATAAATTTGAATGGCCGTGAGGAAAAGCACTCGTTTCTTTTCTTTCCTAATCTCGTCCCCAAATATAGTTAAGGGGTCGTTACTAATCGATTGATTGAGCAACTCAGTAGATCGATCTTGTTTGCAGATATGAGAAAGACATGCTTGCGTTCACCGGCTGCAGCCACAATCTCACTGCATCAGAAGCGGAGGAGCTCCGTACTATGAGATACAATGTCACGCACTGGAAAGAAAAGGAGATAGACAGCAAAGAACGACGGCTCCAAGGGAGATGCCCTATGATCCCAAGGGAGGCAGCCTTATTCCTCAAGGCCTTGGGGTATCCATCCTCCACAACGATATACATTGTTGCGGGGGAAATTTATGGCAGTAATAGCATGGATGCATTCCGTTCGGAATACCCAAACATTTTCTCCCATTCCACACTTGCAACGAAAGAAGAGCTTGAGCCGTTAAAGCAGTACCAGAATCGACTTGCTGCCTTAGATTACATCGTAGCACTCGAAAGTGATGTTTTCCTTTACACCTATGATGGCAATATGGCAAAGGCGGTTCAAGGGCACCGGAGGTTTGAAGGATTTCGGAAGACTATTAACCCCGACAGGTAAATTCTCTTACTGCCCATTTGGTTTGAGGGATTTTCTGACTTGTTGGGATTTTAAGAAATGGAAGGTAATGAAGAGAAATAGTAAATCACATTATACTGCATTCTATTTCTTCCCAAAAGTGATGTTATATGGTGAGAAACACCAATTATTTCTTTTCTTTTCTCACCTGCATTCCAAACTAATTGCCTCTTAGGCCTTCTTTTCCTAGCAGTACTTAATCAAGTTCTGAGCTAATTCACAACATGTGTTTTTTTTTTTGCCATTTCAGACAACTTTTTGTTAGATTGATTGATCAGCTGGATGATGGTACTATGTCTTGGGAAGAGCTCTCTTCGGAGGTTAAGAAGTGGCACTCGGACAGGCTTGGAGAACCATATCTTAGGATGTCCGGTGAATCACCAAGACTGGAGGAGAATTTTTACGCAAACCCTTTTCCGGGTTGTGTTTGTAATAGATCTCGGGGACAAGATCAGCGACGCTAGGCTCCACTAGATCGACCAAGTCTAAGAGCTGCTTCACAAAGATAGTGCTTCCTATTTTTCCCCCCCGGTGAGGTGTAGATGAAGCGCATTGCTTCAAATGTGTTTAAAATATGGGAACGGATTATTCACCATTCAAGAGATAAGAGCGGCCAAACAGGGCCCATGAACGCCGCCAGGAGACCGATCATTGTGATTTTTTCAGACGGGAGTTTGAGTTTTGATGTAGATATTGGGGAAGAGAAAAGAAGGTATAGATTGGCAATGCACACAGATGAAATGCAAGACAGTGATTTTGCTGGAATTGTTTACGTGGAGTGATCTGAGTGTTTTACTTAGTTCTTTGTTTGTTAGGCTACATATGGATGTACTATGTAATTAAAGATTATGAAAGAACTGGTGCTTGTCCGTGCCTACAACACTACGTATTCCGGTAGTGCCATAGGCACGGGCATTTTTTAATATACTTTTTGTTTTTTTATGTCAATGTCAGAAGTTGAGCAGTGGGTAAAAAGAATCGATGATATTTTTGCAATATATTTGTAAGAGTGTGGGTGTTTTCTTAAGAGAGTTAGAGAGCACACATCAACCCTTGAATCAAATGAAACTCAGCTCACGGATCAACTTGTGTTTGAGCAGTAGGTAGATGTTGCTGCCCAAATTCTTTCTTCAGATTAGAAAACATGTTAAAAAAGTTTAAAGAGAGAAACTTTTTTACGGAACTTTCCGTGAAAAAGTGGTTGTCTTCCAAATGGAAAATCAAAGGAAGGTGAATGGTTTCATATCTCAATTGTCGTTATTGAAGAAGTATGTTATTTCTAGTTTAGAAATAGTAACAAAAAAGTAAAAATTACTGAATTGAGTTTCTCAAATTTCATGCATTTTTTTGAGTAATTCAAACCGTGCATCTTGTAGGGCCTGTAAAGTAATGTATCCATGTAAAAAATCAGTTTGTACGGACATTGATAGGTATGTCAAAAGTTGACTTCTAGATGAAAAAATGGACGGTCTGGATCTGTCAACTGTTTTTTAAGTTAAACTGTCCACAGCCGTTCATTTTTTCGTCTAAAAACTCAACTTTTGACATACCAATCGATATTTGGACAAGCTGATTTTTCGCGTAAATATATTATTTTACAGGTTCTATAAGATGCACGATTTGAATTACTAAAAAAAATGCGTGAAGGAAGCCCACGATGGTGGTGGAAAACCTCCATTTTCCTGCTCATCCGGACAAAATTTACACTCTATAGTTTTTATTACTTTTTTAAGGAGTAGTTCCATTAAGTAATGATTTTTTACTAAAAAGTTATACAGTAAATTTTATTTATCTCTCAAAAATAAATAATGTATAATGTATAATCTTCGTAAAGAGTGAGAAAATCTTAAAGGTTTTACAGAGTTCTATCACGACCGTCCAAAACATTACATTAATCAAATTTTTCCGGTGAAGATATCATTAACATCCGGATTGTCGCGATATATTTCCTTTGTAAAGAACTTTATTCTCTTCATAATCACTACAATAACTAATTTTTTATTACTCCCATATTTTCTTGGACTATTTAAATATCCATCATCTTTATCGATGTCATGTAAGAATTCATCCCGCCCTTTTTTCATACTTATATTTTCATCCTCTTAGTTTGTGAATTACTTTTCTTACCTTTTTCCCTATGATTCTCATATATTATGTTATATTGCTTTCCTAATTTAGTGGGATTGGATTAAATTATTTTCCTAATTCAGTGGGATTTGGTAAATTTAAATATGATTGATACTTTTTTTTTAATTATCATGGAATGTTTTTGAGAAATCAATTTTATTAGGAATGTGACATGATAAGTTGACCACATCTTCGCATGTTTTTTTCATTCTTTGAGTTGGCCAACCAGACAACAAAAAGTCATATTTTCATTGATCTTATTATAAGGAACATGGCTAAATTACCATAAAAAAAGAAATAATATGACATACTTAAACCGTTACATAGTTAAATTATCATAACAATTACAACGTGAACACAATAAATATCCCATGATTCGAACAAATATTTTATGGTAAACGGTTCAAATATGGAAATTACCATCAAAACAGGTTATCGTGATTAGCGTTTCATGGTTAAATTACCATGTCGATTTTAACATTTCAAGACGATTCATATACCGACAGGAACCCAACTTCCAAAAAAATCTATCTTGTTACAAGGAAAAATAATGCCTATTTAACTTCCAAGAAAAGAAACTCAACATTGACAATACCAATCGGAAACCCACAAGGATGTAGAGATTGTGGACTCTGTCTTTGTTGTCGCAATTGAGTTCGGACTATGGCCATCGAGATCGAGTTTGGATGTTTGACGTCGCCTTTGAGTTCGATCTTCGCAAACCCATCATCTTTTGCGTCAAACCATCAAACCAACCATGGGTTGATGGAGCCAGTCAGGGATGGTGAGGCGGACAACGGGGAAAATGGAAGATGGGGACAACAGAGGATGGAGGATGGCGAGTTGATCCCGTTCATGGCGGAGGAGGTGGAGCGCCAATCCACTCCCGGTTTGGCAACAAGTGGGCCACCATCGCTAGGTTCCACAATGGCCGGTCAAACAACGTGATCAAGAATCACTGGAACTCTGTGCTCAAGCGGAAGCATGCGACGGCGGAGATCGACGGTGTCAAAGAGCGCAGCGGTCGGAGAGGCCGCTCTCTCCAAAACCTGAAAATATGGAAATGGGATTTGGGGGATGTTGTTTAATGATTTTCCCTACATTTATGGGATTTGTTGGCTGATAATCTTGGGATCCAAAATTTCCGGATTTGAACGGAAATCATGGGCCGGGACGGGGAAGGTTATATATATTTGGTATTAAAAGACAAACAAGAATGAAAACATAACTGTTTAAAAAGTGAGGAATGAATACTTAAATTGAATTAGATTTGAGGATGAATTTTTAAGCCTCCCTATTTTCTTTTGGTCAAAGATTACTCCTATATTTGCACGTGGGATGAATCGTGATAAAAAAAAAGGAACTATTTATACGGATAATAAAAAAAGAATTCATACGTGTCCGCCCTAATTTCCTTTCCATTATACAGTAGTTTAAATCCATGAGAATGAGCACGACCCCAAAATCAATGTTGATCGAACACAGTTCAGCAACTCCGGCGACGAAGAAAACAGGTACGACCGACGTCTCTTTTCTCTCTCTCTCTCCGTCTCTCCGTCTGTTTGTCGTTTTTATTGATTAATTGATTGATTATGGTAATTTTGGCCCAGCTCTTCTGTCCAAGCCCTGAAGCGATGACTTTCTAGGCTTGCTTCTTACCCCAGAGAGAGAGAGAGAGAGAGAGAGAGAGAGAGAGAGAGAGAGATGGATCCAGAACAGACATTTATTCGGGTGCAAGAACGGTTCTCGCAGATGCTGACGAAGAGAGTCAGAGCAACTTTGGAATATGGGTACCTATTCGTAGCCATCACTCTCTTCTGTATTCTGGTCGTCATGCACGCCAACTATGTACAGCAGGTATCACACCCTACCCTTTCCTTTCATTTCCTACTTTTAGTCCTTTACGTTGAGTTTGATTTGATTTTTTTTGTACATCACGTCCGCTTATAAAAAACAGTTTCTTAGAAATACAATTTGGCTGCAGAACGAATGTAAAACCCTGCTCTGATTGTGAACAAACTGTTTTTCTTGGTCAAGTGTCAAATGTCATGTCGTTGGGTGAGTTGTAATTTGCATAGAGAATGTGCCTGGCTTCGGTATGGCACTTCTTTTTGCTACTACGTTGCTGGTATTGTTGTTTATATACAACATAACAAGAAAATGTCATTAGAAGGTATTTTAGTCAAGAAGTACTGAATACTTGTCAAATAACTGCGGAAGTTTCGTTTACAAATAAGATGCCTTAGCTATAGATAAAAGAATTGATTACCAGTGGTTGAATGCCAGGACTTGCAACATCCAGGATTCTAGATATTTGTTTTGTTTAGGTCATATCATTGGGGACATTATTTTTTAAGTCTGTTAGAGTAATATGTATCTAATCTTTCCCTTTACCGAGACTGTCTTTAGACCTTAATTGATTTTTATGATTGAAGCCTGGTTGTTCAAGTGAGCTCACTGGTGTTGAAACAAATGAAGCCCAGCTTATTCAGATTAAGGTATGTGAGCATATTGTTACTGTAACTTCAGTTCTCTTATAATCTTATTGTCTGCTTATGACTTCTTTATAATGGGTTTTGGAGATGGTTGGAGCCTGGAGGTAAGAGTTAACCTGGAGAGCCATCGTCCTATGAAAGTGTAGTATTAGCATCACTCTAATACAGTATTTTTTACTGCAGGTTTATCTATTTAATTTAGTGGTAAATAGGGGGTTTTTTTAGCAGACATTAATTCTTTCATGGGTAAGAGGGAAGCTAAGAAGCATCAATATAGGCAAGGACAGGGGTTTTTAAAACCCGGCAGTTACGGAACGGGTTTTCAGAAAGCCGTTTCAGTTGCAGTGAAAAATACAGGTGGTTCGAAAAATCACCCACGTATCGGCTGATACGCCTGTTACATATATGTACCGGTCGTAATGGCAGATATACACGGTTGCCGTTACGTCGATAATGTCTGGAGAATGTTTGTGCAATTGTGCGCGTATATGCAATTGTGTATCGTAGTGCTATTGTTATGGTATTTGCATCAACGTAGGTTTATATATTAGGTTTCTCTTTCATATTGCATCAACGTAGGAATATACGATTACCTATTCTAGTAACAATCCTAGTTTGTTAGATAGTGAGAAAGAAATTGAGATTGTGAAAAATGGAAGTATACTTAATGTTAAACCCAAAATTGTACTTGGTGACAGTATCTTAGTACTAATCACCATTTAACATATAAAAAAAATATGAGTAGAGATGTGATATATATGACGGGGTTTAGATGGAAGAAACAACTCAATGTTCCAGATAGTACAGTAAAGAAATAAACGAGGACAATAACAGTACCCAAACCACCAACCCCCGCCCCCACCCCCCCAAATGGATGGGGGATTACAAGTTAGTAAAGTTTGTAAACTCAATAACACCTCATAAAGTTAGCTTTTCCATTTTGGTTAACATAAAAGGCCTACAGAATGTGTTATGCTCATATCTATTTTTAGTTACTAGTTACTATATTAGTAACTAATATAGTTATTTGGTTATTAGTTACCATATTAGTCTTCTTATTTTGAGGTACGTAGTCCGTAATTATGACTTCGATTCTGTCCTTTAGTAATCGATTCCTTATTTCAATCCAGATGAAATTGAATAGCTTGTTTTTTACATGCCATTGCATATTGGTCGTGGGAAATCAATGATACTTGGTTTGAATTTTGAAGTGCTTTTTTGTGTGTTTTTCTTGGATATAAGTTGAATATCAGTAGTATACTCAGTCTTCCTCTTGTACACATCCTGACACCCCCACCCACACATTGTACTAGGGGTAGCGGTGCTTGTCTTTTAGTTGCAATTGTCATCGATGATTTAATTTGCTGGTTGGTGCTAAACCAAGTTTGCGGCTTTGCACCATTATTTGGTTGGTCATGACTCATGTAGTTCAACAGCTATTCAAAAGTTAGGGTCGAACAGATCCCTTTCACTTGTTTTGGTTGAAGCCCTGCTAATTTTGTATTGCAGACTGATGTGTACTTTGGAAGTATTGGGGTTGTTTCACACGTTCCTTACATATACATGTTTATTGTTGCTATCTTTGGTTCTTCGGTGTAGATTACCAGTGCTGGCTTGTGGTCACAGAATGAGTCTCAATATGAGGTGATAGATGTTTCTGTCAAGGAATCCGAGTCCGAAAATCTGAAAGTTGAAGATGGAGATGAATTGACCATTTTGGCCACAGAGTTTTGGTTGAACTGGATTGGTTCCGGTACAAAAAAGGGCAAATTGGCGATGAAATCCTGGAAGAGCGATTATGATATCGTTGAACCCCATGCAGAAGTTTCTACCAGCGGTGAAAGCTCCAATCCTGCAATTGATGATGGATTCCCTAAAATCAACAAAGAGGAGTCACGTTTTAGGTTTCCCATATCAGCCAAGGAGTCATTCAAAGCAGTGGTATTCCGTATCTACAGAAAGTGGGATGGACGTTTATCTTTCTGCTGGAGACATGGAAAGCGAATCCTTCGAGGTTTATGGGTAAGAAAATCAGAAAGGTTCCGTTTTTAGTAGAAGCTGAATCGTACAAATGCAAGGCAAAATGTCTTACTTTTTGTCATCAAAGTTTTCTCCTTATCTAATATATTCTCTCCACTTCAATCTGTTCTTGTGATTTTTTTTTTTGGATTACAACTTGGCTTTTTATATTCTCAAAGTTATAAGTTCCTGTATTTTTTTATTACTCCTTCTGGACTCACAACTGCTCTTTTTCTTACCATTGATTTCTTTAGTACTTTGTACATACTTTCGAGGTCAGAACTCAAAACTTGACAGGCCACTCTTTGGACTCGTGGAAGTTTGTACTTTGTAATCATGATCTGCTTTATATTACTGCACTATCCTGTTAGTCCGCATATCTTTAAAATGAACCCTGATTATGCATAAGCCATGGCTCTTTTGCAGCCTGCTAGGAGTACAACAGGTAGTTTGGTTGTCTGGTGACATGGTTCATGCCATTATTGATTCTAATTTATTATTGTTCTTTTTACCATAAGGGGGCCATTATTTCAGTGGTATTCTGTGAGCAGCCACTTTGTGCATACTGCCAAAGGTTAGGTCTGTCTCCAATCCTCCCCCGCTCATACCCCCAATGATTGGGGGCTAAATTGTTCTGCTGCTGTTGTATTGTTCTTTTTTCCCGTGTAAAGTTCTATGATTTTTTGTCTCGATAAACATTGTTGGGGTAGACATGATATGACAGAATTGGATGGAATTTTTTGTAAAGTTCTATGTATTTTTGTCTAGATAAACATTTTTGGGGTCCATGTACAACAATCTAAGTCAACGAGAAAAACAATGTTTGGTATTGAAATGTAGGTATTATTACATCTGTCGATTGTGTAAGCTTCCATAATTCCTGAAGCTTAAGCGGATTGCAGAGTAGTATGTGTAGTTTATGAGGCAGAATTAATAGCTTATATAGGATTAGCAATCTGGATTACATAAGATTTAAACAGGATGTTGAATTAAAAAACACGTTTAAATCATAGTCTTTGTTTGTAAAGGGTTTAAATCATAGTCTAAAGGTATGATTGATTGACAATTGTTCGGATATTGACCTGTGCTGTGCAATAATAAAGTCAATCTTAGTCATTTCGAGCATATAGTGTTGCATGTTATGATTAGTACTCTATTGCATCAACGGGCCGGCTGTGTTTGTGGAGGGTTGGCTGAAGCAGTATCTTTTGCAATTTTTTTTTTATAATTCATGTCAGGTGAGATATACGCTTCTTTGGTCTATTTATGTTCACTCTGTGATCTTCCTTTGCCGGCTTTCTAATTATGTTGATAGAGAGTACCTACCTGGTAGGTTATACACTTATACTCCCTTCATCCCATGTTGTTTGCGCCCGTTTCTTTTTTGGGCTGTCCCAAATTGTTGGCAATTTTTCATAATTAGAAATCACTAAAAAGGCAAAGTTCTAATTATACCCCTTAGTTTACAACTAATTAAAGTTATTGTATTTTTCTAAAGGGTGATTTTTGGAAATCTAAACACTTTTCAACTCAAAAGACTTTGAGTCAATTCCTGTAATGAGCAAACAAATTGGGGCGGAAGGAGTAGAAGTTAATTATGTGGGTGAGGAGAGAGAGAGAGGGGGTGACTAAGATATTGAGCCAAAGGCTAGAAAGAGGACAAGCAAGCATATGTTTTGTAACCATTAATCCTTAAAACATCCAACTTAGAACCAATTGGCTATGAGGGGAGACACCGTCCAAGCTCATATACTAGTTTTCGAGGTGATAATTTATCGATGTGGGGCAAATTCCAATACTCCCTGCACGTGCGACCCCCCGACTCGCACGTGAAGAGGTCAACAAAGGATCTGGAACAATATGGATCACAACAAAACAAAGTGCAACTATGGCACAAACAAAGGGGAAAAGCCTTCGAAAACCTAGCTTTGATACCATGTGGAAACTTTATATCCGTTTCAAAGCCAATTGGCAATAGGTGGAGTAATTTCTATAATATATTAACTAAGCTTGGGTGGCTGGGATGAGCAATGTGGGATAAAGTTTAACTCTCTACCTCACGTGTAGCTTGGATGCACATGGAGGTATGAATTATTGGGGTGAGGCGATTGACTCAGGCGACAAAAACTTTACCACGTAAGGTGAGGCCACCCAAGACCTAGTATATGAGCTTGGGTGGCCTCTCCCCTCATTACCAATTGGGTGGATGCTTTTGTTAAGTTACCAACTCTCCCAAAAGCTTAAGCTATTAGGAAATGGACCCAACAATGTATATCAAACTTATCTAACACCCTCCCTCACATGCAACCCCTTCTTGCACGTAGAGATGCAAATTTTCATAGACAGAAGGAAACAAAATACGAAGGGGAGAAGCATAATGCAACCGGGTAACAAATGCAGACGAAGAGACTTGAACACAAGACCTCTTGCAACCTGCTGAGCTCTGATACCATGTTACACGGTCTTAGGTAGAATTCAACCCCAAAAGCTAGCTATTGAAGTGAGGGTGCCCTCACGCTTATATTTTGCATATTACTTTGGTACCCAAGCGAGCTTTAACATGGTATCAGAGCTAGGGTTTCAGAGAATTTGTTCCCCCTTGTTTGTGCCATAAGTGCACCATTATTTGTTGTGATCCATGTGTTATGGATTGCTTGTTTACTTCTCCACTTGCGAGTCGGGAGTCGCATGTGCAAGAGAGTGTTGGAGTTTGTCCCACATCAGTTGATTATCTTCTCCAAGACTAGTATATGAGCCTGGGCGGACTCTCCACTCATTGCCAATTGGTTTTAAGTTGGATGTTGTGCTTTAACATAATGCACGAAATAGAGGTGAGATATGAGTATAGTTTAGCTTGTTAAAGTAATGAGGTTTGATTGCATCGTTCTATTTAGGTGAGGTTTTATGTACAACTTGTTTTAATCATATGTACATGTGTCTAGCATTTGAGGAACTTTTATTATATCTAGTCAATATTATTATCGTTCTATGGTTTTTAAATATTTTTGCTTCTTTATAACTTCATAATTAAGTTCGAAATGCTTACATATTTGTCAACTTTAACATTAAATTGGAAATGATTAATGCCTCAATGCCTCAATGCCTCACCTTCTGAGTGTTAAAACACAACGCCTTGGACATTCGAGATACTCCCTCCATCCCAAAATGTTAGGGCCACTTTGGGATTCCAACTTTTTTTCAATACATAATCATTACACTTATTCTTTTTTGTCTTTCCAATTTGGCCCATAATCATTACCCTACTTTGCATTATAATGGTTCTCATCATATCAAAAAAGGAAGGGTAATATTGTAAAGTTATCAAATAAAGTACGTTGATTCTTCTAAAGGGACTAATTTTTCGGACAGCTCAAAATGCAATACTGGACCAACATTTTGGGATGGAGGGAGTATTTACTAATGCAGGTGCTCAAGTTGTTTTGTTGGCGTGTGTGTGTGTGTGTGTGTATATATATATATATATATATATATAGAGAGAGAGAGAGAGAGAGAGAGAGAGAGAGAGAGAGAGAGAGAGAGAGAGAGAGAGAGAGAATTGCATAAAAACCCCTTGGTTCTGCGTACTATCTAGCTATTGGGTGCACAAGTGAATTATAACCATCAAGAAGATTCGTTGTAGTCCACTCCGTGAACATGTTTTTGTGTTGCTATTGCACACTTTACAAAGGAGCAACTAAGTAAACTCTCTAATTATTTATTTATCCACCCACTCTTGTCCATCCATTTTAACTACCAAACAAACCCCTTAGTTGATCCCTCCTTTTCTAATTCTCCCTTGTAACATATCCACCCTTCTTCCCCAAAACCTTATCTGCCCGCCAAACAAGCCGTTAGATTGTAGCTGATTTTACAAGTTGATCTGTTATGTGATGTCTCACAACATAAAGTGCTATTGTTTGAAATTGAACAATTTGAATGCAGGATATTGCAGGTATACATCTGAATCTTGATATTCCCAAATGGCTGCGTATACTTCACTTAGACATGCTTAACTCGTATGCAGGTAAATTGAGGTTCTTTTTGCTCATCATTTTTCACCATGTTTAAAGCGTATTCTGTACCAATTGTAGTATTCTGTTTTTATTTGACACGCTACATCATATATATATATAGCCTTTTGAGGTCATTGCCACCATTGAATGTTGTGGTGGCATTAGGTGTTGAGGTCCAAGTTGGGACCCACGAGGCCCCTAGGTTTTCCAAAAGTGAACCCACCCTCAGGCACTGTTTGCAAACTGTTCTCAGCACCTTAACAGCCCATATGTCCATTATTCTTGCTTAAATACAGCCCAATATAAACAACCCATTAATCTCGACCACTAGTAGCCCAATATAATTTGTTATAGTGCGTCCTACAACACCGCATGTAATTGAGCCTCTATTGACGAAGACAGTAGGAGAGTGCTTCTTTGCACCTATCCTCTATGTTGACTGTTCTAAAATATTGCTGGGCCTATGTCAATCCTATGCTTTTTGAAGCAAAAGGTCTCTTCCTTCGTAGCGGGAGTTCCAAAACTATGATAACAAAATTTTCATCCGGATAGTAGTATGATAACATGTTTAGACTTGGGACATGCTCAAATCAAGTGCGCCGATGCTTACTAGTGCTACGACCATAGTTTAGTCTATTGTTGGCTTCATCTGGACTACAAGGGTTGGTTTAACTTGTGTATGCATATTGCTTGTACGGGTGTAGGGTGCAGAGACTCCTGAAGGCTTTGATGGTAGTGTCCTAATATCTTATGTGGTACATTTGGAGAAAGATCATCTGCATACATTTGGAATTCTTGGAAGTGACTTTATCAGACTTTGATTGCCTGCGATGGACAATATTCATTTTGGTTGATAGGCATATGTTTTAATCCTCTGTCTCTTTAAAAGTTTTAAACTAGAGAGCTTAGTTCCATGAAGGGTTGTAGTTCTTTCTTTTGCCTTTATCTTTGTACTTGGTGCCTTTATACCTTATGGCATCCTAATCAAATTTATGATTTTGACATTGTTGCACGTGACTGATTAGATCAAAACTTGGATAGCTATAGGATTTTGGGAGGTCACTAGCACTTGATTTCAATGTTTCTCCCTCTGTCGCAATACGTTTGTCTAATTTTTGACTTATGCTTGTCCCATAATATTTGTCTACTTTGAAAGACTATGGACAGAAAGCTATAGAATTCGCTTTTTGTACCTTAAAAGACGTCTTTTTGAAAAAGTTGGAGAGTTAACTTTGTGAAAGTTGGGTATCTAAAGATGCATTTTGATTGTGTTCTCTTAAATAGTTGTATTCCTCAAATTGGACAAACAAATTATGATGGAGGGAGTATTGTCTACCAGCTATACAAATCGCGTAGTCTTGATTCCTGGCCGATGTGCTCCTGTTGTTGATGTTTTGATGTTAGAACTACAGTTTCACATGCTACTCTTGAGAGAAGTAATGCTGTTAGGAAAGTGCCTTGAATTTGACAACTTCTTTGTTTAACTAGTTCAAGGCTTTCCTTATAAATAGGAATTTTGGGGAGTTTTAGGGTTTGTCCCTTTTGAGTCCATTATGGTGAGGCTCCTTTGGATACCCATCTTGGAGAGTTTCCTTTGGGTATCATTGTGGAGATTGTGTGCCTTTTGTCTTGGGGACTTGATTTTAGGATTTATGGTGATCTCTCTGGGTTCCATGAGGGTTTGCACCCTTATAGATTTCACCATAGATTTGTCCCTGAATATGGTTTGGTGCTTCTTTGAGAGTGATGGATATAGGTGGCTCTTTGTAATCTCTCCTCGTTCATCGTGAATCTTCTCTCGCTCTTTGCCCATGGAGTACGTGAAAGCTTAGGCATGATTGGAACCACGTAGCTATTTGCGTCATTGTTTTGATTGTTTGTTGGTTTGTTTATTCTTTACTTCGTGGTTGTCATAACAAATGCTTTGTATGATCTACAATGCAGGTTTTCCTATCTATTATAAAATTTCTTGATCTTCCTTCTTACGTTTTGGTTTATTCATCAGTGCAGTGGCTTGAAAAGAAAAGCAAAGCTTTTGAACCAACTTATTTATACACTATGGAGAAGGTCAGGTTGCCTTGTTTGTTCATTTTCTGTTGAGGTTGATGATATCTGATATTTTGTGTTTGTGTTGGTTTGTCATGCAGGGTTACTTCTTATTGCCTGAAGGAGCCAGGTCTCGGCACAACATACGTACGGTTAACATTAGCATATCAGCTCGGCATTCCTGCTTTGGGAACAGGTTACGTTTATATATCTGCTGAAAATTCTATCATCTCATGGTTTCTCTGGCAAGTAGCAAGTTACTTGTTTTTTCCAGATTTACCCAGACTGTTTTGAAAACATCATAGATCTCTCGTTATCATGTCATAAATTTCAACAAACTTTGTTTAAATGGTAATCTAATATATTAAAAGATTGATATTTGTTTAATTTGTCTGACCAGTTGGTATAGATGGCAGAATTAAACTTTTCCTGCACTATAGTGAGTCTTATTTATTTGCTTGTTGGCATAACACTGATATCATTTCTTTTTTTCTTTGTCCTTGTTGTTTTGACTAATATAGCAATGACAATTGACATCTTTCACGTGGTAATTTTTCTTGTCTAGGTGGCAGCAACTTCTGATAAACAGACTTGTTGGATATGACACTATTTTAATGAATAGTCTGTTGAGTTCTCCTGGTCAAGGTATTGAGAACTTTTTTATGCACCGAACATACCGAATCTTTCACTCAGTCACATTATTGATGTGAGATGAATCCAAAAAAGGGGTTCTAAGTTATACTCCTGAAACTATCCGTATAAGTTTTATTACAGATGCATCATATCAAAATAGGTGATAAAGTTAGCGGAAAACATCAATAAAGGTATCATTAGTGTTTTCAGATGACGTAACCTCAGCAACAATTTCAACAACCTTTACAAAATCAAATTGTGGTGTCTACTAATATGATTACTGACAATTAAACTTTCAAAAACCATTACAAGGCCGGTATCTATCTACCCCTATTGACCAGTTACTTCAGCTTCAAGACATGCAGGGCCAACAAACTGAGATCCAGTCTCTTCTTTGATACCAGGTTTGAGACGCTTGCACACTAAATTCTATCTCCTTTAGAAACAAACGCACCCATATAATCTCACATGTCTGAGCCATGGCTCTATACCCTGCTTCTATAGGGGACCGTGCAACCACTATCTGCTTGTTACTCCTTAAATTGACAAGATTTCTACAAGGAAATATTTTGTAGTAGATCTCCTATCATTTGGTCCTCCGGCCCAATTGGAATCAGTGGCATCCTCAACACATAAGTGTCCACTAACTCAATAAAATAGACCATATCCTGGATGAGCCTTGGGATATTTCACAATTCTAATAACAACCTCCCAATGTAGAAGACGCGGAGCAGATATAAATTGACTTACCATACTAACTGCAAACGAGATATCAGGATGTGTAATTGTAAGATAGTTTTGCTTACCAACCAACTTATTTATACGTATATATAGGGTGAGTACATGATACGAAAGGACTAAGTTACTGTCACTCACTAACAGAACTATATATCTCCTGACAAATTCCATTGTATAATAATGTATTCATTCTCAGAGAAAATGATCACAAATTCCTTAGTTTGAAACCATGAAAATACTTCATATGACTTGGTTTATATGGCAGCTACATGTGGCCACTTTTCATGTAAGTAGGTGAAGTTACAATGGGTTTACTTAAAGTTGTTTACACTCGATCTGTTTCTGTGTTGGCCACTAGGCTTCTGTCTGTTTGTTTGCCTCTGACTTTCCCTACCTTTCTGAGCAATAGGATGCATCCATTTTTACGGTTCTCTACCATGATGTGTTTACGAATTAATTAAATCTTCGGTGCTTGACAATGTGAATATGAAGTATTGCACGTGGTTGATGTATTAAAATGATGCTAGTAGTGTTGAACAGGCAAGTCATGTACATTCTGTAAAGTAATTGTGTTGAATAGGCAGAGCAATATTCATTCTGCAGTGTTTTTGTATTAGTGCTTATTTTGGGTCTCTCATGTATTTTTTATATATTTTATTTTGCAGTGTTTTTGCATAAGTGCCTAATTTGGGTTTCTTACATATTTTATACATCAAAATATGTACATATATGTTTATTTCTTTAAATCCAAGCAGGTTTCCTTTATAATTATCAAACGAAGGAGTTCTACAATCTTACTTATGCACATGAGCAACCTGAAAGTTCTGCCAAGTTTGGAGGTTTGTGGACTTATGGCCATTTATCTTCTTTGTTTCCCTACTTTCTTTGATGTGCTGAATGTCCAATAATACATCTGAAATGGCTTATTATTATCTCTGAAAATTAGCTTTCACATTGCTGTTGAGCGTTTCTTTTCTTTTCTTTTTTTTTGTTTTGTTTAACTTCTGTTGCCAACAGATTCTAGTCAAGTGAATGATTTGGATTCCAAATGTTCTCTGCGCAATTCAACTCTCTTTCTTGTTACTGAAGCAGTGACCAGATAATGCTGAAGTGCTGTAATAAGCTACGGAATGATGTTCATAGAGATTAATGCTAGTCCTAGTTTCAGAAGAATTAAAAGTCGTACAGCAATCCTAGTTGGTCTGCAATATTTGATTACTCCATGTACTTGGTTTTTAATTTTAGGTCATACTGCTCATTGTTGGAAGCTGAATCCCAGAACCAATGATGTTAACCTTTAACATAGATATCAGTACTTTTAATTTCAAAAGTAACTACCCAACATGACGAAACTAGGGTTTTATTTGAGAGATCTATCTCTGGTTTGATCTTGCACAGTACAAACAAGAAATTGAACTCAGTTAAGTATGAGTACTATGAACAGAACGCCTGAATTAAACACGGACAGTGGCAGATCGATGTTGATTGCCTGAATGATTATTAAGAGGAATCTAGATTATGAACAGAAAGTGGACTTTAAAATGTGATCTTTTCTTGATATCTGGAAAATTAAGTAATTGTGAAAGGTCAATAAGTAGCTATACAGGTATATTTAGGTTACAATAGGGACTGATAAGTGATGAGGAGTGAAATCAACATACCCTCCCAGCATATTCCTCCAGGCTTTCGGGCTGAGGGGGACTATGCTTATTCACCCTAAAATACTTAGTAATCATCTGATATAATTATTTGCTGCATTGCTTTTTTTCCCGTGTATGCTGGAAGTTATGGGGTCTAGATTGTAATGTTATAGTTGCGTCTCGGTGTCAATCTTATGTGGAGATTGTCGTTTAGTTGTAACTTGAGTAAAGTCAACACAACTATGCTCTGTCTCAAGTGTAAAAGAATTAGTGATCTCCCAATAATTGCACATTTGTGTTGTTTGGGGTATGAGTATTTTAGGGTGAATAAGCATTCTACTTTTTTGCACTTTGCAATTCATCTCTCCATTTACACTTTTCCATTGCATTTTTGCAGATTATCTTGTGACAAAGTGTGGTGTCCTTATGATGTCACTTTTTGTTTTCTTCACAACTACAATGTCAGTTTCATTTACCTTGAGAGAGACGCAAACTCGCATGCTGAAGTTCACTGGTTAGTTTTGTTGAATGTTGTAAAAAAGTTGTTTTATTTGCTTATGTGAACAATAATAGAATCTATGTATGAATTTGTGCAATAGTTTCAATCTATCCTTAGCGTGTTAATTGATTTGTTGCCCAACACTAATATTTGGTTGTAACTATATGACCACTGCATGGAGTGGTATGCTGTTGAAATGTTTGGTCTGCATGCAAGGGTACTGGGCGGCCAGACTAGTCTTAGGTGTATTAGCCTGTTGTTGGCGTGTCTCTCTTCTGTTTGGTTGCGGGTACGCGATGCCACTCTCTCTTACCAATGTTTTTGGATCAAGTCATTCTAGCTACAAGATTTGTTTCCTCATGTGTCTGAGGTGTTCATTGGATGTCCTTTGTTACTTTTGTCATGCAAGAATAATCTTTGTCCATGAGGTCTTGCAAGAATAATCTTTGTCCATGAGGTTTTGTACATTGTTGTGGATATTAGCATTGGAAGGGCAATGGACAAGAGTTATAGAGCACATGGAGGGAGGGTTGTGGCATCAAAAAAAGTTGTCTCACATTAATCACACCCTTAAACTAATGCTTATTTTGGTTTTTTTTTTCTTGTTTCTGGACAATGGGCTGTAGGGTCACTTGTTGGTTTGTTAATGGGTCAACTTATATATTTTGTTTTTTTATTTTGATAGCCTTCATAGGATATATGTTTTAGAAAGTGTAAGGGTTTACTAGTATTGTTTTTCTTAAAAGCCAAAGTTTTAGTCTATTCATTCAGGAAGTCTCCAAGTTGCTTCTAAACTAAGAGAGAATATTATAGATTGCCTGATGCAATCAAACCCTAGTTGTGATGCTGAGGCTTCTTGGAGTGATTTTGCTTCTGCTTCTGCATAAAGTGGCCCTAATTACTATTCATGGGTGCACATCCAGAACAACCCATTTTTCTGCATAAAGTGGCCCTAATTACTATTCATGGGTGCACATCCAGAACAACCCATTTTTGGCCACGTTTCTCCCATCTGATAGTAGTAGTTAGGAACACACTTAACTTTTTGTCCTGCATCAGGTGGTCTATCGGATACCTATGCTCCCTGCGTATCATTTTGTTCTTTATGCATATTTTTCCACGTGCAAGGTGGGGTTGAATGTTAGGGATGGTGTTAGATAAATTGATATACTGATGCGTTCCCATTTTGCCCAAACGTATAAGCTTGTTTGGTCAATTGGTGACTTGACCCTTCCTTGATATACAGTTCATTCTCACGTGTTCTCAAATTACTGCAGTGCAGCTTCAACACCAATTGATATACTGATGTGTTCCCATTTTGCCCAAACGTATTAGCTTGTTTGGTCAATTGGTGACTTGACCCTTCCTTGATATACAGTTCATTCTCACATGTTCTCAAATTACTGCAGTGCAGCTTCAACACCATGCTCGACATCGGCTTCCTACATTCCAGCTGATCTTTGTGCATGTTATTGAATCCCTTGTGTTCGTACCAGTAAGTGTATTGTGTCTCTCTAAATATTAAATGCCAATGTGGTTAAAAAAAATGTATTGGAAGTCGTAGAACCAATAGGTATTCTCCCGTAGCCTCCATTCGTGCATCATTCATTTTTTCATCTAATTCCCATTTTTGCTATCACGTCCTCATAACTGTTCTCAATTGAAATAGTGTGTGCTTGGTTTCTGCAGATTATGATCGGCATCCTATTTTTTCTCTTTGAGTTTTATGACGACCAGCTGTTGGCTTTCATGGTCTTAATTCTCGTCTGGTTGTGTGAACTATTCACTCTGATCAGGTCTGTGCGTGTGTGTGAGTGATATTAGCAAGTCCAGATTTCTAAGCATCATGTAGTTTGACCAATAGCAACTGCATATTATTTGCCATCTACTGGGAAAGTGGCTCATGAAAGTTTGAAATTTGTGCTTGCATATGATCTTAACTAATGGTGATTACTATTTGATTTGCAGTGTCCGCACACCAATATCCATGAAGTTTTTTCCTCGCTTCTTTTTGCTCTATTTTCTGGTGTTCCATATATATTTCTTTTCTTATACTTATGGTATGGTTCGGTGACCTACCTTTCTCAAAGTTCAGAATGGGTTTTTAATCTCACTATACTGATACTCTAATTATTTCCCAGGTTTTTCGTACTTGGCTCTCTCCACCACTGCATCATTTATGCAGCATCTCATCCTCTACTTCTGGAACCGATTTGAGGTTAAAATCATTTCTTTTACAGCATCAGAATTATGAGCATAAGTGTTAGCAGTTTACGTATGTTGCCTTTTTTTTTTTTTAGCGCATTTTCTAGGTATGGGTTTTTGTGAGGTACCGTCAGTATGTTCAGGTTTTCTTCCGCCTGCTATGCATGCGTTAAAGTTGGATGTTTTGAGAACCTTAGAGGTTTCTTTATCACAAAGTTCTCTTAGTTATACATTCCGAATAGACCTGCTACAGATTGTGGCTGGATTGCGTGTTGGGTGGACCTAAGTAAACCCAATTTTGGTGGATAATGCTCTAGTTCACAGATCTGTGAATCAAATTCGAAATTTCGAGAAGCATCACAGGTAGTCGGCCGAACTCTTATCAAGCAATTTGAGGATTCAAGTGAAACTTTTGATGCAAGAAACAGCTAGTTGACATGGGCTGGAATCTTTTGTTTTTGTGATTGTTGCCCTCACACATTACTCTTTGCTCAAACAAGGATGTTTCAAAAGTCTCTATGGTAGACCATTAGTTTAAGGTTTTATAGGGAGTAACCATAAAAACGGAAATCCTGCATGCGACCCCTCAATACTTGAATCACTCAAGTACCTGGTGTTGCCACTTGCCGATATCTAGGGTTTATCCTGCATAGGGATGGCAATGGGGACGGGTCGGGGACGGGGGGTACTACCTCCACCCCCTACCCATTACCCCCTACCCCATCCCCATCCCCGACCCGATCCCCAATGGGGATTTGTTTTTTTCCTCCATCCCCGACCCAAACGGGGAACGGGGATCCAAACGGGGATTCGGGGATTTGGGGATTCGGGGATTTTTATTTGCGGCACATAATAGTACCTTCATTTCCTACACCTGTATTTCATAATTTTAGCATATACTACCAATTTTCAGCGCATAACAACACGTTATTCACTGTTTTAGCAAGTACTATCAATTTTCAGCACATAATAACTAATTCCAACACATAAGTTAATCTACAACATTGTTTTTCCAACATTAAGTTAATTCCAGCCAGCACTAATTTCATAGTTCCATAGTTTTTCCAATATTACCAAAGCAGGACTGATATATAATATAGTATATATTTATTTATTTTTATATATAAGTATATATTTCGGGGATTCGGGGACGGGGCGGGGCGGGGAACGAACGGGGAACGGGGACGGGTAGGGTTCGGGGCGGGGACATACCTATCCCCGTCCCCTACCCGATCCCCGAATTTTTTTAAAAAAATTCCCCATACCCTACCCGATCCCCAAACGAATCCCCGAAGTTCGGGGATTTTTCGGACGGGGAACGGGGAGGGTTCGAACGGGTCGGCCGAGATTGCCATCCCTATTAATTCCTGCACATATGGGCTCAAAAGCGACCCTACCTTGGAGGGTCTTCTTGGTATAAAGGATACACACATATTGCTTACGACCATTACCATATTAATGTATGAAAGGTTTGGAATTTGCCATGCCATTTCACTCGTTTGGTCCTGTTAGTGTTTCTACTCTCTTGAACTACATTTCCTGATATATGGAACAATGTTCGACAATAGTCGATTGGCTATTTAACAGTTCAATCATCCATATACTGTGCTTGTTTGTGCATGAGATTACATACTGACAAGTTCGATACAATCTATCCCATATGATTGTTTTAAAGATCCCTTGACAAGGATTGATGGTTCATTGACTGTAATGAGTCTAACATACTCTAGGGTAAATAACACGGAGTGCCCGTCATCTATTATCCATTGTCACTTGCCACCCTGATCTAAAAAAACCCATCATGACGACTCCTTTAACTATCAGGAATTCCTAAAAACCATAACTCCATTAACAAAGTGTGTGTACTGCCTAAAATGCCCTTGATATTTGGGATGGGCACGAAACATAGGCAAAGGGTTCTCTCTCTCTCTCTCTCTCTGTAATACATATTACTCCACTTCTCTCTCTGTATATTCATACATATTGATATGTTAGATAGCTTGATATACATTGCTGGGCCCATTTCCTACATCTTAAGCTTTTGGACCATTGGTAACTTAACACAATATCAGAGCTTAGGTTGCAATGGGTCTTGGGTTCAAAGCTGTCTGTTTGCATGTGTTCTCGTTTGCATTATGCTTCTTCCCTTTGTATTCTGCTTTGCTTTATCTATGAAAATTTGCATCTCCACGTGCAAGACGGGGTTGGACTTGAGAGAGTCTTAGGTAAGCTTGATATACATTGTTGATATTCACACACATATATGTATATATGCTTGCGCGTATACAGTATATATCCATCGAAGGTGGAAGGAATATTTCCAAGGCTCAATTCATAAATCTGTTTTTGAATATTAGGTTTCGGGAAAATTTTGTTATGGTTTGTCTATTTAATTTGGGATAAGATATCTCTATGTATGGCAGCCTCATTTAATTGTCTTATTCCTATTACAGTTTTCTGGTTGATGGAATCTTAGTAAAAGGCCAACGAGCCATTTGCATTAATGTAGTTCTATGATGGTGGACCCTATTCTATAATGGGGATGGATGCAGCTGAACGTTGATTGTTTTTTACTCTGCTCGATAATGTCTAGGAGTCTATTTATTTTCCTTATATTTGGGTTAGACCAGTTATTTCTGTGCTAAATTCATCTCAGGTTCCAGCTTTACAGAGGTTTATGCAGAACCGCCGGTCACAGTTTCAGCAGCACCCAGATTTCCACATCACGTCTTCTACAATTCTTGCATCGACTTTGCATATCACTAGATTAAACACAAGGCACCCTGTTCCACAAAATATGGACATGACATCTGGACCTGAAACTAGAGTGCCAGATCCAGTGATACCCGGTAATGGTGCTGCACTACTTTCTGGATTTGAAGGACCAGCACAGAATGACAACTCAGATAGTTTTGGCGGCAATCCTCTACAGGATGCAGGGCAACCTGACCTCCGCCAAGCAGAAACTGGTGGCAACCCGGGGACCATGAATTCGTTTAGTTCCTTGCTACTGTGGATCTTAGGTGGTGCGGCTGGTGCCTCTTCTGAAGGTCTCAATTCATTTCTGTCCATGTTTAGAGATGTGCGACATCAAGGCCAAGTTTTTGCCGAAAATCCTCAGCCGGAAAACCATATGGACACATAATGCTCAGTAGTAGGGGAAGTGAGTTGTGGAAATGTTTCTGATGCGGGTTACATAGGCTTTATACTTATATATATGTTTATACATTCTCGGTATTTAGTTCATCGAGAAAGGGTGTAGAATACAGTACCAGAATACTTGTATGAAGAAGGTGGCTCGTTGTCTTTTAAGAGACACCGTAGTTGGGCTACAGCCATCACAGGATCACAGGTTACTGATACACTAGGTAGTAAAGAAAGAAAACCTATTATAGGCGTATATTTGACACCTACCACCAATCTATGGTTTCCTTTTCGTATCCTTGGCCTCCACAAATGCACACCAACAGATTGCATAAAGAAAGAAGCTTTTGAGGCTTATTTCATAGTTGAGCACCTATTATAGGCTTGGATCTGACCTACCACCAACTTAGGATTTTTAATTTCATATACTCGTCCTCCACAAATCTACGACGTTCCTCTGGTAGTTATGCACATCCTCCATCTCAGCCGTGTTACGGTTACTATTGCATACACTAAGTTGATTATGCACTTTCTATGTTAAGCAGCTTGTGTATTGGGTTCAATTAAGCTACTCGCTAGTAGACGGTAGGATTGGGCTCTATAGATTAGTCAAAATGTGCGTAAACTAATCAGAAAGTTTTTAAAAAATAGAATCATCGAGTATGTCATCCCGTATATATCCCTCCCCGTGACTTACATACTCCCATCGTGGTCACTAGCATCATCATATTCTGATTCAACTGGACCGGTAATTAATCATCAGGCATTGCCGAATGCCTCTTCAGCATGTGTACTGATATTCCATCCAGTAAGAGGTTACCCTTTTAATAATTAGTCAAACATGGTTAGTCGTCTACTCCTCCATTTATATAATTTTCACTTTCATTCTCATTAGAATTAAATTGTAGAGTGTCATGATCAATATAAGTCCTTATTGGCCCCAACCTGCACATGGAAAACATCTCCATCAAATTATTATCACGCTCCCTAATAACGCCAAGGATGAGTTTGGACAAACTTTTTAGGAACTTTCGCTCATGGTCGTTATGGTTTTCTCTCACTTCTTATGAGATTGGGGTATAATTTTTGTCATGTTTTTCGTTTCGATGAGAGGAATCGAAAAGGGAAAAACACAGACCAAAATTGGGGGAAAAAACTTATGTAAAACAACGAAAAAGACCCCCAAAAGACAGTCTTTTGGGTCATATCAAACAATCTTTTTGAGTCTTTTCCGCTGCTTTAAACAAATCTCAACCAAAATGAATATTTACTTTACATAGAGTTTTGTATACAATAATTTTATGCACGTTTTTGTTACTGGTAAATAAGAATCTTGGAGCCACCCCTAAAGTTGCGTAAAAGTGAATACTCAATAGATGAGGTAAAACTATTCAACAATCTAGGAGCGCTGTCATGTGGTGCTCCGGAATGGACCCCATCTAAATATGTGGTATTAAAATAGTTTGAAACACCACGTGGTGGTACTCCCGACTGGACTACTGATTCGTGCAAGGCGTGGAAATTTGAACCAAATCAGTACCTTTAGAACAAGAAGCTGACTAATTTTTTAGAAAACGATTGCACCACTTTTTAACTGTCCAAAGATGAGTCAGTTTCAATGATACGACACAATGCTTCTGAAAGCAGAATACTTCGATCATTCGGCCTTTGTCCACAAATGCCGAAACTAGATTCTGGATTATTAAAAAAAAAACCCACAAGCTATGTCACGATTACTTGAATCACAAGGTAAAATATATAGTACAGTACTCCGTAATATATAGTACTCCGTACTATCTATCATCGCAAGTATGCAAGACCAAGTCTAATATAGCCCGTCAAGTCATTTGTTATTGTTGCTTAGCAATCAACTATAGAGGAGCTTTCGCACCGAAGCGGTCGCACTGAAAAAAAAGAAAAAATCATTTTAATACTCTTCCGGAATGTTACTATTTGACAAAGTTACTATTCCCTCCGACCTGTAAAGTTAATCCTTTACGAAATGACGTGAAATTTTCTTCAAGTTTAAAAATAATATACTTACTAGGGGGACTAAATTTATGAAACGGAGGGAGTATTATTTGCAAGTCGATCAGGCAGTGAATTTGGCATTGTAAAACCTGGTCACCTAATCCAACTTAACTAACTAATTTCTCCACCCTTCTGTAAACCTTCTTGAAAAAAAAAATACAAAAATTGCCAAAAATAGATGTGCAAGAATAATTGTTTAAACACGTTTTAACATTATAGCTTGCTGGAAAAATAATTTTCAACAAAGTCACCCTGACACCAACGAGTGAACCTGTTTTAACCGGCATGCTGTCATTCCATAGACATTCCTTTTATGTCACAATCATATTGGTAATACTTTGTGAGTGACACGTTCACATAAATCTTTGGGTAATAAATTGAAGTGTAGCCAAAAGAAGGGTAGTTTTCGCATTCGTTAGTTTCGCGCGAAATTTTTGTAGATTATTAATTTGTCTTGACGACAGGTTTTGACTTCTTTTTGTTCTTATTTAAAAAAGATTGAGGTTTTTTTTTTAATCTTTATTCAAAAAAATTTGAATTTGGGTCATAATTTTTATTTTTTCAATTCCTGTCGTCGTAATCCACAAAAATTTAATGAAAAACTAAGGAATGCAAAAAAAAAAAAAAAATTGAATGAACACAAAAAATAAACCACTTGGCTTATTTAGGCCAAAACAACCCTCCTCTCATATGACTTGTACTCCCTCTGTCCTAAATTTGATGTCAATTTTTGATATCTGTGTCAATTTTAATTTCTTATATCTTTCAATATAGATCTCAAAAAATATGTAATATGGATATTGTTTGATAGTTCTCGATCAGTTCTATCATACAAAATTTTCAAACTTAAGAAAAATATTATAGATTGAAAGATATAAGCGATGAAAAATAATACGAGTTTCAAAAATTGTTATCCTTTTTGGGACGGGAGTAAAACATTGCTTTTACGCTGCATATATGTCACATGATTCTCACACCAACAATCACTTTCAATAAAGTCATATATGCGCATGTACAAACAATATACGTAAAGCTCAAACCCCACCATACAACTAATTAACAACGTGGTGGCCGGCTTCACTTCTTATCAAAGTTATGAGATAATTTTTTTTATCGGCAAAAAAGAATTTTATTAATCATTAATGAAACGGGTTATAACGATTAAAAGGGATTTGAGCTTGAAAAAGGCATCGCAATGGGAAAAATTTGACATCCCAACGAGGTTGGCACCCCGGGTCCTTACATTCACGCGCCTCTCGAGCCCCCGAGACAGCGTTGGCAAGAGACCAACCGGAGTACAGAAAAAAGAGAAAAAAAAAAAAAAAAACATACAATCAAAGTCAATTGCAGATACAAGAACATGAACCTCAAAACAGGGGAATGTACCCGTTTCTTAAATTTCCAAATGAGAACCAAAACGCCAGACAGGATAGACTTTGGACTCTTCTTGAATTCCCCGTCCTTGTGATCTGAAGCCTCCTCAATTGAATAATGTAGATTTGCTTTCTAATTAGGTCACCACTGCACTTGAGCAATATCAGAGATCCTTCCTCGGTGTTGTTAATCTGGCTTCATGACCAGACCTTCTCTATGAGTTTTTGTTTTTATTTTTATTCTTTTTCGCAAAATTTAGCACTCTTAGAGTAATTGTAGTTGTTGGGTTTTTTCACGAGGCCAATGGGGTCGCAGATATTTTCGCTACCACATGAGTAGAGTAATCATCTATTTTCAAGAAATTGCATATCGCAGTTTAAATTAAACTTCTCAACTAGCCAGTACATAAAACTTAAGACACCGGCCGATTAATGTAGTGTTTCCACAAAAATTATGATCAGCCTGTATAAAACTGCATTCGACATGCATGACTGCATTGTTTTCGAGCCGTTGCATTATAAACTCATTATCGGTCACTTTTTCAAAAAAACAGAAAAAGAAAGTAATTGGTCGGTGATATCGAATAAAGCATTTTTAATATGTGTGAGAACAAGCTAGCCGTCGTTCAGCTAGTGGTTCATGAGAAAGCTATCCATTTTTTTATTTTATTTTTTGGTAAGTAAGAGTTTGTAAATTCGAAAATTTGTTCAATGCTTATCGTGATTATGTCATTGATCATTGTGTAATCCTTTATGCCTTATATATATATATATATATATATATATATATATATATATATATATATATATGTCTAAACAGGGTGATTGTAATAGGGCTGCACATGTTTGTGCAAACAAAATCTTTTCTTGTAATTTGTTCAGTCTGTGGACAACTGTCTTGCCCTCATGGGTTCTCTCTTGGGTTCTCTCTCTATGTGATGTTTATGCGTTTTTCCGCCTCTTAGATTAATAAAATCTTTTCTTTTTTGCCAAAAAAAAAATTAAAGGAAAAAAATTATCCCTGTGCTTTGACCCATGCTAGGTTAAGGTCGTTTTTGAATAGGGTCATTTCAAGAGAACTTATTGGCTGCTCGAGGAGGAAAGGCCAAGTGGTGTTCCAGGACCTCCTATATAGCCATCACAAAATCATGTGAGATCGATAATCAAGCGTACAGACTCCGTAAATTGTGTGGTTATTAGCTTTGAAGTGCCACTTGACCCCATGCTCCAAGAGAACGCGCTAATTACTCCATATTTTGACCAGCCAATGTTTGTAACACACTCTATGATCATTGACGGAATCGGAATTTTATTTCAGAAGGGGCACATGTTATAGAATTTGAATTATTACCTCTCCCTGAACTGCGCGCCATAATGTGATATTGCTAGATTTGAGAATTCGAGTATATAATTGTACAAAACTGTATAAACACAGGTGTTATAATTAAATACTTAAGTACGTACCTAGCTATATAGCTAAGAGTTAATTAAGAAAATTAATATTCAACTACACTAACAAAACCCCAATCAAAAGCCTTAATTTCAGAATAATCGTGTAAAAACACCAGACTTAGGAACACATTAATCTACACACATAAAAAATTTCTTTTCTTTTTCACAAAATTTCATAACAATTGAATGCATTGTTTATAAATAAAGTGTTTATTTGCATACGTACGGTCCTTCTATTGGCAACTCAGTAATCTAAATAAAATGAAAAAATAATACACATTTTACTCTTTTTAATACACTTTCACATTTTTATTACTTCAAAAAGAGAGTAAGCAATGATATAGAGCCAAATCCAAGAGAAGGTCAGATGTCATGCGACTCTTGCTTCCATCTTCCAATATTATGTTGACAAGCCCGGCATAGTACTTTACATGAGTTCACTTGTTTTTTTTTACCCCTTTTGTTAAAACAGATTTTTTTTTTCTCTCGTCCGTACCCCAAGCCTCACTATCATCCATCATCACCACCCAAGTGGCATGTTATCACCGCAACAAACTCAAAACGTCATCACGGCCCGAGTGGTGTAACATCATTTTACTGCCGCAGCATCAAAGTGGTGTGTCAATATCGCTGATACAAACGCAAAACGTCATCACGCCAAGTAATATTGCAACATCATTTTAATTATTGCCGCACCACCAAAGTGGTGTGTCATTATTGCTGCTACAAATGCAAAACGTCATCACACCACGAGTACTGATGCAACATCACCTTACCGCCGCACCACCAAATTGGTGTGTCGTCATCACTGCCGCAACAGACTCCATAAGTCGATCAACACCACTTGACCACCAAAATGAACTCTTAAACGTCACCACCACCAAATGGTGCGCAATCACTGACTCAACAAACTCTAAACATCATTTGTTGCACCAATCTAAAAATATAATCTTGACGCACATTCAAAACCCCCAAACAAATTAAGGGTAATAAATTCCAACAAATTAGGAAAAGAATAATACTTTGAGGGTTGAAGTAAAAACGAAATAAACTTAAGGAGCAGAGTATTATTAACTTAGTAGACAGCTGACAAATTGAACTTTGAGTTTGTCAGTGACGTAGGGATCTCTCTCTGTTATGATATTTTTATGCCAATAGTTCATTGAATGATAGTAAAAAATTTAAAGAAAATAACATCATGCGAACGACAGTACAGTGTGTATACACACACACAGATCTTCATATAAGGGCACCCCTTTTTTCCGATCGAATTTCCACTCAATGTGTTTAGAAAGTAATTTTAAGAGTACCTACTAGAAATCCGCGAAAAAAAAAGATCGGAATTTGATCGTAATAGTGTTTTTATCAAAATGACAAAAACTGATCTGATCGAGCCCTTCCTGGTCTTTTTTTTTTTTTTGGCCGATTTCTCGCGCACACCCGTAAAATTACTTTCTGAACACATTGAACGGCTGGAAATCATCGAAATTCGATCGGATAAAGGAAAAAAAGGAACGTCCACATTTTATTTAAAATGCGGACGCCCTTATAAGGGGCGGTTCTAGGAACACCCAAAAAACATCTCATAGTTCCCCGATCAAATTTTGATAATTCGAGCAGTTCAATGTGATCAGAACGTGATTTTAAGGATACCGGTGAGAAATCAGCAAAAAAAAAATGACCGGGAAGGGCTTGATCCGAACAGTTTTTATTAAATGGTTCAAATAAAAACTGCTCAAATCAAGCATTTTCCAGTCAATTTTTTTGCTAATTTCTCGCGGGCACTCTTAAAATCACATTCTACACGCATTGAACGGTTCAGATCATAAAAATTCGATCGGGAACTATGAGATTGAGATTTTGGGTGTTTTTTTAGGTGTTCCTTGAACCGCCCCCATATATATATCGACGGTTCCGCGGACAATCGATTAAACACCTAAAAAAACACATGATCGCTCAATCTCACAGTTTTTGATCAAATTTTTATGATCCGAACCGTTCAATGTGTGCGGAATGTGATTTTAAGGGAGTTCGCAAGAAATTAGCAAAAACTTTGACCGGAAAGTGCTTGTTTTGAGTAGTTTTTAATTGAACCGTTCATCAAATCTATACTAAAAACTGCTCAGATCAAGCCCTTCCCAGTCTATTTTTCGGCTGATTTCTAACGGGTGCCTTTAAAATAACGTTCTGATCACATTGAGCGGCTCAGATCATTAAAATTTAATTGAAAACTATGAGGTATTTTTTTAGGTGTCTAATTAGTCATCTCCGGAACTGCCCGTATATATGTTTGTATGTGTGTGTGTGTGTGTATATATATATATATATATATATATATATATATATTACACAGTCCGGATCCAATGAAGGATTCCGCACGGTGCTACCGTGCGGAACTCCCCTTTCCCGATCGAATTGCGTGATGATCCGAGCAGCTCAAAGTGATCAGAACATGATTTTAAGGGTACCCACGAGAAATCAGCCAAAAAAATGATCGGGAAAGGGCTTGGTCCGAATAGTTTTTTATTGAATGGTTCAGTAGAAAATTGCCCGGATTAAGCCCTTGCTGATTTGTAGCGGGTGCCTTTAAAATCACATTCTGCACACTTTGAGCGGCTCGGATATTCGCAATTCGATCGAAAAAAGGGAGTCCCGCACCATAAGGCCGTAAGGGATCCCTCATTGGATCCGGACTGTGTATATATATATAAAAGTTTTTGATATACGGGGCGGTTCCATGGACACCCAAAAAAAATCTAAAAAAACACCCAAAATTTGAATCTCATAGTTTTCGATCAAATTTTTATGATCTAAACCTTTCAATATGTGCAGAATGCGATTTTAAGGATGCCCGCGAGAAATTAGCAAAAAAAAGACCGAAAAGTGCTTATTTTGAGCAGTTTTTAACTGAACCGTTCATTAAATTTAAGCTAAAAAGTGTTCAGATCAAACCCTTTCCGGTCATTTTTTTTGCTAATTTCTCATGAATACCCTTAAAATCACGTTCTGATCACATTGAGCAGCTCGGATCATCAAAATTTGATCGGGAACTATGAGGTATTTTTAGGTGTTTTTTTGGGTGTCTCTTAAATTGCCATGATGAAAATACATATGTAAGAGGTGAGATCGATTTTGACGTTTCTTGGCAATTTAGATACTACCTTTTACACATTTTACATACTTTTGTTGACGGCTAATATTGGAATTAAGCACTTAATTTAATTTTTTTGGTAAGCAAATTTTATTAAACCACCAAAAGCGTAAAAAGCTACAAAAGAACAAAGGGGCATTCTCCTGAAACAACAAAAGCAACAAAGCCTACAACCGGCCTAAGAAAACTTGGCAACATGCACAGAATTGTTAAGTACAAAAATATTAGAATCCAACAACCAAGTATCACAAATATGACGATTCTGGGCAGAAAACTTGATGGTAGACCAAGTTAAATTTGACTTTAGCACTTAATTAAATTTGACTTTAGCATTTGTGATTATAAGTGCACCGATTCTGTTGATTGATACTGTTATTGTTGGTAAGTCTCCATGAACGACGTAAAATCTAGTACGGTAGTTGGGAGGCAAACGTATATGAGCTGACTGTTTACCTTCTCAAATAAATACGTACGTCACATGTGCATGATAGATTTATTTCGTTTTTCAAAGGGTATATTAATTAGAATCATGTGATTAGTGAACTTCCATGATTTTTGTTCCATCGTAGCCACCTTGTAATTGGAACACATTTGTGTGTTTTTTTTTTTTTTTTGGCCAAACAGGTAATAATTTTATTGATCACAACGAACCAATGAACGAGAAACGTGGTTAATTAGTACTATCTCAGAAGTGACCAGAAGGGGTTTTCTGTAGTTCAGAGCAGCACACAATAACGAGGCCCAGCTGGCAGCTTCCCAAGTCTTCACACTAGAATCTCTCAGCCCGGCCAACTGAAAACTGTAACTCTCGAATTTTTGTGTGCTTCGCTTAATGTCTTCCACAATCACCTCCACCCTCACCGAACATTGCAACTAAGAGGAGGTTTTCGGACGGAAGCGGCCGCTCCGGGAGTTCATATAATCCGCCGTGGGGAAAGGGTGGCTGTTTGTGTACTTTCTGGGGAAAATAAAATCATCGTTTTAAATGTTAAAGTTCAACCAAATATATACACAAAATTACTCTATCGGGATGTCCCTTCTGTAAACCTTCTTGGAAAAAATACAAAAATTGCCCAAAAATAAAATTGACCAAAAGGTGCAAGAATAATTGTTTAAAAACATTTCAACATTGTACTGCTTGCTGGAATTAAAAATAACTTTCAACAAATGAAGTAACTATGATACCCCAACGAGTGAACCTGTTTTAACCTGTATGCCGTCATTCCATAGACATTTTATGTCACAATCATATTCGCAATATCTACTTTGTGAGTGACGCTTAACGATCAATTCACATATAAATCTTCGGAGAATAAATTGAAGTGTAGCCAGAATCAGTCGTTTTTATTCAGAAATATTTTGTGTTTGTTAGTTTTGCGTCAAATTTTTGTGGCCTTGTTTGTTTAGATGTTTTAACTTTGTTTTTCAATTATTGTCCTATATTTTTCTCCAATCATTACTTTATTTCTTTAATTATTAATTTCATTTCTCCTCTTTCTATCTCCTTCTACTCATTATCTCTTTCTTCAATCATTATCCTATTTCTCCATCCACCCACTATCAAAACAAAAATACCCAAAGTTACGAAACTAATAAAGCCTTTAGGCCAAAACACACACTCACACACTCACTCTCTCTCTCTCACTCTCTCTCTCTCTCTCTCTCTCTCTCTCTCTCTCTCTCTCTCTCATGTGTGATATGACTTGTAAAACATTACTTTTACAGTTTTACGCTGCATATATATGTCACATTCTCACACCCACAATCAGTACTTTTCAATGAAGTCATATATGTGCATGTACAAACAATATATGTAAGCTCAAACCCCACCATACAACTAATTAAGAACGTACATGGCGGCCGGCTTCTTCACCTCTTATGACATCCTCAGCGATGTTATTCTGGTCTCGTGACCTAGCTAGCGTTCCAGAAAAGAAAAATGGCGAAAGCTCTTCTCCACGAAGTTTTTTGTTTTTCTAATCCGCGAAAGTTACTGTTATTAGAACAATTAGATTCGTTTTGGGTTTTTTCACGAGTCCAATAGGGTACGTAGCAGATATTTTTGCTACCACATAAGTAATCATCTATTTTCAAGACATCACAAAGATCACATGCCTCAGTTTAAATTAAACTTCTCAACCAGCCGGTACATAAAACTTAAGGCACCGATTAAGGATAGTGTTTCCACAAAAATTATGAATCTGTAAAACTGCATTCGACATGCATGACTGCATTGTTTTCGAACTGTTGCATTATAAACTCATTATCGGTCACTTTCCAAAAGAAAATTCGGTCGGCGATATCGAATAAAGCATTTTTGAGCATCATTGAGTTTTGTAAATTGGAAAAATTGTTTCATTTCTTTTCATGATTATGTCATTGATTGTGTAATCCTTTATGCCTTTGTTTCATTTTTGAGCTAGTTATTAAAAAAATTATCCCTGTGCTTTGACCCATGCTATGTCAAGGTCGTTTTTGAATAGGGTCATTTCAAGAGAACTCATTGGTTGCTCCAAGAGGAAAGGACAGGTGGTGCTTCAGGACCTCTTAATTAACTATCACAAAATCATGTGAGATCGATAATCAAGCATACGGACCCCGTAAATTGTGTGGTTATTAGCTTTGAAGTGCCACTTGACCCCATGCTCCAAGAGCACTCGCTTATTACTCCATATTTTGACCAACCAATATTTGTAACACACTCTATGATCAGTACGGCGGATTCGGAATTGTATTTCAGAAGGGGCACTTGTTATAGAATTTGAATTATTATTTCTCCCTAAACCGCGCGCCATAATGTGATATTGCTAGATTTGAGAATTCGAATATATACTTGTACAAAACTGTATAAACACAGGTGTTATAAAAACTTAAGTACGTACCTAGCAATATATCCAAGTGTTTACGAAAATTAATATTCAACTACACTAACAAAACCCCAATTAAAAGCCTTAATTTCAATTCAGAATAATCGTGTAAAAACACCTGACTTAGGAACACATTAATCAACACACATGAAAATTTTCTTCTTCTTTTTCACAAAATTTCATAGGGGATGCATTGTTATAAATAAAGTGTTTATTTGCACGTACTGTCACGTCCTCAATTTTCAATACAAATAAATAATACATTTTAATACAAGAACCTCGCGTATCATATGTATTACCCAAAAGAGTATCCCACCTGTTAAATTTACAAACAAGTCCCCAAGTTTAATGAAATACAATCTTAGCACCACGGCCCAAATTAGCTTAGATACAAGTACAACATGTTTAGAATATTACAAACTTTAGTCAAAAGATAATTATAGAGCAAATTAATTACAAAGCCATCTTTAACCAAAAGTAAGTCTATTACAATGATGAATAAGTAACTAAAAGAGGTTAGCTTCCAAAAATCTTCATGTCCAAGCACACCATTGTATGCAGTCTATTGCCAGACATTCGAACCTGAAAAGAAGGATTTTGTTGAGCTACACTAGCCTAGTAAGAAAATCTTTACCAGCCTTATATGCACATATGTTGATAAGTGTAAAATAAGAGGGCAAAGAGACATAGTTCAGCAGGATATAACTATGGACTCATTGGTATATCGACAATCATTCCGTTTGTTCATTATAAGCCAACATCATATTTCATAAGACTCGAACACTTCCCCAATCTCAAACCGACTCGTTACCCTAAATCCCCACCTTCGGTATTTCCACCCCTTGCGTTACCGTATACACTACGAGGATTACCATGTTACCACCCCATGCATCATAGTGATACCTAACGACTTGGTTCACCGTATTACCACCCCTTGCGTTACGAGATCCGTTTAAGTCTCCGTATTACCACCACTTGCGTTACGAGACTTCCTAGCCCAGCCCTCGACTCATTCACCCACCCTTGCACTCTACAATCCAACTAAGACTCTACCTTAATCACATGTTCACATGAACATCATACGGTGTTCTAACAGTGCTATAAATATGTCACAAACATAACCAAGAAAAATCAATTTATCAATGAGACATATTTTTAACAAAGTTCTAATTAAGGAAATCCTTATTCGGTTCTAGCTAACGGGAAGCCAATGAACCAAGGAATACATCAAACAATTATAGGAAGTTAATTAGACATGCTTGAGATAGCTTAGAAGGTGTCTAAAAGGGTTTAGAAGTGATCGGGGTTCAAAACAATGAAGTTGGAGCAAAACAGTAAAATCTGATTTTAGGCCTGTTTGTATCGATACTAATTCTGTATCGACACTAGAATTAGTATCGACACAGATGGGCTTCGAAGTACAATAGAGAGTATTGTATCGATACTGATCTGAGCTGTATCGATACAATGCCAGTTCGAGCAGAATTTCTGCAGAATTTCAAGGATTTAACCACAACACCAACAACAACTATTATAGGCACGATTTCACTCCAAATCAACATATTTACACGTAAACGAAGCAAAGAAATCTCTACCTCGAGTCAAGGAGCGAAACCCAAGAGATTCGTACGAGCCCTAGCTCCGAACTCCTTAAAATTGATCGAAATACTCTCCTCCGAGCTTGACCCACGAAATTTTGAGCTCAATAACGTAATTGAAAGGCTTGAGTGAGGTTGGTTCTTGAAGTTTGGAGGAGTTTTGAGAGAAGGCAAGAGAGAGAGAGAGAAAGAATCGGTGGAGAGAGAGAGAGAGAGAGAGAGACGGGACGGTAGAGAGAGAGAGAGATGGGAGGAAAAATGATTTCCTACATACACACACCACTATTTATATTCTTATATCTTTAAATCACACACTCATTCCCTCAATCTTCTATTCTATCACTTTAGTCCTTAATTCAATTAATCACCAATTAACTATACTTTCTCAATTTAGACATTTTAACAATAATTAAAGAAAATATTCGAGTCTCTACACGTACAGTCCTTCTATTGGCAACTTAGTAGTCTAAATAAAATGAAAAAATAATACACATTTTACTCTTTTTAATACGCTTTCACATTTTTATTACTTGAAAAAGGGAGTAAGCAATGATATAGAGCCAAATCCAAGAGAAGGTTAGATGCCTTGCGGCTCTTGCTTCCCTCTTCCAATATTATGTTGACAAGCTGGCATAGTACTTTACTTCACTTGTTTCACCCCCCCCCCAACCTCTATTAAAACAGATTTTTTTTCCTCTCGTCTGTACCCCGAGCCTCGCTATCATCCATCATTGCCACCCAAGTGGCTTGTTATTGTTGCTGCAACAAACTCAAAATGTCATCACGCCCCGAGTGGTGCAACACATTTTACTGCCGCAGCATCAAAGTGGTGTGTCAATATCGCCGCTGCTACAAACGCAAAATGTCATCACACCCCAAGTGGTACTGCAACATCATTTTAATTACTGCCGCACCACCAAAGTGGTGTGTCATTATCGCTGCTAAAAATGCAAAACGTCATCACACCACTAGTATTGATGCAACATCACCTTACTGCCGCACCACCAAATTGGTGTGTTGTCATCACTGCTGCAACAAACTCTATAAGTCGATCAACACCACTTGACCACCAAAACGAACTCTTAAACGTCACCCCCACCATTCACTGACTCAACAAACTCTAAACATCATTTGTTGCACCAGTCTAAAAATATAATCTTGATGAACATTCAAATCCCCCCAAACAAATTAAGGGTAATAAATTCCAGCAAATTAGGAAAAGAACAATACTTTGAGGGCTGAAGTAAAAACGAAATAAACTTAAGGAGCAGAGTATTATTAACTTAGTAGAAAGCTGACAAATTGAACTTTCAGTTTGTCAGTGACGTAGGGATCTCTCTTTGTTATGATATTTTTATGCCAATAGTTCATTGAATGATAGTAAAAAATTTAAAGAAGATAACATCATGCAAACGACAATACAGTGTGTGTATATATATAATACACACAAATCTTTTTATAAGGGCACCATCTTTTTCCGATTGAATTTCGATGATTCAAGCAACTCAATATGTTCAAAACGTAATTTTAAAGGTACCCGCTAGAAATCGGCCAAAAAAAAAAGATCAGAAAGAGCTTGATCGGATCAGTTTTTGATAAAAATGCTATAATAGTGTTTTTATCAAAAACTAATCTGATCGAGCCCTTCCCAGTCTTTTTTTTTCCAATTTCTAGCGGACACCCTTAAAATCACGTTCTGAATACATTGAGCGGCTCGAATCATTAAAATTCGATCGAAAAGAGAGAAAATGGAACGTCCGCATTTTAAATGAAATGCAGACGCCCTTATAAGAAGGGACTCATATATATATGTGGACAATCAATTAAACACCTAAAAAACACCCCGAAGCTCAATCTCACAGTTTCTGATCAAATTTTTATGATCTGAACTGTTCAATGTTTGCAGAATGTGATTTTAATTGTGCTCGCGAGAAATTAGCAAAAACTATGACAGGAAAGTGTTTGTTTTTAATTGAACCATTCATCAAATCTAAGCTAAAAACTGCTCAAATCAAGCCATTTCCGGTCTGTTTTTTTTGCTAATTTCTCACGGGTACCTTTAAAATCATATTCTGATCACATTGAGTGACTCGAATTATTAAAATTTGATTGAGAACTATAAATTATTTTTTTAAATGTCTAATTAGTTGTCCCCGGAACCACCTCGTGTGTGTGTGTGTGTGTGTGTGTGTATATATATATATATATATATATATATATAAGTTTCTGAAAAATATATATGTATGGGTGAGATCGATTTTGACGTTTCTTGGCAATTTAGATACTACTACCTTTTACACATTTTACATACTTTTGTTGACGGCTGATTAATATTGGAAGCACTTAATTAAATTTGACTTTAGCATTTGTGATTATAAGTGCATCGATTCTATTGATTGATATTGTAATTGTTGGTATTAAGTCTCCATTAACGACGTAAAATCAAGTACAGTAGTTGGAAAGGCAAACGTACTTGAGATGATTGATTACCTTCTCCAATAAAAACACGTCAAGTGTGCATGATAGATGTATCAATTACGTTTTTCAAGGGTATATTAATTAGAATCATGTGATTAGTGAACTTCCATGATTTTTGTTCCATCTAGCCAACTTGTAATTGGAACACACTTGTGTGTTTTTTTTGGCCAAACAGGTAATAATCTTATTCATCGCAACGAACCAATGAAAGAAGAAATGTGGTTAATTAATTAGTATCTCGGAAGTGATCAGAAGGGATTTTCTGTAGTTCAGAGCAGCACACAATAACGAGGCCCAGCTTTTCAAGTCTTCCCATCAGAATTTCTCAGCCCGACCAACTGAGAACTGCAACTCTCAAACCTTTGTGCACTTCACTTAATGTCTTCCACAATCGCCTCCACCCTCACCAAACATTACATTTCAGTATTCAGGACCCTAACGAGCTGCTGCAACTCCTCTTCAACTATGATCCTGCTTTTTTATCAAGCCCTTCAATGTGAAAATTTGAGATCTATGTGAACCCTTGGGGCGATTACACAATTTAAGATTGCACAGAAGTTTATGAAATGCAAAATGCTTATAATTAATGTAAAATAATGTGGCTCCAAAACATATCAACAGAGATGTGAGTTTCAATTCAGTGTTTTTAGAGTACTGTCACATGATGCTTCAGTGCTCTTCTTCAGTACAAATTGGCGTGAGAGCAGTAGATTCTTTTGAAAGGTACCTATCAATAGGTGGTAATTAAGACGGTCCAGAAACAACATGTGACAGTGCAAAGGTATACTGTATCCATGCAATGAACCATTTAATTGTCCATCTTGACGATCAATAGTTTTGATTTTGTCTTAGTTTTTGTAAATTTAAGTCATTCATTGCCGAGATGATGGAATCCAATAACAACGGCTCAAATTGCACACTACATCCGTCAAGTGAACCCCGCCGCGACCCCGGTTCGGGTGTATTGTGATCCGCCAGGGAGGGTGGTGGCTGGTCACTCTATGAATGCAAACAGTCAAATTATGGGGGGTCTCCACGGTTATGTGTGTGACAACCAACTTTTCTCTGTAATTTTGGTTTGGCATTGACTGAGATCGTGTACCGACGTATGTACGACAGAGAGACGCGACCCACCTGGGTTAACGACACGTGGCTCCACTATGCACGAATGGAATGTATGGGTAGAACCTTCGCACCGAACTTTTGAAAGAATCGGCCAGTGGTCAAAGATAAACCCCACACGGATTGAATTTTCGTCTTTTTATCAAATGGATATCCCGTTCCTAAGATTTTTATTTTTCCTTTACTTGTCGGCTCATTTTTTTGTAATACGTTACATTTAATTTAAAAAATAATTTATTTTCTTTAGCGGGAGAGTTGGACTCAATTTTATTATCTGATTTTTTTTGATACTGCTTCCGTCCCTATTTGTTTGTCATCTTTTTGACTTTTTGAGATCGTTTGATCTCTTAAAAAATTGTTTATAATTTTTCAATTCGTAATATTTTTAATATGCAATATGGATCTTGTTTGGTAGATCTTAATTAGTTTTACTATGCAAAATCTTCAAAATCAAAAAAAAATATTATAAAATGTAAGATATAAATATATTTTTGAAAGACACGAATTTCGACAATTGGACAAACAAATCGGGATAGAGGGAGTAGTTTTCTATTATTTTTCTTTAAAGAATGTTTTGGTAATATTTTTTATTTTGGAAATGTTTCTCGTCAAGACGAATATATAGGCCGCAAAAATTCTGATGCAAAATTAATAAACAATTTTGCTCGGCTAAACGAGGACCCAGAAACCCTGTAGTGAGAATCGTTCTGGTCCCCTGTTAGCTCATTTGCGGGGGGCTTTCTATTGCAATGATCCCAATGACTCATGTTTATGAATTCATCAACACCATTAACGCATAGATCGCTGAATATAAATACATGTATTCCAATTTGACCTAGACACCCTAGCTCAGTTATTTAGGAAACACAAGAAATATATAATTAATTTCTTTCAACTATCGAGTTGGACTCAATAAAAGTTCACAAAAAACAAGCAAGATTAATTGCAACCTGGTTTGCGGAGACAATGTATATCTCCGTGGAAGCTGAAGTGTATTGAGTGGTGTGTTGTTACGTAGAAATTAATTAATTGAGTTTAATTCTAATTGAACTGATTTCAACGTATACATAGCAGGTCCCGTTCGGCTAAGAGAAATAAGTTACTTATTTTTTTGAATTAGAGGTGATGTATGGTAAGAGAATGACATGTTTCGTATAACAGAAAATAAGTACTTAAAAAATAAGAAACGGTAAAGAGTTAAGGGGTAAAGTAAAGGATAATTTTGAAAAATGGAGGTAAAAGTTGATGGGATATGTTTAATAATAATGTCTCTTTAATAAATTGAAATTATAAAATTGGACACTCAAAAAGAGACGGAAGGAATAACTGAGTTATAAAATACTGGATAGATATTGCATAAAAGTAATAATAAAGTGGTGGTTAATATCCAACCATGTGTTGCCTTGACAAAATTGGGAAAAAAAATGATTTCAACGATGGAAGTGGACGAAATAATTTCCAAATATTAAAATAAATAATAAGATAATTGCAATGAGGGACACGGGGGAACAGTATCTCCGGCGAAAGCTGGAGTGCAGGGAGCGGTGTCTAGTTACTTAGGAACTAATTAATCGAGTTTAATTCGAATCTAAACGCAATTATTAAGTTGCTCAGCATCCTCCGGATCTAAAACCGATACATTTTAAGTATGCTTTGGGATCTAAGCGGCTCTAAATTCTATTGTTCAGAGTTCTTGGTTTCGGTAAACATTTTGTCATTAATAAAACACAGTACTTAATTTACTCCTAAGTTACTATAATTATTCGATCGAAGAGTGTGGTCCAGATTGCCACTTACCCCATAATCCTCACCTTAATTCCAAATACTTACAAGTCAAATATGAGAGAGAGAGAGAGAGAGAGAGAGAGAGAGAGAGAGAGAGTAGATTTACGTATGAGAGAGAGAGAGTATAGATTCACGTATGTGTACACGTCGCTTCTAATATATAATGGTCGCCAGGTATAAATTTTTGGGTAAATTTTCGTAGTCATTCCTCTAGTTTTACGATTGTATTAATTTTGTCCCTCTAATTTCAATTGTTACCATTTTGTCCCTGTAGTTTGTTTTACATTCCAAATTTGTAAAATCATTAACACCGTTAATGAAACTAACGGAAAAAATATAATTAAAAAATTAAGTGCTCCAATTTTCAATTCAGTTGAACCGGTGCGAAGATCTTATTTTTTTGATCATTTTATCCTAGATAGTCGTAATGAATTTTTGGCTCTAAGGCCTTTCAACGAGCACCCGAAGGCTCCTTATTTAGTTTCTAGGCTCTCTTATGGTGCTCATTGAAAGGCTTTAGAGCCAAAAAACCATTATGACCATTTAAGATAAAATGATCAAAAAAATAAGATCTTCACACCGGTTCAATCGGATTGAAAATTGAAGCACTTAATTTTTTAATCATATTTTTTCCGTTAGTTTCATTAATGGTGGTTACGATTTTACCAATTTGGAACGTAAAATAAACTGCAAGGACGAAATGGTGACAATTGAAACTAGAGGGACGAAATTGAGACAACCGTAAAACTAGAGGGATGACTACGAAAATTTGCCCTAAATTTTTTTATAATTCCGTTGTCCGGGTCAATCTACGCGTTGATTGATCAATTTCTCTAATCACTTGCGAAGGTCCTACTTAAATTCAAAACTCTGTTTGTACCAAAGACAGGATGCATGTATGGGCATATGGGGGCCATGACTCCAGTGTTGTTCCAGGGTTCTTTTTTCCTTCAAATTTTAATATTAGTATTAGTTGTTTTTTATTTGTTAAGAATTTAAACATTGTATTTTGTATTTGGCGTTATTTAGACATTTAAATGTTTTACAAATGTGTTTATTTTGGTTCCCAAAACTCAATTTTTCTCTCTGCACACGGTCTCGATAAACTATTAGATTCGGGAACCGTAAAATTTAAATCAAACAAACTATTAGATTTGGAAACTATAAAATTTCAAAATCTTGTTATTCATAGTTCAAAGCCTCAGTTTATGAAATTATGGTTCCGTCCTTAGTTTGTACTGGCCCTAAAGGGTAAGTTGGTATAGTTTATAGACAGAATGCACATATCGGAGTAATTTTTCTCTTATAAATGACTAGTGCTTACTTGTGCCTACGGCATTACGCACCCCGATTGAAATTGTCGTGCCTACTGCACTTGCTAGCTAATGGCTCAAACATTAGTGTGTAGTATGTGATACTCTTCTTAGTAGCACGAAAGAGAATTACTCATGCTTATGGCACTCTCCCAACTATACATTTAAGCTAGCTACAAAGAACTATCAATTTGCTTATGAAATTCCAGTAAAATACTACGTAAAAAGTTAAAATCATGCAGCACATCAGTTAGTGCTATGCATCAACGAAATCAGGAAAAAAATCTAAGCACATTAGCCCGTACTCTGAATTTAACAATATAAGAGCAGATATAAGCACACCAGCCAGTGCTCTGCATTTAACAACATAACAGCAGATAAGTGAATACTTATGAATTTGAAGCATCACGATTCGACATACTCTTTTCTTCCAATGCGACCTTCACCTTTTTTCATTTTACTTTTGGGGGCAACTATTCGCAGCCCCGTATTTTTTCCCTTAACCCACTACATTTTGGTAAGTAGTTGTTGAAAATCAAACATAACATTTCGGTAAATAACTGTTGAAAACAAGATTATATTTCGGTAACTACATATCGAAAATATATTTAACTTTCGGTAAACAATTGCAGAACAAACATTTTTGGTAAATAGCTGTTGAAAAATATATTATATTTCGGTAATTGTATGCTGAAAATGTATCTCAATTTCAGTAATTAACTGTCTAATATAATTAAAAAATTTTAACGGGTTAAAGGAGAAAATACGGGGTTGTGAATAAGTCGCCCCCTTACTTTTGTGCACCTATACAGAAGAAACCAATTGGATATATGCAACACCATTACAAAAAAGTGCAATAAAGCCAATCAACTCCTTGACTTGATAACTCAATGACTTGATAACTCAATCATTGTTTCTTCGTTGGCCAGTGGCAAAAAAATTTCTTGCCTCGTGGGATTGTATACTGCAAGTAATGACTGAGGCTTGCCCCGATCAACCAACTGACTCCCTCCTTGCAATTACGAACCAACCAAACGAAACCAAATCAACAAAACCCTAATCTTCTTTTTATGAAAAAAACAAAAAACCCAAATCAACCACAAAGCTGAGAGATCAATGAATTAAGTTACGGAGATGAAGAACCAGAGTAAATCATTCGTAGTTGCCGTAGAATCGTAGTTGCCGCAAACAGGGGAGTCAAAAATCTGCCGCTTTTTTTTTTTGATCCGAAAATCTGCCGCTTGATATGGCTTCATTAATGCGCTATCAAAAAAAAAAAAAATACAAATCAATGGCATCTTTGTAAATAACTTAAATTTGTTTGATTTGTATGTGAAAGGGAGAAATCTGGACCGTTGGATTTGTTTGTATGGGTAGATAAAACTTGTGTGAGGGAGAAATCTGAACCATTGAGAAGAAATATTCTTAAAGAATATTCTTAAACATCCTTCTGTTTTATAATAAAGATACTCACCCCGGCAAACAAAGGTGGCAAATAGAAGGGGATTTATTTATGAAAATAGACAAGCTTATTTATTTTGTAGTGTCAATTTGTTTTCAGATTTTAAAATTTTGTCTGGTAGAACTCAATGAAATCTATCAAACAGAATTTATACTGTTTATAACAATGTTACAGTTAAAAAATAAGAATGCACTATACTTTTATTGATTTTGTCAAATAATCTTTTTTCCCAAACGAGACGGAAGCCCTAGAAAAGAATTTGGCTGGTATGGTAATTTGGTTTGTCCTTATAAATTGAACTCTATATATGAAAGCTCAAATTCTAAGAAATTAAGGAATTCATCGATGAAGAGTAATCGAATTAATCCTACAAAATTAATAACCCCTCAATTTAAACCTTCGAAAACCCTAAATATAAGTTTAATTTAATTTCTTTAGAGCTAATTAGAAGGGTTACCCCAATAACAAGAATAAGTTGCTCCTTAATTTTGGCCCCAGAAAACCCTACAAATCAGCTTAATTCAATTTCTTTAATTTAGCTAATTAGATAGATTACCCTCAACTAAAGTCAACGTAAATTTTCTTGTAGCTAATTAAAATAGATTAGCTCCAATTAGTACGTAACCTCTAAATTTCAGCCTTTTTGTCAATGGATAGGAAATATAACATACATTTGATGAATTACAAAGTACTGACCCGAGACACTATATCAATTGCGAGAGTTCACGAAATAACTAAACCCAATGGCTCTAACAATATAAGAAATAAGCCCATCATAGGAAAGAAACAGAGAAAATCCGACAAAGACCCTCTAAGAAAAGAACACTCACATGCAAATGGGAAGATTCGAACTCTTGACTTGTTAAACTTGAGATGCAAGAGTCTTAGTTAATTGAGCTAGTTAGTCGGATTAAAAAAAACTCTAAACTAGCCCAATTGGTTAAATTTTAGTAGCCTTAGAAAACCCAAAAATCATCTTAATTCGATTTCTTCAATTTAGCAAATTGAAAATAACAGAAAGTCTACACATGCAACTTTAAAACATAGCTCCTACTACTATTATGTTCATAACCGTTCGATGCATGTAGACCCACGTGTATCGAATGGTTTCGGATACAATTGTGTGCAAATTTGTGTTTTAAAGTTGTGTTCGCTTATCATTGCTCTTAGTCAAATTACCCCCAATTAAAGTCGATGCAGATGTCTTTAATTGAGCTAATTACTTACATAAATTACCCCCAATTAAAGTCCATCCCAGACTTCCCAGTCCACCATGTGGCCTGTGACTCTCTCTCTCTCTCTCAGTATATATATCTCAATTTGTTTTGCAAACAGAGAGAGGGAGAGAGAAATAAAATAAAAAAAGGCGCGACACACCACCACCACCACCTTAAAACGAAGGCAACGGTTCTTAATTCCCTCTCCCCCTCTCTCTCTCTCTCAGCCAATGTCAACCGTTGGCGCCACTACCACCGCCTCCTGCACCGGCAGCCCACGACACCTCGGCCCCACCACCCACCGCCGCCGCGTGCCAGACTTAGCCGACGCCGAACGGGGTTCAGATTGTTCGTCCCTGAACGACCTCGAATACGACCATTACTTCTTGTTGCTGCCGAAGAAGGGCACGAAGATGGGCGACTCGGTGATCCGCGCGTGCACGGTGGCGCAGTGCCTGGTCACGGGGAGGAGGCTGGGCCGTCCGATTTTCGCGGCGCTGATGCTGGTGGTGGTGCTTTCCGCGCTGTTTAAGGTTTTTTTATTGGTGGGTTGTGATAGGGAGGAGAGGAGAGAGAATAGTGGAATGCTGATCCTCCAGACGTTTAGGGACGAGTTGGACATGGCCCAGAGGGTTGTCAACGAAATCGAGGCAATATCTGGTTCTGTTATGCCCAAGCGGGTATTGGAAAATAACCCAGTAAGTATTTTTCTCCCTTCCTCCCGAGAGAAAGTCTACATACACAACCCTTGACTACAACTCCGGATAAAATCGGGTAAGAAGCCGATGCATGTGAATCCATGTGCATCGAACCGTGCCGGACCCAGTTGTGTCTGCAGTCGTGATCGAGAGTTGTGTACGTAGCCTTCCTCCTGATCTCTTTCATCTTTACCTCTTCTTCTTTTTTGGTTACTTAATTTCAGTAGCACGCATAGAAAATAAGGGAATGTGTTGAAACTGTTCTTTTTGCTAAAGATTAATTCTTTACACCAATTGGGGAAACTATGAACTTTTCTCCGTTAACGACGAAATTAGTACGCAAATTAAGCTTGACTGAGTTTTGAGTTTTTAACACCCAAACGTGTATTTTCTCCCCAGCTGTCTTTTTGCATTTGGTTTGCTGGAAAACAGAGGAAACCTTTGGACTTTCTATATGGTAAAGACAAACTTTTTTATGGAAACTTTGGGGCCTTGATTGGGGCCTTCGGGACATTCGATAAAATTAGAACGATATTAAGCTTTATTGAATAGGAATTTTGTGGCGACGAACCCTTTTTTCTTTTTACGTTCCTGGGTGTTTTCTTAGTAACCAAAAAACAGGGGATCAGGGGTTTCGAGGGTGCCCTTCTAGGAAGCAACTGAAAATTCCTATGGAGATATTTCTTATTTACTGGAAAATGTTATCAAATTTCTTTTTATGGGTTGAAGAGTTTGGTTTCACATCTGGTCTGTTTTTGACCCACTTTTAATGGCTGCAAAAACGTGTGCTTTTGACCAACAAATTAATCAACTCCTGGGGTTTTATTTTCTATTCACTTCATTTTTCGCCTTTTGGGGTTTCTATAGTTTTACGTTACTTCTGTGTCAAGATAATTTTTACGTAACTCAGAAAAGTCCGGTTAGTTTATTTGCACGCTGACTAACCTCTCAAAAATTAATTTCATTGTCCATTAGTTGAGCCCGTTTATAGCCTGAGCAAGATCCCCGTAAAACTTGAAACTTAAAAAAGGAGCAAATCGCAAGTCCTCAGCCTCAACTACTAGAACAAGATCTTGGAGTTTTTTAAACAAGATGTTGGTGGAAACAAAAACTTTTTTTTTTCTTTTTCCCCCAGTTTTTGTTTTTTAAATTAGAGTCTGTACTGGAAGCTCCCCAGAAAAACCATACGTGGCATTATTTTAGTAACTTCCTCCTAACTTCTTCCATCATTTTCCAATTATATTACTCAAAGCTTTTTAATACTACAAAAGTCAAACTTGTTTAATTTAGAATTTTTATCAATAAGTGCAATTCTTCGATAAATTTTCGGTGCCGGGTGAGTCTATTCCACGTTGTACCCATTCGACACGTCTCAGCCATCCAATATACTTTTGGATGGCTCAGATTGAAACCATCTTTTTCCTCCCACCTCAACATTTACTCTCTCCAAATTTGAGCCGTCTAAAAACACAATGGACGGCTCGAAAGCGCAGAGTGGACAAAGTGTGTTACCCACCCGGCACTGAAAAACTTTCCGCAATTCTTCTCCACTCAGGTCGGCCTTTTTTTCTGTTCAAACAAGAAAAAGCTAAGCCTTTTCATCCTGCTTTTGTTTACAGACACCGGAAATCTGGACGAAACCAAACAGTGATAGCTATTACCAGTGCGTTTCTCGGCCGAAGAATCGAATCAGTATGCTCCGTTCATCCATTTCCTTCGTTGTCAACGGAAATTCTCGTTAAAATCGATCACCCGTTTGATTTACGCGTTCGATATTTTCTTTCAGGGACGCCGGGTTCTGCAACCAATGGCTATATTTTAGTCCACGCCAACGGTGGATTGAATCAAATGAGAACCGGGGTAATCTTCGATATCAGCTCAAATGAAATATTCGATCGCGTTTGTAATTTTTAAGCTTTAGCTGAACCTCTCTCTTTGTTGATGCATATTGGTAGATATGTGATATGGTTGCTGTTGCAAAGATCATGAATGCCACATTGGTTCTTCCTTCTCTTGATCATGACTCTTTCTGGACAGACCCAAGGTACTTATACTTTCCCCCCTCCTTTCGTTTAGCCGAAATTTGCCGTTTTATTGATCAATATGTTGGTTCAATAACTTCCAATTCTCCTATGCAGTGATTTTAAGGATATTTTCGACTGGAAGCACTTCATTGAAGTTCTAAGAGAAGATATCGAAGTAGTCGAGTCTTTGCCGCCTAGCCACGCCGTAATCAAGCCCTTTCCTAAGGCCCCAATTTCGTGGTCGAAGGTGCAGCAGTCATCTCCACTCTCTCATCAATCTGTTTCATCTTTCTTTCGACGGAACTGTTTTCTTATATGGTTTATTTTTCTTTTCATGTGCAGGCTAGTTACTATAGAGAAGACATGGTTAGGTTGTTGAAACAGCACAAGGTGATCAAGTTCACTCACACCGATTCTCGACTGACTAATAACGACCTTGCGCCTTCCATACAGAGGCTCAGGTGCCGGGCCAATTACGATGCTCTTCGTTACACACCAGAGATTGAGGAGCTTGGGCACAAGTTGGTTGACAGACTGAGGAATGAGAGTGAGCCATATGTTGCCCTCCACTTAAGGTACCTATTAAGAGCCGATTTGGTTTGTGTGACACAGTGGGAAATGAAAAGAAAGAGCACTCTGGTTTATAAATTAGACGAGAAATGGTAGAAAATGGAGGGAGAGAGAGAGAGAGAGAGAGAGGGAGAGAGAGAGAGAGAGACTGAAAGAGAACTCTGTTATTTTGCCAGATGTGCCTCTCACTAAATATGGTGAGATTTGGTGATAAAATGAGTCTGGTTAGATGTTTAGTCTCGATAGTACAAGGGAGGCATAACACTCAAATTATTTTCTTTTCTCATCGAGACGAGAAACTGCAATTCTTGAACCTTTTCCTCCCCTAGTTTTTGGAGTGTTACAAATTAACGGAGATACTCAGTAGATCGATCTTGTTTGCAGATATGAGAAAGATATGCTTGCATTCACTGGTTGCAGTAACAATCTCACAGCCTCAGAGGATGAGGAGCTCCGTACTATGAGGTACAGCGTAAAGCATTGGAAGGAAAAGGAGATAGACAGCAAAGAACGACGAATCCAAGGAGGATGCCCTATGTCCCCAAGGGAGGCAGCCTTACTCCTTAAGGCCATGGGGTATCCGTCGTCTACAACAATATACATAGTCGCAGGGGAAATTTATGGTAGTAATAGCATGGATGCGTTCCGTTCAGAGTACCCAAATGTTTTCTCCCATTCCACACTTGCAACCGAAGAAGAGCTTGAGCCGTTTAAGCAGTACCAGAATCGGCTTGCTGCCTTGGATTACATTGTAGCGGTAGAAAGTGATGTTTTTGTGTATACATATGATGGGAACATGGCTAAGGCGGTTCAAGGGCATCGGATGTTTGAAGGATTCCGAAAGACTATAAAACCTGACAGGTATATTCTCACCTGCATTCCAAACTAATTGCCTCTTAGGCCATGTTTTCTTAGCAGTACTTTATCAAGTTCTGAGCTCATTCACAACATGTGTTTTTTTTTTTTTCCCATTTCAGACAACTTTTCGTTGGATTGATTGATCAGCTGGATGAGGGTACTGTGTCTTGGGAAGAATTCTCCTCAGAGGTTAAGAAGTTGCACTCGGACAGGCTTGGAGCACCGTATCCTAGATTGCCAGGGGAATCGCCAAAGCTAGAGGAGAATTTTTACGCCAACCCTTTTCCGGGTTGTGTCTGCAATAAACCTCAGTACAAGATCAGCGACCCTAGACCGAGACAGAGATCAAGTCTAAAACCTTCTTCAAAAAGATAGTGAAATTTCCTACTTTTCTTCCCCGGTCAAGTGTGGATGAAGTGCATTGCTTCAAATGCTTGTAAAATATGGGAACAGGTTTTTCACCATTCAGGAGATGATGGCAACCAATCAGGGTCCAACGATGGCGTCTCGGGATTGATTTGATTTTTTCAGATGCGAGTTTCAGTTTTGGTGTAGATATGGGAAAGGGTAAAGAAGGTTATAGATGATTGATATCGTGAACAGAACAGATACATGGCACAGTGACATTCTCCCTGTTATGTGGAGTTAATTTTTTCTTTATTGTTTCTTGAGAATTGATTTTCACAGTCCTTTTATTTTTATTTTTATATCCACACTCCATTTTTTTTTGTCTCTTAGTGAAAAATATACGCACGCTTTCAACACGAGAAAAAGGAAAAAAGGGAGTTGTGGATATCAAAAAATGGAGTGTGAAAATCACTCCCCTTTCTCTTTCTTGGAAACTTAGTACGCTGCATAATCGGTATTTTGAAACTTCTACTCCTTTCATTTCAAAGCTTTTCTACAAGCAAACAGAACTTTAGATGCTTCTACTGCATTTTCTCGCTAGGAAAAGTATTTCAAAACATCATCGTTACGTATACATACTATTAGGATGACAGAGAAATTTCACAGAATTGAATCCAAGAAAGAAGAAGAAAAAGAGCGGATGTTAGAGGTCACGGTGGAGCGATGGTAAGTTGCTCCCCCAGATGTTTACAGTACTGTCGTTTGAGTAGCAAGAACTAGTCTCTCTATGATAGAGGAACGAATTCAGAAAATGATCGATTAGGCGCAAGGACTTTTCTTTCGGCCTGGCAACTAGAAGATTAAAAGATCCAGCATGATGCGACAAGCATCAAGTTTTCTGGTAGAGAATTTAAAGCTAACATGCAAATAACAAACTGATAAGCCTAAGTGCCTAACATGAATAAACGTTGAGGGTGGAGTTTGTGAACCATTATGAATATTTCAAGATGGGAATTCATGAAAATTGCAAAACTTTTACAACTTTGACTGTTCTGAAAAACTGAAAAGCAATTACTAGTATTACATGCCTTGGAATTAGTTGCCACATATAACCTAAACCTAGCTAAGCTGCTAGACTTGAATTTTCTTTTCCAATATCTTGAAGTTTCTAGTAGATTTGACAGAAGCTGGAAAAGGCAATAAGATGGTTCGGAATGTTTTACCATCCGGTGGACAGCTCTGTGAAATTCTAAACTTGATCCAATTGGGGACTTCGCATGTTCAAAGAATTGAGAATGGAACAGAAAAAATGGGCAGACACAGCCGTTTTCTGAAAAGAGACGCAGCTAGGTTGAAAAGAAAATTCTCGAACCCTATCTGGGCTTTAGGCATGATGGGAAGAAATTCTCGTTGGCAGAAAAGTGACAAAAGTGCCTTCGAACCAAAATGGCACAAGGGAGATGAATATTTCAAATGTGTATTTCCAAAGATAATAAGTATTGTCAAAGCTGCATATGGTCCCAGTTCACACACACACACACACACACACACACACACACATATAGTTGTTTTCAGGTCTAGACATCTTACAGTCCGGACCGTCTGGACCTCCCATTTTCCGATCGAATTTCGATGATCCGAGCCGCTCAATGTAATCAGAACGTGATTTTAAGGGAACCCGCGAGAAATCAACAATTATCGGGAAGGGCTTGATCCGAACAGTTTTTTATTGAACGGTTCAGTAAAAAATTGCTCGGATCAAGCCCTTTCCGATCATTTTTTTTGCTGATTTCTCGCGGGTACCCTTAAAATCACGTTCCGAACACGTTGAGCGGCTCGGATCATCGCAAATCGATTGGAAAATGAGAAATCCGGACCATAAGAAATTCCGGGTGACTGGACCTAAAACGAACTGTATGTGTATATACACACATACACAGAGTCAGGATCAAGTCAGGAAGACCTGACCGGAGCTCCGGTCCAAGGGTACCCGTGAGAAATTAGCAAAAAAAATGACTGGGTACCCTTAAAATCACGTTCTGAACACATTGAGCGACTTGGATCATCGAAATTCGATCGGGAAATGGGAGGTGCGGATGGGAAGGGTGTGGATAGAAACCGGACTATATATAAAATGGTCTAACAGTTGGAATATCGAGAAGCCTGATACAAACTCATGGGTAAAAACCCAGCTTGCAAGCAGAGATTTCCCAAGAGCATATATACACAAGACCAAACCCAGACACGCCTGAGGCAAGGTTCATGGCAAGGACCTCTGTAAATGGCATTTAAAATCTAACTGCTGAATTGCCAGCCACAAAGACCAGACACGCCTGAGGTTCAACCTATGTCAAGAACTGAAAACAATCTGCTTACTTTGTTTTCTTAAACTGATTCAATTACATTGTTGACACGGGTTGAAATGATCAATAGGCAACGAAACTGAATTCAGTTGAAGTACTCGAATGACACAAACTGCCATGGCAGATTTCGATAGTTAGCAAAATGAAATGGGAAACAAAAATGTGTAATTTGGTCTGAAGTATTTCTCCATCATTTGCACCGTCTCTCTTCGTTAAATACATACATCTTAAACCACTGCTACAGACAGAAGACTAACATCAAAATGGAGATTACAGTGTGGAGTCTGTGGACTGATTTTAATGAAACTACCCTTCTACCACATTGATGGAGCATAAACCTGTTCTTTCAGATTTTGGGCAGCACTCGCCGTCGGTAACCCTCTCACAGAACCAATAGTCCACTGCGCTATAATCCCTGCAGCAATTGCAAAGCGAAGCTGCCTCACCAAAACATCTTGATTTTCAAACATCTCGGGTTGTGTTGTCAACTTCCTAATGATAGCAGCAACAACAGCATCACCAGATCCCGTCCTATCAGCAGTCATAGGAGTTATAAGCACATCCTCCGTTCCAACCACCACACCATCAAAAGAAGGTGTATAGTAATGAATCCGAAGCGTTCCATCTGTCACGAATAGGACCTTCAACTTATCATGCCACAGTGGGGAGATTTCCTCACGGGTGTAGTGGTAATAATCTCTCCTGTCCATACTTCGCTCCTGACTCTCAGCATAGTACTGATGCTTGTAATCTCTCCTCCATGAGTAGTACCCCTCATCCAGAAGGAATTCTAGTTCATACTTGGTCATCTCCAGTATGTCTGCTTGCTCCAAAGCCCTCTTGATCAATTCCCTAGTTACGTCACGTGATTTCCACAAGGGCATGGGCAGATTCAAATCGAAAAATATAAGGCCACCAAACTTTTTAGACAATGAGATTGCTTTGAGAACAGCTGAATGCATAGGAGGAGACATTAGGGCTTCCGAATTGAAATGCAACATACTTGCCTGGAAGAGATTAGATGAAGAAAACTACACATTCAGTTACAAAACTCATGTATCTCTTAACTTTCACAGTCATGGTCAAACGCTGTCCACATCAATCATACCAAATTAATGAGAAAATCATACGCCAATCGTGTCTACTTCAACTTCAAGGATAGTGTTATAGATCCTTAACTACGTTACATGGACTTGGGTACAACCGTACAAGCATCATGCACCAGTTGGGTGGGCGTCTAAATGTTGGACCTGCTTGAAGTTAATCTGAGGAGATTGAGATGTGTTCAAAATTTAGGATTGGACATGGGGATACACCCTCAACATTAGTTTAATAGAGACTAACATTTTGCATTATAAATTCTTTATAAATGTACGAAAAGCATATGGTACTGAGGATAAATACGAAACTTTTATTTCCCATCCATGTCAAAGCTTAAAAATGTTTCTACCTTCTTTTTCGTCAAATATCACAAAATTGTACCATTCGAAATGTTCTATCTTCTTTCGTTAAATGCCCCAAAAATTAGGACCAAGTAGAAACTGGGTACGTGCCTTGGACATATCCCACACCCTTACCATAGGTCCAGGGTTTGCCCCGGTACTTTTTCTACACCTAAAACTTACAAGAGCCCTTGTAACTTAGACCCTTATCAAAGGTTGAGTATTGACCCGGTACTTTGCATACATTTACAAGAGCACACGTAACATAGGCCCTAGGATTGAAGAGCGAAAAGGCCACAGGTTAAGTTTTGCAGCGCTACATATATGTTTCTCTAACAACAGTAGATGAAGATTTAAAATGAAAAATCATTTCATCCCATTAGAAACATTCCTCAAAACATTGGCTATTGAACTACTTGAGTCGTCCAGTCTGCAGCAGAATCAACACCAAACACGCCAAGCAAAAACACATTCAGATTACCATATTCTAATACGATGGGACGTCAGTTAAGCAATCATTGGCTAGCACTTACTAGGCACAGGACAGAGCATGTTTGCAACTACTACTCGAAGGACCTCTAGTTATAATTACCACATTCTAAGTTCCAAAACCAAAAAAAAAAGAAACAACACAATCTATTCTACAACTCAAAATCACCGGCCCCAATGGTTAGTCCGGTTGGTTGGTGGGTTTGCTCCTGACAGAATTGACCAAGTTTGATTCTTGGAGGCAGGCCGCAAGAAAATAATTTCTTGTGAACTTCTAAGTCCTGACAAGAATGGCCTGCCTTTGGCCGCACTGAAGAGGGGATTTGTTGGGGTGCGAGTAAGCTAGCTTAACACCCTGACCTGACCGTCAAACCAAAAAAATGAAAGCTCAAAAATCACCATTAGACATTTACAAGAAACCAACTGTATTACCTCTTTTAGCACATCAAGGTTCAGATCAGAACTGACAAACGAATCCTCAGCCGATTCCCTGATCGTCTCAACCTTAACCTTCCCTTCATCCTCATCAAACTTAACCCTCATATATGAACGCCCAGTTCTCCCGCTCTCATCAACCTTCATCCCCCTGGTCCCAACTCTCTCCTTTTCAATCAACTCAACCATCTCCTCACCAAGACCATCCCTCCCCACCTTCCCTATGAACTCCGTCCGTCCGCCCAGCCTGACGTGGGCTATCGCCACGTTTGACACGGGCCCGCTGGGGGCCCGGGCGAACTCCGGCGGCTTCCACTGCAGCATCTTCCACTGGGAGTACATGTCCGGGTGCATCTGCACCTCGGCCACCCGGACCGTGGGCACGAACTCCTTCCGTGCGCCGCCAAGGCAGCAAATCAGTTCTGGGTCTTTCGTGATTACTCTTTCTTCCTGGGTTTCCAATGGTTCGTTTGGTTCAGTCGTTCCCTTCTGGGTTTTGGGTTTTCCGGTTTTCGGTTTCGGAGTTGTTGAAGAAGTGGAGGGGGTTTTCTTGCGGCGAGCGGGTTTTGTGGGGGTGGTCTGGTCGGCATTGACGGAGGCTCTGGGGGGTTTGGGGGTTCGGAATTTGTGAGGTTTTGGTGGGGGGATTGAGCTGGTTGTTGAGATTCTGAAGGGGGTGTGAGGGAGGAGAGAGAAAGGATGAGAGAGATGAAGGTGGAGATGGGGATGCGGATGGAGGAGGAGGGGTGATTGAAGTAGTAGAAGTGGTGGTGCCATTGCCATGTGCTAGGGTTTATCCATTGCTGCTTTTCTTTCAGTTTCTCCACCAGCTACCCAGTTCCGAAGACCCTGTTATCCGGTTTGAATTAGGAGCCAAACAAATCGGGTTGAGTCACAATTGGTTTGCCAAACGAGTCGGTTCCAGCCGGGACCTTTGTCGAGATTGTCGAGAACATTGTTCATGTCAAAAATCATGTTAATCCTAAGGGCAAAGCCCGCTTTGACTTCCTGTGGTTTTAGCCATGTGCAAATACACCACATATGGTTCAAAAGTGAGCATATAAGCACTTGTGGTTTTGAAAATGTGCGAATGACACCTTGCCGTCATGTTTTTCATCCATATTAACGAAGGTGGATCTTACACATCTCTAGAATCTAATCTGAGCCGTTCATAATATATTAAATAAAACAATAGAGCATCTCTGTAAAAAAAATCATCTCGATCAAACATTAATAACTCAGTGGTCTAATTCTTGGTAAATTCAAATTTGAAATTTTAATTTCATAATAAATTCGATTCAACCATGAGGTTTTCATATTTTGATCGACTTGAATTTTGGCATAAATGTAGTACTCATCAAACTCTACAATATCAAGAGTTCGGATCCAATTTTTGGTATATGGGATGGATTGGTTAGAATTAGGAAAGAAAAAGAATCAAGGGAGAGGATGAGGGCATACTGGTCTTTTAATGTTACGTCCGTTAATATTTATGAAATCATAGAAAATATGACAGCAGGAGGTTTATCCACACATTTTTAAAATCACAAGGGGACTATGTACACACTTTTGAACCATATGGGGTGTATCTATATATGGCCCAAACCACAAGGGATCAAAGTGAACTTTACCATAATCCTAAAGCGATTGATATGCTTTGGAGATACGTTTATGCTGAAAAAATAAATATTAACACCGAATGAAAATCTATTCTTTTAACATAAATGTTTTTGGGAGTATATCAATCATAATCCGATAAACATGTCTTTTAATGCGGTTGATGTTCACGACCAACTAAAAGGGTGAATATTGAGATGATACCGAAAATAACCCACGATAGGTCAAGCAAGACCTTGTGGATCTCTACTCTACGCTACAAGAGTCTGGTTATCTAAAATAGAAGGAAACTCTCTCCTTAACTAGATCTCTCTCCTACATGGAATTTCCTCAAAGTTTAAAAATTTTATCCCTTATTCTACATTCTTTACGAAATACTCCGTATAAAATACGTATAGTTTATTTTGTCTGAAAAAGAAACTAAGTTCAATTAATAATGTAACAAATATATACTTTTATTTTGCACAAAACTATTTTTTTTTTCTCTCTTTTTGTTTTTTAATTGTTGCGAAAATTTTCTAAATTATTGGCGAGAGAATGGAGTAAATTTCAAGAGCCACATATGTTGATCCACTAACGCACAAGCAACACGATAAAATTCTCGATCACTTGTAGATTTTTTCCGTTTCTGTTCATCGAGCGGGCAAAACGCTAGTAGTAATAGTAGTTTGTTAAATTGTGAAAAGAGTTGAGTTGTTGAGACAAATATCGATCAAGAGATGGTTCATCCACATGGCTTGCCTTTGTGTAGTGTCTAGAGGACTGTCCATAACTAGCCGCTTCAAAAAAAACACAGCTAACTTTAGAGAAGCAAATGCAGGTAGCGGATCACATTATGGCCAAATTGGAGACATGTAAACGTCCTGGAAAAACCATATAGGTGCAATTTTGCATCATGAAATTGTTAATTACATCGTGAAATTGGTCACAAGAGATGATCTTTGAGCGCGGAATATAGACTCGCATAAAATCTCGATGGTCTAAATAACCCAATTTGATGAAATGCAGGTTGATGTATATGTTTTGGATCCAGTTTAATTCATAACTGCTAGCGAAAATTCTGCCCTAAATGGTGTGCAAAATCTAGGAGTTGGGGGAGCAATTGTCCCTTAGAGGATAGCAGCGTGCTGTCTTGGCCGAGGGGTCTCCGTTTTGGTTTCGCTCTGATGATTGGAAACGTTCACTTCGTAAAGCTCGTTGAGTTGAACAAGTATGCAAAAAATCAACTCAATCGGATATCATTAAGTATCTGATCAGAACGTATATAACTTGCCAATAGTGGGTTTTCGTGGATTTGATATTCTTTTCAAGGCAAAAAGGTTTCGATGAGACACTTAATAATATCCGATCGAGCTAATTTTTTGCATACCTGTTCAACTTGATGAGCTCTACGAAGTAAACGCTTCCGATCATCGGGGAGCGAGATTGAAGCGGGAGCCCCTCGGCCGGAACAACATGCTGATGTGCCTTAGAGGGACAGTAGCTCCCCCAGTCCAAAATCTGATGCCTGTGACTTGGATTGAGCAAGGAGCTTATCATTATAATTTATAAGTGCAAATTACTTGTCCCAAATGGTTCGAAGTGTTCAACACATGGGAGTTCAATTAAAATAAAAAAACAATTGAGATAAAGGAAATGATATGATTTTGCCACTCCATATTTTTGTTAACACCACTCCACTGCAAATGTATTTTTGCCCCAAAAATACATTTGCGAGAGTGTGACGTTAAAAAAAAAAAAAAAAAAAAGAGTGGCAAATCAACAGCCTAAAGGAAACATGAAAACACAATATTACATTCAACTTCAAGCATCAAAAGTACTCTATTATCCACCATACCAACTCTCTTATTCAAACTCTATGTAGGTTTTAACTTCTAGTACAAACACTGCAATAAAAACTCAAAAAATAAAAAACACAAGGGAAAGTATTTTAAAGAACACGGTGACATCACGTGACGCTCTTATGTAGTATCACCGATCTATTCATGTTTAGCTGGAGGTGTTTGAGATAGCCTCCGGAGCCAAGCTGGCCGACCACTCAGCACCGCCAACTCAACTTCGAGTCTACTGTGGCCGAACATGAATGGACGAGTGACACCACGTCAGCGCGCCACGTGAAGTCACCGTTTTGCAGAATCATTTCTCCTAAAATGAGGGCCTTGAAAATTACTAGTAATAAAGTTCACTCAATGGGCAACATAACCTCATTAGTCCTAAAAGCAGGCAAGGTCCAAGGCGGATTATACCTCCCCAACACCTCCGCCCCAGCCACCTTATACCCATCTCTCTCCGCCCACTCCCTCAGCTTCCCCACCTTCTCCGCCACCACCTTCTCCGTCGCCGCCCCGCTAAACCTCACCACCGCGTACTTCCTCTCCCCCTCCTCCCTCACCACCACCCTCTCGTCCACCGGCTTCGGCGCCTCCTCCGCCGCCTTATACTTCGACGGCAGTATAAACCCCATCGTCACCCTCTCCTCCTCTTTCTTCGTCACCACCGGAGCGGTCATCGCGATCTTCTCCGGCGACGAGTGGGTTGTTGTTGTTGTTGTTATCACCGGCGCCGTCATGGCGATTTTTTCCGGCTTGGAGTTCTGGGGGTTGCCGAAGGCGCCGATGTAGTTGGCGAGGACGGCGAAGCCCCCGTCCTTGTCGCCTTTGAATTGGGTCGGGTCGTAGGTGACCTCGGCTATCACGGATGAAGGGTACTTTCGGATCTCGTAATCGGGGGTGGATTTGATGAGCTCGTACTTGGGGGTTTCGACACAGATTTTTCCGAAAACCATGCCCATTTTTGAGGGATTTAGAGATTGGAAGACCGATTGGGATTGTGTATGTATGTTTACAGAAATGGGGTTTTGTTGGTTTTATAGGGAAGGGAGGAGTGGGGGTTGGTTCTGGGCTGGATGTGAGGATTCTTCAAAGAAATGGAGTATCTTTTTACGAGCTTTCGTGAACAAAGGTTTACCTGGGTGAATCGTATGTGTTCATTTTAGCATTAAATGGTACAAACTTTAAATTATTTTTTTAAGAGTTAAACTCTTTGGAAATTGTTTTTTATTTAAAGCTAGACCATTTAGGCCCCGTTCCAGAACACCTTCTTAAAAAATAAGTACTTGTTTCACATTTTCAAACTCAAAAACAATGTAAATGAAAAATAATTTTTTAATTTTTTTCCACCGTATTAAAGATCTCATCGAGATCTTTTAAACAAGATCCATATTGCATATTTTTAGATTTCATTAAGTCTTTTATTTTTGAGCTTGAAATTATCATCTTAAAAAATAAATACTTATTATCCGTTCTGAAACGGGGCCTTAAAATAAAAATGAACAATTCAAATCGCGCGCCTATGTAAATATCTTATCTATGGCGGCTCCTATTCTTTGAATTGAATAAGGAAAATTGAATTACGAGAAGGTGCTTGCTTGGGGAAGGGGTGAGACAGTGGTCTAAACGAGTGGCGGGAATTGAATGATGGATGGGTGTAATGGGTGGATTTTGTTCGTCCACGATTTAGTTGTATGAGGAAATTAATGTGCGGATAGGATTTTTCTTAGATCTCGAAAGGATTACGGAATCCAATGTTTCCAATTTCGGTTGAGCACACTGAAGCGCCCTGCACCCGGTACTGCAATGGAGCACACAATGTGGGGCCGAGCACGTCATTGCAGTCTGACCTCCTATTTGAGCTTAAAAATCCACTGTTGGTCAGGGGAATGCACTGCACAAGCATGTTGTGCAAAATTCGAGCCGTCGAATCGTACATTTGATGACTCGGATCTCATCTCAGCAATAGATAATCGAGATGAGATCGCTGAGAATGTGCACAACACCCCATGCTGTGCATAGCAGGCCCCTGGGTTCCACCACGAGGCTTTAATACTTGTGTTTCACAACTGGAAATCTACTACTCTCTCTGTCCCCTTTTAAGTGTCCTACTTCGTAACTCCAACTTATTAAAAAGACATCATCATTATACCTTTCACATCAACTTTTCCCTTCACTTTCTCTACTTACCCATCATCATTATACTTTTACTCACTAACTTTTTAAAATAAAATCTACTTTTAGGGACAAAATAGACAATGCATTAAGTTTTACCCACTAACTTTACAAAATAGACATTAATTAAGGAATATCCCAAAATGGTATACTGGACTCTAAATAAGGGACGGAGGGAATAATAGCGAATGTCACCACTTGTTTTTCTTACTCCATCCTTGATTGTGCCCATCATGTGGATTCTCTATCTTGTATCTATAAAAAACAGTTGTAACTGACGTTTGATTAGTTAAATTTGATGTTTATCTATGAATTGAGACTAACATGATATTATACAGATGAGAATGTTTTTCTTCAAAAGGATTAATGTTGTTCATTGTGAATGAACCATTTAATTTTTGCATATAAAACGAGCCTAAAAAACCTTTCTTTCTCTGCTTAAAATTTTAAAGCTCTAAAATGTTCAATCTCGTCACAAACGCTTAATCAATCAAAATTAATTGGGAAAATGACGGCCAAGAATGTGTTTTGATAACTAATCTCCGCCATGGACATTTTCAGTACTAACAAATGTTATTAGCTTGTTCTTGGCGAGTATTAATTATCAAAACACGTTTTAGGCTGTCAAAATGGCCGAGGACGTGTTTAAATAATTAATACCCTCCAAGCACATTTTCAGCATTAATAAATATTCTCAGTATATTCTGCGCGGGTATTAATTATCAAAATATGTCATTGGTCTATCATGTTCCCATTAATTTTTGACTCGGATGTTTTTTTACGCGAGGGCTACCAGATGAAAGGTTTGAATCGAGCCCACATCGGCCCAAACGTGGACCAACCCAAACTGGATCGAGACTAAACCGGAAGCCCAGTCAACAGCACCACAGAATCTGCCGAAGGCCCAATTTAGCTAAAAAGCCCACCAAAGGCCCAGTTTAGCACTATATGGGCCTACACAACCCAAACGGACTGAAATGCTAATTAGGGCTCTATAATCGCGGTCGTCTTCTTCTCTTCTCTCTCTTCTATATAAAGTATGGGGAAACCCTTCGCAGCTTCTCTCTCTGTTGAAATTGGATCTCGTTGCCCACGATTAATTTTACCAGTTTTCATGTTTCGCATCTTTATTATGAGTTGAATCGACCCCTCTCCGTTATTTATTTATTTACTTGCTTGCTTATTTATTTAGTTATTGCCTCAAATCACAATTTTGGATTCTCTGGTCGTTTGCGTGGCTCCTCTTAGATGATCATTGATATCCTGTTTTGTTAGTATTTTGTATGTTTTCTTTGTTTGTTGTTTGTGCGTAGGATCAATGATGTTATGAATAAACTGCGTTATCTATCTGATTAATTCCCTCAAAAGGGACTGAAGATAGCTACACCATGCTGAGATCCATGTCCACTAGAACATACAGTCATTTTCCCCTTTTCATTTGAAAAAAAAACTTATCACTATTTTATTGTTATTCGATGGTGGACTTAGGCCCCATTTCGCCAAGATTTACTTATTTTCAGTTTTACGAGACGGGTCATTCACCTTTACTATAATTATATCGTTATCGTTTTCTGCCCACGTTTGGCACTGTGTACTGGCCCTACTGGGCAATCCTGTCAATTGCAATTGAAGTCTCCCTAGTTCAATTTTTATGAGATGACATTCAATTCAAATTAAAGGTTTAGTTTCTAGATTTCGTAGCATACTAGTATATAGATTCTACGAGTGTTGGTGGTGTGTTTTGTTTAGTATGATTGGGTGGAAAAATGATTCGTCTTTGTAGAAGCATTGTTTTGCATTTTGTTTTTTGGATTCAAATCACACTGGCATCTCCTCAGTTTGCTTTCTAGTGACATGATATGTATGATTGTGCTGATTTTTTTGAAATTGGCAAGCTCATGCCTTTTTTTTTTTGTCTCCGCGTTGTATATTACAGTATTAACCTATTGCTTTTGTACAGGATCAATGATGTAATGACTAAACTGCGTTATCTTTCTGTAATTCCTTTAGCGGGATTGAAGATGCTAACATTATTCTGAGATCTATTTCCAGTCTTGCACACTTGATGCGTTGATCGCTTTCCCCCCTCAAAAGAGTTATTTGGTTTTTTCTGCATTGTCTTGCATTCATTATGTCAACCGTGCATATGATTTCGGTATATCCTTTTATCGTTTGAAGATTGTGTTTGTTTGGCACTTTTGAATACCAACTTTGCTCCCAATTTTCTGAGCAAGACACTCGTAGATTTTGTGAGGAACAAAACACAATAGTGTGCAAGTGTGTTTTTCTTAGATTTGGGTGTGATGGTATTAGTATGCGTTGGAGTGACACCATTAAAGCGTTTGGCCTATTTTTCCTGAATGCTCGGAGCTTTGCAAACTTTACAATGTCATCGATGGGAATGCTGTGTGCAAATGTGATATGCTTCATGGGTGGATTTTTTTGGGCATCAATGATGAGTTATTCCTTTTTGTTATCCTTGCACTTTGATTGCCCGTGAAGAAACTTATGGGGACAATTGACTCTGAGATGCTTCTTGTTCCCCTCCCTCAACACTCCCTGCACATAGATTTTGGAAGCATTGATAACGTGATTCTTTTATCTGTATTCTCACTTTTTAATTGGGAAAATTCCTTGTAGTTATATTTCAATATGGTGTTCTTTCTCTTTGTCCTTTGCTGGTTGCACTTGCATTTTTTTCTTGTGAAATTTATTTTCTTCACTCTATACATGTTGGATCAATCATGCTACCCAAGAGACTGTTCCCATACAATAGTCTTCAGGTGATTGCCTTGTATTTTCATTTTATTTCTGCGAACGGGGCCTTGTTTTTTCTTTGATTACACTTGATTTTGCTACTCCTGTATGTGCTGAAGAAACGCATGTTTGGTAATTGGGTATTGCTCTTGACAGTGAGTATGAATGTGCTTTCATTTGTTTGAAAGTATATCACAGGGATTGACACTTTTGGGTTTTTAACACTACGGAGGCAAAGTCCGTAAAAAAATGTGGGTGGTTTTATTTTTCATTTAATGATTTGGTTACCCTCCTTTTCTTGTGGATTATTGGTGTATGGTGGTATTTTTTTTCATCTTTATGAGTTGCTCATGTTGGTGAAGTTATGGGAGTATTTCCAAATGATGCGGAGTGAAGATGCACATCTTGCTCAAGAGAGGACTTCGAAGAAAAGAATTCACATTTGATGCAGGAAACTTTGCGAGCGTCCATACAGATTTTGGCTGTTGTCACTGGAGACATTTCATTATATTACTATTTTTGTTTACCACTTACCAGTGTAGTAGAAAAATGGGTCGCTAGGAATGAGAAACACACGTATAAAAGCCTGATTGCAGCTGCAGTTGGACTATGAGTTTCAAACTTTCAATCAAAAGCTTCACGAATAAAACATCCTTAGAGATTATAGTTCATGTAGTTGCCCTGTTTTGCACTTCATGATTAGGCCTTCTTTTGTTTTAGCTTATAAATTATAATCGGTGTCATCACCTTTCTGCGATTGCCTAAAACAGGCTTTCCTTCATATACTTGTGTCTATGGCACTCTCGGCTTATCAACTGTCGTCTGCTTGGCTTATCAACTTTCTCCAGTGCAGCTATTGAATTCCTCCTTGTCGATGATTTTGATGGATGCTGTTAACCGAATTTTGTATGTGCTATTAATTAGATATGATGTTCTTGTAATAGTTTCGTACTGTAAATTTGTTGTGATTTTGTGTGATAAATGAACTTCTTGTTAAATAAAATATGCATTTCTGTGTGAACTTTAAATCATGGCAACCAAAGGAAGAGACCAAGAACACGAGAAAGAACCCAGAACGTAGCGCCAAGAAATGGAGTCCAGGAGGAAAATTTCGCAAGGACAAGTCACAAGAGTAAGGAAAATTTCGCAAGTCCTTGATGAAAAGACTGACTTTAGATTTGCGCGTATTGTGTTGTAATGTTTTCTTTTCTTGACAAATTTAGCAAATTGGGTGATATATCGAAATTGTTTGGAAACAATCCATTCTTCTAAAACCCTGAAAGTAAAGTGCTAGTTGATTTGCAAAACAATTTATCCAATATATTCCGGAAGTTGGAGTTTATGAGAGTGATAAAATGTGGAAATTGGGAAATCATTTCAACCGCTATTATTTGGACTTTGGAGTATTTCATCTATTTGGAGCAATGTTATGCACAACTCTAAAAAACAACAGACATGATCGCGTCTGAGACTACTTGATACACGAGTCCAGATGCATTGAACGGTTTTGGATACAATTGCGTCTGATACCATTTGTTTGGCACACATGGGTCGACATGCGGCTTCAATAGCCGGTACACAACGGTTGACATACGGCTTCGGATGCAATTGTGTTTATTATGTGCGTATACTTTCTGTTTTTAAGTTTTTTAGATTCACTTTCCCAATCAGGGTCCGTTCCAGTTTCCCTTCTTTTTCCAAAACTTCTTTTTTTCCAAATTTCAAACTCAAATATAACGAAAATAAAAAATAATTTTTTAATTTTTTTTGCACCGTATTAAAGATTTCAATGAGATCTATCAAACAAGATCCATAGTGATAAGAAAATTATTTGCATAAACACATGATTTTTGAGCTTGAAATTTACCTTCCTTTTCAAAAACCCACTTTTGTTAAAAGTGGAACGGGCTCTCATTCTCCTCCTTTCAAAAAATAGAGGTGTTATTGACAAACTTTTTGAGCACAGATCGTGATGTGCGGTCCACTATGAATCCTGTAAAAACGATCCGACTGTTGCATTGAATTTAAAACATTTTTTTAATGGCCCTCGCGAATAAATTAACTTAATTTGATACCTATAGGTGCTTGATCCTAAAATCTGAATGAACGACTTAGATCAAGCACTTGTAGGTATTGGATTGAACTAATAATTTCACGAGCGGCCTTGAAATATTATTTTAAATTTAATGAATGACTTAAATCATTTTTGTGGGACCTATTACAGGTAGACAGCGCCCAAAAAGTCTGTGTGGATAGATTTTTGTTCAAAAATTTGAAAACCCTTTTTTTAAAGGTAAAAACGTTTTAAAAATTTCGAGTTCCTTCCAATTTCCATTTGACCGGGAAAATATTTTTTCGAAGCCTAGATTTTGAATTTCAGGGAGCTGCCATTCAAACCCAATCCGACCGTTGTTGCCGCTCCAAAAGTTTCGCGAAAAGGACCCCACAATTCAATCCAACCCATCCCCCCTTCAAAATTCAAATTCGAGCCGTTAGAACCCCCATCTCTTTAAATTCTCTCCTCACCCCCTTCGTCCCCACCACCACTTTTCCCATCTCTCCCTCTCTACTTTCTCTCTCTACATTCTACTCTCTCACGAGAACCACTCGTGTTCATTTTCCGGTCTCAAAACCCCAAAATGCGTGAGATCCTCCACATCCAAGGGGGCCAATGCGGCAACCAAATCGGGGCCAAGTTCTGGGAAGTGGTCTGCGCCGAGCACGGCATCGACTCCACCGGCCGGTACCAGGGGGACACAGACATCCAACTCGAGCGAATCAATGTCTACTACAACGAGGCGAGCACGGGGAGGTTCGTCCCCCGGGCCGTCCTCATGGATCTTGAGCCCGGTACCATGGACAGCATCCGATCCGGCCCGTATGGCCAGATTTTCCGGCCCGACAACTTCGTTTTTGGGCAGTCCGGGGCCGGGAACAATTGGGCTAAAGGCCATTATACTGAAGGGGCTGAGTTGATTGACTCGGTGCTCGATGTGGTGAGGAAGGAAGCGGAGAACTGCGATTGCTTGCAGGGTTAGTTCTCTGAATTAAAACGCTAGTTTCTACTTAAACTTCTGATTGTTGTTGGGTAATTTTTGGATTCGTTTCTAATTAGGGTTTTGAACCCATTTTCAAGATCTGTTTATATGCTTGTAGTTGGGTAATTACTAGATCTCTAGCTGACGTTGGATTACATCCAAGACTAATGCTGTTAGAACATGGGATCCGCACATATGGGATGGTCCCCGTTACATCTGTGTGTGTCTGGATCTGGATCGGTGAATGGATCTGGATCTGTGAATGAACATATGTGGCCGTAGCATTTTTTGTACATCTGATCTGATGTCTTGGTTTTTTTATCTCTTCCTGGATCCTCTGCTTTTAGTTGCCCCATTTCTTACCGTTTGGGATTTTTGATTTTGTCCTTGTTTAAATTTTATCCTGCCATACTTTTTGTCGTGACAGACCCTATAATTCACAAAAATATGACACAAAATTAGCAAAAAACATAATTTGCCAACACAAAAAGCTAAGGATGACAACACCAATTCGGCTTATTTCTGATTTTTGTTATGGGTTTTTAATTGTTAGAGATACTCAAATCCCAATTTGTAGTTGATTGGTTAATTCCTGATGTTGATATGATTTTGTAAAACCTTCTTTGTAGATCACAATCTCTCTTTATAGTTGACCTCAATCTCTATTGTTCTTTGGGGTTTCACAGGATTTCAGGTGTGCCATTCATTGGGAGGAGGAACTGGATCTGGAATGGGAACCCTTCTGATTTCCAAGATCAGAGAGGAATACCCAGATCGGATGATGCTCACTTTCTCTGTTTTCCCCTCTCCTAAAGTCTCCGACACCGTCGTCGAGCCCTACAACGCAACGCTCTCGGTCCATCAACTTGTCGAAAATGCCGATGAGTGCATGGTCCTCGACAACGAAGCCCTCTACGACATCTGCTTCCGTACCCTCAAGCTCACCACTCCTAGCTGTAATAATTTTCCCATTTCCCCTTGTCATCTCAATTTGACTTCGTACTATTTTGCTCTGTTTTGCTCTGCTTTTGTTCTGTTTCGGAATCTTATGTTATGTTTCTGGGTGTGTGTAGTTGGTGATTTGAACCATCTGATTTCGGCAACAATGTCCGGTGTCACTTGCTGCTTACGATTCCCGGGCCAGTTGAACTCTGACCTCAGAAAGCTCGCCGTAAATCTCATCCCCTTCCCACGTCTCCACTTCTTCATGGTCGGTTTCGCCCCTCTCACGTCCCGTGGTTCCCAGCAGTACCGGGCCCTAACTGTACCCGAACTGACCCAACAAATGTGGGACTCCAAGAACATGATGTGCGCGGCAGACCCACGCCACGGCCGGTACTTGACCGCTTCAGCAATGTTCAGGGGCAAAATGAGCACAAAGGAAGTTGATGAGCAAATGCTCAACGTCCAGAACAAGAATTCCTCCTATTTCGTTGAGTGGATCCCTAACAATGTGAAATCGACGGTTTGCGACATTCCTCCCACCGGGTTGAAAATGGCGTCGACTTTTATTGGGAATTCGACCTCGATTCAGGAAATGTTCAGGCGGGTGAGCGAGCAGTTTACAGCCATGTTTAGGAGGAAGGCTTTCTTGCATTGGTATACTGGGGAAGGCATGGATGAGATGGAGTTTACGGAGGCCGAGAGCAATATGAATGACTTGGTTTCGGAGTATCAGCAGTATCAGGACGCGACTGCCGATGAGGAGGGAGAGTACGAGGATGAAGAAGAAGAGCTTCAGGAATAATATGTAAGCATTTTGTTGCCAGTCTCTGGCAACAGGAATGCAGCAGCAGTAGTATTGTTAAGGGAGCTGTTATGTTGTGTTTTGTCCTATTTCTTGAATACTTTATGCTACTATTATTTCATGTTAATGAGCTTTATTTTTGGTTTTAACTTGTGAGAGTGGCTGAATTAGATATGCAAAAAGGAAAAAAACAAAAAAGAAGCAAAATATGAGTTCTAAATTTTATATGTGCAATTTGTGAGAAATTTCAACTTTTATAAAGTAACAACGGCCTTGTTCGTTTAGCATACGTACTTTGTTTTAACTTTGTTTTTCAATCATTACTCTATATCTTTTTTCAATTATTATTCTATTTTTCTAATTATTAATTCCATTTCTTTCTCTATCTCTCTCCACTCATTTCCTCTCTCTTCAATTATTATTCTATTTCTTTCTTCATCTACTATCAAAACTAAAATACCCAAATGTGCTAAACGAACAAGGCCAATATTTTTTTTATATTACTAAGAGTCTCTTAATTTAAATAAATAATTAATAATTGTGACAATAGGGGAAATACTTGAAGTGTTTTTTTTAAAAGAGAGATCATACACCAGACGAGATTGGTCCTTCAATGCTCATTGCAACTTACATTTATACTCATCACATACATAGGTATGGAGTAGATACAACATCGACCAGTGTTGAGAAAATAATAATATGTTCCAGAAACAAGGACAACTTTTTAGATCTAATTCTCACCCCGTTTACAAACTATTCATTTGTATCTAATACTCTGTTGATTTTTCACAATAAAAATAATTAACATTAACCATAAAAAAGGCGTAAAATAATCGCAAATGGATTGACAATATATATGGTTTAAAAGTCTGGGGTATTCCACTCCGATAGAGTTTCCATGGAGTAAATTAACAATACAACGCGGAATGTAAAGATAATAAAAACATGTCCCTCGAGATTGGGTATCGCTTGCCATCGTATCGGCATATTTGTTAGCCTCGTCGAATAAGAATGCATAATATTTTCACCGTATGATACATAGCAACATTTCAAAACACCTAATTTACTTCAGAATGTTTACCACAAAAATACAAAATGATAAATATAGCGCACCATAAAGATGAAGGCACTTAAGCACTTCCCCCAACTCTCTCTCTCTCTCTCTCTCTCTCTCATGATGTGGGCAACATTTTTCATCCTCATCACGCATTGAAAATAAACTTTCCTTTCATTTCACTTCATTTCATTTCTTCTTTTATGATTCTTTTATCGCCAATAATAAGACAAGCCCAAGTGGAGTGGAAGAAAGTCGGTGTCTGCGATGATGAACCCTGTTGTTGGTTGTCCATGTTAACTAGTACTAGTTCGTTCAATGGAAAAGTACTTCTGGTCCCTCAATTTGCGCTCATGAACCCTGTTCATAAGACGGAAAGTGGATAATGCCGATCCATCTCGGCACGGATGGCTCCCTCTTTGATGCTCGTAACACGCAGTTAGATATGTACTTCAGTCCCAATATATGGCGTTAAGATTTCCTAGAGATGTATATATGATCATGAGGACAATACTCATATGGAAACCAATCTGCATGTCTACTTTTTTGATCCCCACACCTATCTGCATATCAACTAGTCCAGCAGTAACAGTGGGAACAATTGTAAGTGTGAAATCCAGTTTTGCAGATGTCTCCTGGGAAAGACTATTTAATTTAGGAATTCAGAAACCTTGTAGCGCAGGGGTGCACTACAGAACTGTAAGGTATCATCCAAGCCGTCCAAAAGTGTTTTCAACGGTTTGAATTGAAAACAAATTCTTCAAGGGAAGAGAATAGTGCACTACAATCTTCTAGAGCAGTCCGCACTACATGATCCCCGAATGACTATTTTAGTACTTGAGGCTCCGGGTGAGTGTCCATGGGCACAGAGGAGGGGGTTTGGAGCACCATGTGACGGCGGCCGACCGAAAGTCACAGAACAAATTTTGTCCCATGGATCTGTCTAAAAGACACCTTATGATAGACAGGGATTTTATCTATACAGACGGGAGTCATGAGACCATGGTTTCGAGTCTTTTTGCAATGACACTGCAGAGTAAATAAAGAGTTACGAGAATAGCAATTGACGTTCTTCACAAGATACACACACTACATCAATACAAAAGATACGACGCAATGCTGAGCCAAAAAAAAAAAAAGATACGACGAAAGTCACAAGATATAGATTGTCAATTAACTTGAGATATTTGACAGATCACATGTGTATATCACTCACCATATATATTTAACAGATTACATATGGATGGATTGATCACCAAACAACAGCAACAAACCAAAGCTTGGAAACAAGCAAGTTGAAAAAAGAACATCTTGAGTTATCAACTAGACCCAAAACAAGCACATTGTTGACTTTATCCATTCCCTTCTAAATGGGTAAACACCCGTGTCAGATACTCTACATTCGTACAAGGGTGTAAGATCTAGGTCCAGAATGTTTAGTTGGAGGGTGACATGGTAAGCATAAATTGCTCTATGACACATTGTAAACATCAATGTTGTGGAGTCTCCCGGTTTCCTTGGAAAAGAAATTGAATGAATCCAACACAAAGAGATATACACACACCCAACACTCATACCCGAGTCCATGCAACATAACTTTGAAGAGAATTTTTGCAGGTTTATTCAGGTTATGGGATGCTAACTCGGTTTATGGTTTACTGCTTGGCAAGATACTAGGAGCTGAAGGCAACCTAAGAACTTAGCCTTCAAAGAAGTGAAACCAATTGTTACTCAATAGAAAGCAAAAGGCCAGAGATGGATGCTTGCAACGAAGTCGACCGTGTATACATACCATTCACATTTGGAAGGGACAACTAGCATTAGCTAATGTTACTCCCCATAAAGATCACAGAAATCAGCTGCCCTCGTATCAAAACAAATATTCATCTAAGTTCTGGATAGGCAGAAAAAGATCAGAAAACGAACAATCAGAAGATTTCAAGAGTCAAGAAATAGCAATGTTGGGAAAATATCAGGAACCGAATTCTTCAAAGATCTTTACAGAATATCAACAAGAATGACTTGTTCTGGTCAATGAGACCGTAGACAGCCAAAGACAGAGATGATTAAATAAGAAGTCCCGAGGGTACGATTGGGTGCTTCCATGTATGGATATATGATTACAAAAAATACCAATAACCATGGATTACCAAACCAAACCGAGCCTTGTGCCCAATCAATGATATTACCCAAGTCATCTGCAGATATTGTTAGTTAACTTCCACAACTAACTATGAAGCATGAACATATATGAAACAACAATGTAGCAGGTTTATTTACCAAACCGAAAAAAATAAAAATGTAGCAGGTCATCAGAATCTGGCCAATTGATATTCCATTCACCCAAATTGATGCTGTATTTCAATGATCATAACATTTAGAAACAATATTTAACAGAACTACTTTAGATGATTGATCATCAAATTACAGCAACAACACACAAAACCCCATAGCATACAAGTCCAAAAACAGAACATGAATTTACAGAACAAAACATCAAACTAGAATTCCAATCAAACACCCAACTTGTTACCACCATCGTCGACGGCTTTATCTAAGACTACTTTGAACTTCTCATACTCAACAAATCCCAGAGACGGTGGAGGATATTCTTCCGGCACCACAGGCGGCCTTTTCCCAAATATGGTACAAAGAAATAGGGCAAAGAATACCCCCAAGGCTCCACACCCAGTACCAAATATCAGTGCAGCAATTATTCTCCAAAAACAATCACTCTTCTTAGGAACCGACAAATATTCAGGTTTGTTAGATAACCCCTTAGGATCCAACGGCTCCGAATGCATCCATTGCGGAACATGCCTTAGCTTAAAGCTCCATGAATACAGGTTACAACTCTGCGTAGAATTCCCATTTGATGAGCTTAGCCCTATAAACACCTCTCGTTCTTTCCACATTTGTGACAAGTCAATTGGGTATGAAAGCAACGGATCAACCGGTCTCATTTTGCCAAATTCACTCAACCTAACCTCTAGCCGCTTTGAACCCGCCTCATAATCAACCCAAGCTTGCAATTTCTTTCCACTATTCAGCACCAAATCGGGAGAAGAAACATTCCCCACTTTAACTGACAGAAGACCACTGTCATCAACCCCAACATGGGTTCCATTCAAGTCCCCATTCTTAACATCCATCAATGTCTCAAATTCAACACTAAAAGTCCTATTCTTGTAACCACTTAACAGCCCGAATGAACCACCATCAAAAACAGCCAAAGGAAACCCAACTGGAACCACAACAAAAGCCAGGCCATCCCCATTTCCAGGGGAAATCGAAAACGTAAACCGAGTCGAAACCGACATGAATTTCATGGGATTTCCGCCAACAAGCCTAATGGGTTTCTTGTAAAAGATTCTCCCAGCTCTTAAACTCGAAAACCCAGTAATTTGAACGGATGAACCGCCATTAACAACCTTTGCATCACCATACAGAGCTAGTTTGGACTCATAGTTCGAACCATTACCAAAATTCTTGAAAGAAAATGTTGAATTCGAGAACCCAGATATGGTTTTGAACAAGAGAACGAGTACAGAAAGGGCTAAGATGTACCTTAAAGGAGAAAGTGTGGCCATGTTCGATCTAGGTTTGAGCTGAAAACTCTTGTACTACGTCTGTTGCTGTGGATTTCTCTAGAGTTTGTGGTTTAAATCCATCTGCTGATTCAGCTTTTTTTCACTACTTCTAGGGTTTGAGAGAAGAACCAGTGGGATTTGGGGGAAATGGGTGGTGGTGGTCGGTTTGCTTGGAGGTTGGTGAAAATTAAATACTACTATGGTTTCACTCTGCACACTGCTTTCACTTTCTCTCAGTGGTTGCTGACAGAGGGAATATGATATGAGATTCTTCTCGATTTTTACCCTTTCATTTTGGTGAATTTGGCAGTTGTTGGCCACCAACTATTCTAACTTTACATTCATGGCCTAGTTCATGTGACACCTTAGGTGTGACCAAAATGAATATCTGTAGTTTGTACTATAGTCATCAGGTATTTTGGTGAATATTTATTTCGTTCTTAATCTTGAACTACTTTTTGGTTAAAAAAATTAAATTTTCATTCAATGCGTATTATAATTTGATCACATTTAATTCTATGAGGGATTTTAATATGTATACTCATATGATACAACAATGTAGTCTAGTTTTAATGGTTTTTTAAAAAGTGTCGTGTGTGACCTTAGAGCATCTCCAGCCTTCCATTCCCCAATTTGAGTAAACTTTTGGGTAAAAATCCATTGTGGGTAGGCATATCTCCAATTATCAAACCCAAATTTTACCCAACTATATATATTTTTAATTCTTAATGGTAGAATGGTAAATAGAGCCAATCAAAACAGATCACGTCTCCACCTTCTTCTTCGTCTACTCACAATCAAAACCCAACTTTCTCTTTCTACATCTTCTTCTTCATTTGCAGCCCCAGCAAACGATCGGTGCCTAACTTCAAGCAGCACAAAGCTTCGATGAATAAAGATCCGATAGTATAAATCTCTGACGAACACAACTCCGGCAACGCAAAGATCGGATGAAAAATCCATCGAAGAAAGCTGCAATGGTCGGCAACTCAGCGACTCCGACAAAGTTCGACCGGCTCCGACGAAATACAGAAACCCTGCTAGATATCCCTCTCCTTAACTAGCCGTTGTAAAAAATGGGTCAAGGCAAAAGTTGTTCCAAATTTAGGAGAAAAATGGGTAAAACCCAAAATCGGGAAAGGTTTAGGTAAGGATTGTAGAGGGATTTTTGAGTTTTTACCCAAATTTTGAATTTGGGTCTTAAAATAGGTCAAGACTTGAGATGCTCTTATAGCTTGGTCCTTATGCTTGACTCCCCAAAATTAACGATGCAATTAACTTGCGACCTTGCCCCAATAATGCATAGGGTCAAAGCCAGTCACGAAAGGCGCGACTCCTGATATTCATGGAAAATGTTATATTGGTCAAATTCAATAATGCATTACGTGCAATTGTATATGTATCTACATACAACAAGTATTCTATAAAAAGGTAAAGCCTAAAATTTGCACTTATAATATGTTCCACTCTGGCTCAATTTTAATCTCACCAATTTATGTTTAGAGCTAATAATTAACATTCGAGAGCTTCTAAAGGAAGGAACTAAACTTCAGCGTCATGTGCATGTACACTAGTATCATACGGAGGGAAAACCGTACTACGGGAGGAAAGTGAGTATAGAGAAAAGTTGTGGGTGCAATCAGAAAATCCCAGAAGATTTGGGGGCAAAACGTAAACTAGTGCAAATCAGTTGTTCTTTCTCTGGTGTCTTTGAGGATAGAAAAAGATAAAGTTTAGTTCAAGATGGGATTCGTCTAAATTGCGCAGTGGGCGTAGATGCACCAACCAGGCCACCACCACCTTGTGGAAATTCCCGATACGACACGAAAATACGACACAAAATTAGTGGGTTAGAGTCAGTTATTTTTAACACGGAATACAAATATGACATAACACGATAACATGAAAAACAAAACAAGCTGATTTAGGGTATTTGAGAAAAATCTGACATGTCACACGTACACGAGATGACACGACACAACATGAAACCCACTCTTACACCACCCCATAATCGTATCTTTTATCCGACAAAAAAGAAGAAGCGTTGTGCATCGTGCCTACTTTAGCAAGATCTTTAGTGTAAAAAACTAACGTGCGCGTGCTTTCCTGTCTTCTTGGTTTATCCACAAAGGCGTGAGATGCACATATATTTTTACACATTTTTCTAAATTTTTTTGTTACACAAAGAAACTAGTTGACAGCTCAACAAGTGGACCTGCGTATCGATGCCGACGAATCACTGTAACATATTTAATGAAGAATTCAAACCCTCTCTCCCCGGTTCGTTTTTCAACCGGAGAGAGCGATTTGTACAGTTGCAATCGTTTAAAGGTGTTTTTAACATCTTATCGGTACGTAAGAATGTTATGCAATTACATTCCGAAGTTAAAACCAAACTGCAAAAGAAACCAGTTGACAGCTCAACAAGTGGTCCTGCGTATCGATGCCGACGAATCACCGTAACATTTTTAACGAAGAGTCCGAATCCTATCTACCCAGTTTGTTTTTCAACCAGAGATAGCGATTTGTATAGTTGCAATCGTTCAAAGGTGTTTTTAACATCTTTATCGGTACGTAAGAATGTTATGCAATTACTTTTCTGAAGTTAAAACCCGAACTGCAGAGAAGCCGTTGGATGGGCCCGTTTAAAGAACCTTCGCTTTTGGCTTGCTGCTAGTTTGTGTTCTTGAGAGAAGAGGGTTTTGTCTTACTCTAAGATACCTCCGACAAGATGGAATGGAGGGCCAAAGTGCAGCGTTTTGTTGATTTTTGAGAACCACCCAAACGGATACCAAAAGTTTTTTTTTTTATCCGTTAAATCTAATCTACTTTATTTTAGGGGACTGAGAGAAGGAATGAATGTTTACGAGAATCGAACCCTACCTACCTATGTGTATAAGAATATGAGGGAGGCACCAATTGCACTCTACTCAGTTTGCAACGTAAAAATGACTTACAAGATGAGAACTATAAAATGAACAATTTAAATCATCAAATGAAACATTAATGGATCTTATTTTGCGTTTTATAAAACGTTCACATTCCAAATTATTACTACTTTTAAAATGAGGAATATATTGATTTATGTCGCGTCTAGATCGTCGCAAGGACGGAACCAGGATTTTACCTTAACAGTGGCGAGATGTATACTAAAAAAAATCTAGTAGTAGAGAGACTAGATAAACTGGGCATAATTTTTTTTTACATATAATAATTACATTTTTTAAAAATTCTTGTCGTGACGGTCGCCGCTATTAGACCACCCGATCCCATCCTTGAATCGTCCGTTCACTTTGTCGGATGATAATCTTGAAGCATGGGTAAAATTATTCTTGAAAAGTATCGTATTGATGTGATAATAATTGAAAAAGTTAAGTTACCAAAAAGAAATAATTGAAAAAGTATTCATCATGTGGAGCAACATAGGCCATAGGGGTATAGAGTATAGTAGAAAGTTTTCCTCATGTTGAACAACACAGGGGTACGTCCCCGTTCGGCTAAATAAGCTAAAGTGGTTTATTTTTTATCCTTATTCAAATTTTTTTCGTATAGTGTGGCTTATTTTCAATTTTTTGGGGATTATTGCATCCTCACGACAAGAAGAATCTAAAAAGTAAAAATTTTTGACCGAAATCCAATTTTTTTTGAATAAAGACGAAAAAATTGGCTTATTGAAATTTTTTCGTCTTTATTCAAAAAAATTTGATTTTCGGTCAAAATTTTTTACTTTTTAGATTCCTCTTGTCGTAAGGATGCAATAATCCCCAAAAAATTGAAAATAAGCCACGCTATACGAAAAAAATTTGAATAAGGACAAAAAATAAGCCACTTTGACTTATTTAGCCGAACGGGTATAACGATCCCTTGGACCCTTACAGGCCGTTTACTGACCGGATTAATTTTTCTGATATGGTATGAGAAGAAATATGATAAAATGCCAGACATACATTGAAGAAATATGTTGGCTTTGTTCGTTTTGCATTTTTGAGTATTTTAGTTTTGATAATGGGTGAAGAGAGAAATATGGTAATAATTAAAAAAATGGGTAATGAGTATAGAGAGAGAGAGATAGAGATAGAAATGAAAGTAATAATTGGAGAAATTGGGTAATGACCGGAGAGAAAAATAAGATAATAATTAGAAAATAAAACTAAAATGTGAAACCAACAAGGCCGTTATAAATGGTCTGTTTCAGTGATCCATAGAAGATGATATATGTATGCGTTTGGTTTATTTTGGGACGGATATAAGTAGATGGATGACATTTTCGTAACTAAAAAGCCGAATATGCAGATATAATAAGGATAAGAGGGAGATGTTATTGTATCCGGCCCTAGGTAGATATACAATCTCGGGATATTATATCCTTGTTCATATTCAGATGGCAAATACCGGATACAAATAGTTCAGATATACTACGTTCTCGATATTCTGTCGGCAAAGATGCATTTTCTGATTGGTCAAAAAAAAAGAAAGTATAGAGGTGCTACGTCCACCGTTTAGTTTCGCCGTTCAACATCTCACCGTCCGTCTAGGCAATCAATGGTCAGAATTTTTAAAAAACTCTTTCATAGAATTCCTACACCCCTTGCTTAGTTTCACCGCTCAACATCTCACCGTCCATCTAGGCAATTAATGGTTTGGATTTTTAAAAAACTCTTTCACTTGATATTTTTTTAAAAAAAATCAGACAATTCAAAACATTTTTGAACGATGAGATTGAGAACAACAAAAGTTGAACGGTGAGCATAAACTTTCTCATAAATATGGTGGAGCAAAAAGCATGACACACTAGTGCTAGACTGCTAGTGGGGGGCATGCAGAAGTAATAGTGTGGGGCTGTATGACTATATCAGGACCAAAGCCAGCACAGCAAGCTATGGTACTTCATAAAGGAGGTTTGATTTTTTTCTAGTAGAGTCAACACAAGAAGACACTGGAAGAACATGCACAAAAAAAAAAAAAAAAAAAAACCCAGGAAAAAAATAAAACTTTTCCATTAAAATCAAATTCTGGCAAGAAAAAAATCCAGATTTTGGTAGGGAAGAAACATTTTATCCCATTCTTATGTCACATGGCTTGGGGTCCCATATTTCTTCCCAAATCAACAAGTTTGAATCTTGGTCTTCCATGGACCTTCCAATAGCACGAAACTTTTCAAACCATATATTGCTGCAAGGCGCTTCCATCGTCGTTGTTGAAAAGCTCAAGAATCCGTCGCCAGGGCCGATCGGTATTCACTAGGATTGGTCATCCAACTCCACGTTTTTCCTTTTTTGCTGTTATCTAATCCATAGTCACATAATCCTTCGAAATAACATTCGTTCCTGCTCTGAATCTTCGCTTTATGTTTGTGCTCTCAATCCTCGCACTGACAAATTTAGGTTGTTCGAGAGGTTTCTAAAAGACGCTTTTACGCTAGCGCTCCCACACCCATATCGGCACATGCATTTTCATTATGTGACTCAATCCAATCCCATGTTTAAATTTAAACCGTTCAATCAAACAAGGGAAATGATATTAGCACCCCAAAAATTGATGCAGACATTTCGAAAAACAAAGAAAAATGACTTTGAAATTACACTGAATTTGGAGTGCTTGCATCAATTTTTGGAGTGCCAATATTATTTTTCTCAAACAAACTCCAAGAATATCCATCTTCCAAAGACATTCTTGAGATACCAAAGCACATTAAAACACTCAAAAGCAATTACTAAAATTTAGCCATAGAAATCTTACTGCATAGCAAAAAGTGAATGGGACCACCAATCCACCATACAGCTGGGACACGTTTTCTAGCTTGTATTATAAGTACAGAGTTGGTGCTGATTCATTTCCCCATCCTTTGCACCTTCAACTCTTCTTTTGAAATTGAAAACCATTTTAGCTGCTCTAAAAGCATGCCATTTATTATATTCAAGCAAAAACAAACAGATGAGATAAACTTAAAAGAGTTGAAGAAACATGCTACATAAAAAGATGCATTTTCCATGCAAATCCCACCATTTAGATTATTTCATACGTTGTTAACTAGGAGTCAATCTTGGTAATCCAACATGGGTCAATGGTCCACCAGCAATAAACAATAATCATGTGGGCAATCTAGTCTAAAATCAACATCTCAGTAGCAAAGGAAATATTTTCAAAAAATTACACAAAAATGTGAAGGTATATGGAGGGACTTGGTGCAGCATGTCTTTATAACCAAGTGACTAGATAATTGTAGTAACAGGTTGCATAGTGTCAAATCCTACAAGACGTTCTTCCCTAAGTCATATAGTTCAAGTGCGTGAAAGCATCTTTTAAAACACGTCCCAACCTATTAGAATTTGCTAGAGCGAGGATTGAGAGCACGAGCACATGGCATTTGAAGGATTAAGAGCGCAAGCGCCATGGACCTGTTTGTTGGGGGTATAAGGAACCCAGCCCATCTATATCCGGGGTCTGGTAGAGTCAATTGGTCTGGAGTACTGCTTCATCGGGTGGGAGAAGCAAGACCCCTGCATTGGATAAGTGAAACCAGGTCTCCATCCCATCCTTGGCTTATCTGGGTTACCAAAATTACTTCGTTAGTTCTTTTGTAACGGCAACCAAGTAATTTGTCGAATTATTTATTTATCCCCCACTTTTATCCACCAATATCAACTACCAAACAAACTCTTTCTTGGATAATCTTCCCTTCTTAACTAATCCACTTATCCCCCTCTTATCCCCCTCTTCCTTGTTCACCCAACAAACGGCCCATGCAGTTTTTCAAGTCCCTGGAGATGCATGGATTGGTGACTAACCCATTCAGTACTTGCGCACTGGACAAAAGAGTTCATTCAATAAAAGACACCAATTGGCATTCCAGCCTCCCTTCTCCTTGCAAAGCCTATCCGAGAGAGAAAACCCAATATTACTTGGTCGTGGATATCAGAAGTTTGCTGTTCACGAATTCTTGTCCATACATACCCATGCCAGTTCAAAAGTAGAAAAGCCTAATAAAAGACCTTTAGGAGCTCGATTTTCTATTCTACCCCTGAAACGACGAAGGGAAGTATTCTCTCCAACATTATGGGGATTATTTAGCTTCCACTCTCTGAGACTACGTTAAACTTGAAACTCCTCATCATTTGTAAATATAAAATGAATTAGCAAAAATGGTAACTTACACTTTAAATAATCATCAGCAGAGAAACGATATACATTACTTGGTCTCCAAAACAATTTCATTGACATCTAGGTCTACTAATGTCTGCTTCCCAAACAAGGCAAGTCCAACAGTCGCCTGCAAGAAGTCAATTTCAAACACTAAATCAGTTTCTTGACAGTTCCTGAATACAACCGATATATACATCCCCCAAGAAGTAAGTAAATAAACAAAGATAGAGCTATGGAGACCAATTACTTCAGTCACGAGGATTTGGTATTTTACCTTTGAGCTTTATATTCTTAACACTTTCAGGTCATTTTGGATATATAATACACTTTTCATAATGTATCATCTGTCGAACTGAAAGTGTTTAATGTGACAACGAAGACTTACCCTTTTTGTCTTATGATCAAGTTTCTCAAGGACACCTGCAAAGTCTGTAAATGTCCCAGATACAACTCTGACCGTCGAACCTGGTCTAAGCAGCTTATCGCCTTCCTTTGTTAACTGATCACCTACAGGCCGTGAAGTTTTTCTAGATCGCCGTTTTGGCTTGGATTCTATAATTGGCTCTGTAGATTCTCCGGATGTTAATTGAGAGTCTGTGTGAACTAAATTCATTTTCTCAGGGTTAAGGGTTTCTTCTCTTTGCTGCTCCTCTTTGAAAGCTTCGTCAGCTTTTTCCTGTTCTTCCTTTTCTTGTCGGAAAATTGCTTCCATCTCAACAGCGGGTAACGGCTTGGGTTTGTTAATCTGCATTTTCCTGTAAGATATGCGAATAACCTCTTCTGATGAGATTGACTATAATGGATGATTTAGAAACGTATAACCATTGATAGCGGTCGAAACAGAAACAGTACTAATTAGCTATCTGAAACTGGGAAAAATAAGAAAGTAAATCAAATTCAATTAGGTGTCCCTTGCTCCAATTCAAATTAGTAAACTCATAATCTGCAGGGAAACCAATAAATACAGTGCTGTACAAACCGTAGAAGTCAGGAAGAGGGGGATCAAATAGAAAGGATTCACCAAAAAGGAACAGTTACTTTGGTTCTATGAAATTGAAGGAGGGTTACACACATGTTCCAACCCAAAAATCCGAACTATATTCTCCCCCCCGCCCCCCCCAAGTTGTTGGTTTTTACTAGTCCCTCCGTCCCGAGAATTATTCTATTTTTGGATGTCTCATAATCTTTGTCCATTTTGACTAGTCAATGAGAAAAAAATTAAGTCATTTTCTTTTCTTTTTTATCGTTCATCCCCACATCGAAATTAAATAACAAAAGAGGAGCGAAATATGCAATATCATTGCACTTCAAAAAGAAGGGTAATTTTTGAAATTGCATATTTTTTGATGCATAATGATTTTGTCCCTTAAACTGTTAAATTTTGGAAGAGGGCCAAAAGTTTTGGGTGGAGGAGGGAGTATTACAAGAACATGATAATAGTATGTAAAGGGGAAGGGAGTGTGCAACTCGAACTGCCATGTGAGCTGAGGCACAGGATTGGACAGGACAGCCAGAAAACTGGACCGACCAGCCCTGCAGCCCTGCAGCTCTGCTAATTATACTTCTCCATGAGATTAGAGAAGCTTGCAAAACAAAATGAACAATTTACCACCAAGTAGTTCTACAAAAATCAAAGAATGCCACTGCAAAGAGAGCACATGCTTACGTATTTCCGACCTTGTTTGCAACAAAGCCTCCAACCCCGCGATAGTCACGAACAAAGTCATGTATCTCCGTGTTCAATACACACCTCAGAAACACAGAGCCAGGATAAAGAGCTTTTGATTTAACTGAGAGAGATCCATTTTTTAGTTTCCTTGTCTCATTTACAGAAGGAAAATAGACCTGAGAATGAAAATTAAGATAGATAAGAATACTGAAAGTTCTCTCAGTTCAAACACTGCAATCCCATGTTCAACATCATACATTTAAATTTCTAACACATATCATAATGTACAAGAGACAAAAATTGACCACACATGTTCATACGGTAAAGAAGAGAAATATCACCTCTATTTAATCAACAAAAGTACCGTAGGATCCCAGTAAAATCTTAGTTCTTAGCGACAAAATTTTCTTATCTAACGTGTTCTCATAATGTAGTGCCCTTATTCATTCAAGTTATTTTTTGATCCCCCCTAATTCATTAAAGTTAAAACTACAGCCGAGCCACATAGTCACTATATTGGCATAAATAACCAATTCACCCCATGCCAAATGTGTCTGTGCCAACAGGATTGTGTATCAATAGCCTGGAAAAACAAAACCAAGTCACATGTCCCAGTGAATGAAGTTGGCTACATCATATCCTTTCTCACTTTGTCAAGGGGCTTATGCTCAGTTAGATTCAATAGATTCATACATCTTGTTACTATGAAATCCCTGGTTCAATTTAGTCTTCTTCTCTCCCTAGCATTTTCTCAACCATCATGAAATCACTGTTCTAAAGAGAAATCACTGTTTTTATCTTTACATCCATTGACCTTCATTGCATGTGAATAAACCATATTCATCAGCTCTCTCTGAACAAACTCGTATGCGACAAGAATTTACAAGTTTTCGTTTATCTTATCTTAGTTTAACTTGATTTAGGAAAGTTCAATTTTAATGCCGCTTGTTTTGGCACGTTTCTATTGGTCTTTAATTTTCAGATTTAGGTTAATTTTCAAAATTATGTGAACAAATCTTCTATTCTTGTTAGTATATCATGTTCTTAATTTCCTAGATTAGGAAGGAATTAAGCTAATTAGATTTCTACTAGAATCAGAACTACTTTTGTATTTACGAATAAGGATGTAGGCCTACATGCATATTATTCAGCATCTATTCATATCGATAAAATTTGAGAGTTTTTCTCTGTTTTCTATGGCGGATTGGGTGTTCTTAGTCTACTAGGACGGTATCTAGCATTTTCCTTCTACGAGAAATGATATATAGTATCTGTGTACATCCCACTACGTCAAAATACCTCAGCAGGTAACCTTCAAACCATCTCACGGATCTATTATTGATTCTCCTTTCCTGGTCTTACCACACATTCGTCTAATTATCCTCATCAAAGCAACTCTTGTCTTATTAGTGTGTTAGTTTCAATTACCCACATCTTGCATTGTTATAGTTCTTGGAAATTTCCATCTAAAGGTCCAACTTATGCTCCCGTGGTTTCACTTCCGACCAACTCCCTGCACCCAAAAAAACTCATTTTTCTGAGACAACCGTTCTATGTGGAACACTTTTTCGACACAATTCAAATCTCTTTTGTTTGGTAGCAAGTCCCAATTCTGAACATGATGACGCTAGCGGCTATGGTAGTGTTTGTGGCAGGTTGCAGGGTGGTGGTTGAGGAATATCAATAGTGGTGGTGGTGTGGAATTAGTGCTGATTCAGAAAACATTTTTTTAGCAAAAAAAACAAACTCATTTCACGTTGATCACAGAAAACATTTTCTATTGACTTCCATTTTGCAGCACACAAACCACCAAAATAGAGAAAATGGGTTTTGGAAAACTGTTTCTCTGCCAATAAACGGGGTGCTACTCAACATACTTCTCTCAGTGTGACAACATGAGCCAATTATTGATTCTATCTATGTAAATCAATTCACATCAACACATAGACACAAAAGACCTACAACCGTTCAGAAACGTGCGTTCTCTAACAAACTAAAACCAGGATACAGGTAAGAATAAAATCAGGATTCAACATTTTCCTTCCAATAAGAATTGGTGGTTTCGAAACAAGGGTGGATCCTCTCCAATCCTTTTTGGGAGTGGACCTTCCTGTCCAAACCGCCGAGAGCCATTCTTTGATGATCAAAACCGTTCACTTTCTAAAACCCCCTATCAACCACGTCAAAATCTTATTGTAGATCGCCTGGACATGTCATCAAAAACACATTTATGCTACAAAAAAAAGAGTTCCAATTTCGTGTTTCGAACTTCATTTTTCTCAATTTGTTGCAACATAAATGTGTTTCGACTACGTATCATTAATACTCCATAAAGATAATCCTTAACAGTTACGACCTCAACTAGGGCTACAAAGGAGCCGAGCCGAGCTTTTGAGGTGTTGGAGCTCGACTCATTCAAAACTAACCTAGCTCGAGCTCGTTCATTATCGAAGGTGTTCGAACTCGATTTGTTTACTGAATGAGTCTCTATAAACGAGCCAAGCCTCCACAAACGAGCTGAGCTTTTATAAATGAGCCAAGTTACATGTAACTAAAGCTCAGCTTGTTTAAACCTTGAGCTCAACTCGTTTACTATCGAGTCAAGCTATGGAGTCGAGCCTCAAGCTGCTTCCGGACAACTCGGTAATAAATTAAAACGGTTTGCAGTCCTAATCTCAACGAGCTATTAAAAATGAATAATTTCAATGATCGAGCAATAAAAAATGACCTATCGAGTCGAGACTCGAGCCGCTCGCAAACAGCTCGGTAATGAAGTAAAATGGTCTGGGTCCTAATCTCAAGGAGTCATACAAAATGAACAGTTTCGATCATCGAGGTCAGGACCGAGAAGGAACCACGAAAACCTCGGACAGGACGGTCCAGTCCCCCATCATCCCAAAATCAAGCAATTCAACAATTCAATTCAATTACCTTGAAATCCACGTCAGGGAACTTTCGTGCGAGCGATCTAGCGAGGACTCCAGAAATGTACTCGGCAGAACCCCTGGAAACCCTAACGATCCACCACTGGGGGCCCAGCAGAGCGAGCTTGTCCAGATTGAGCTTCTCCCTCCACGGAACTTTCTTTTCCTTGGGCTTCTCTGCAAGCATGTTCTCCACCTCTTCTTTCCAGTTGGTGCCGGGCTTGCTCTCCCTCCTCTCGTTCCTCAGTTGCCTTCTCTCTCTGGCTGTTAAAAGGGACTGCTCGTTGACAGAGGACTCTACGGCTGCGGAGACCGGAATGAGTCGTTTGGGGGGGAGGGAGAGAGGAGTGGGGAGAGAGAGAAGGTGGAGGTGAGGGCTCCATGCGAGATGTCCTGGCCTCATCTTCTTCTTCTTCTTTGGAGTAATAGAGATGGGTATTTCTCTGTTTTTAGCTCCGAATTGATTTGGAAGATGCAGTGGCGTTACAGATCCTGGTTGGCTGGTTTCGGATAACCAGAGGGCACAATGCTACACACGACCGTTGTGTTAGCTGTGTAACTAACGCGGTCTCGATGTGTTTCAACGGTTTAGATTTACAAAAAAAATTCTTCGGCGGTAGTGTTTGAGCGAATTTTGACAATTTATTACAATAATAAACGGATAGAAATTGGTTGTGTTTCTTGTCTTACACAACCGTTGTGCATGTAGTACTTGCATTTTTAATGGGCTTTGCTTTTTGATTCCGAACAAACAAGGAAAAATAAAGGAAGTTGATATTCACATTTTTTTTATTCACGCTTTCTTTTTTGTTTTTTAGTGTTGAAAGTGTACGTATTATTTTGCTAAAAAATAGAAAAAAAAGAGTGCGAATAACAAAAAAAGAGAGTGTGCATATCAATTCCCAAAAGAAATACTCGTATTTAATTTTCAATTTGGGTATATGTTTTTATAATCTTTCGATCCCTTGCGTCGAGTTGAAAAATAAGGTGTGAAAATATGACCCGAATGTTACCTTGTTGAAAAAACCATAAAAAGTTGGGCCAAATCCACCCTCGTGAAGTGGCGAAATCAAAAGAATTCACCTACTAATGATAATCTTTCGACATTTAAAAGTACAGATATCCTAAGGTTAGTTGTGTAGTTGGGAAATCAATACTGATGTACAGTATTCTCGAGAAGTTGACGTGGAGGGGTAGCGTTACAAATGAATCGAGTCGAGTCGAGCTTTGAAATGTCCAAGTTTGGCCCGTTGAAAACGAGTACTCTAGCTCGAGCTCTCGAGCTAAAGTTGAGCCCTAATAATCGATCTCAATCTCAATTCATTTACTGAACAAGCCTCTACGAACAAATCAGTCCGCTATAAATGAGCTGTGCTACCACTAGCATTTATTGACGAGCCGAGCCTCGAGTTGCTGAGAGTAATTAGGTTCGTTTGCCATGTGTCACGTAGATGGGCACCACATATCAAAAGCAACTTTTTCCTTCTTCTTTATTGTCGGACCGCTTTCCACCATCTCTCCTAAAACCAATTGGTGGTAGAAAGGGTTTCAATTAAGTCTTTTATGGCATTCGATATCGCACGGCATCTGTTCTTGAACGGTCAAGAATTGTAGATGGATTTTAAGCTCAAATCCATGGGAGCACTCCGGGCCCAACATTTAGGAAGCAGAAACATGCATTCATAACAAAAACATCCACTTTTTTTAGGAAGTAGAACGCATTTCTTGAATGTAGAATTGTAGATGGATTTAAGCTCAACCAGATGGGCCAGAGGCATAAGGTGCAAGAATTGTTTGGGACTTCTAAGCATTTATGTTTGTGTTCTAGTCTTATATGTTGCATGCTACATGAAAAGATGCATTCTCTATGACACTGTCCACTTCTATCTGCATTTAACTAGGATTCGATTTTCGCGATCAACCTTTTTTCTTTTGATAATCAAGTGTCATGGGCTAGCAAACGCGCACTTATTTTGGCGGCCACACTTGGGCAGAGGTCCACCATCAATAGCAAATTGTCACGTTGCAATCGTAAAAAGAGAGATCTAGTATAAGGTCAACATATACCAGTCATTAGCCATCAAAGGAAAGATTTCTTCCAAAATCCGACGGACCTGGTAAAGGTCAAAAGGGACTTGGTGCACGATATATTACGATCAAATTCCTGGACATCGAGGTTCTAACGTAACCAAAACATCCTTCGCAATTAATCAGTGAAACAAGTGATAATATATAAGACTTTTCAAAAGTTAGATTTCCAATTGCTAATTGAAGACAACGAGGATTAGAGAAAAAAAATGAAAGAGATCAACGGCAGGTTATGTATACACTCATAGGAATCACGCGATACCAAACAAGAAAGATTCCAGCGCGCGATCAGCTCAAGACTCCTCAGTGCAGGTACTTTTCCAATTTATCCATTTCATCCGGGCTGCCAATGAAAATCGGTGTACGTTGGTGAATCTGCGAAAGAAACATTTGAAGTTGGATTATAACTAGTATTTATACCTTTACTATAATTCTCTGGATTATATGAAGAGAAGAAATACCTTATCGGGTTTGATTTCTAGTATTCTCTGATGGCCATCCGTTGCTTTCCCACCGGCTTGTTCCACTAAATAGCTCATTGGCGCGCACTCGTATAATAGCCTCAGATTCCCATTCTTGCTATTCTTGTTCTTGGGGTTGCCGTAGATACCCCCGTACATCAGCATTCTGTGGATTTCACCGACGAGGCAGCCTATGTAATGGCCAGAATAGGGCTTCCCGTTAGCGCCTGGCTGCTTTAGGTGGTCGAGGCATTTCTTCAGTTTCTCGTCCCACAAATCGTAGTTCCCTTCGTTGAAAGAGTAGATTTGCCTCGACTTGGGTATCTTCATATCGTCGTGTGTTAGGACGAACTCCCCATATCCGGGGTCTAGGGTGAAGCCAAAAACCCCGTTCCCTATCGAGATGGTAAAGACCACTGCACTTGAGTACAAACAATACCCGGCAGCTAGTAAGTTGCTGCCCGGTTGGCAAACGCTGATGATGCACTTCTGTTTCTCTTGATCAAGCTAGTGTACCGGTATCAAATAATTAAGCGGAGAAGCATTGGGTTTGTTTCATTTTATATAATCAACCAGCGGAGAGTGTGTATGTCGCGTTATCTACCTTACTTTCGATTCTTAATATGAAAATTATGTAACGTACGTACCACTCATATCAAAATACACTCCTTTAAGGATGATGCTGTCTCTATGGGCCACTGTAAAGATTATTAACAGTGGCCTTGTTCGCCAGTAGATAGGCTCATACAGTGAGTTTTAGATGGTTAAAATTGAGTAATGTACGTCTGGTTCGTTAGACGATCATTCACCTAAGTTGGTGAATGACAGCGAACCGAACATCTAATTGGGCATTATGAGGGAAGCGTCGTTCGGTTCCAGCATCATTCTCATGAACCAAGCACTACCACTGTAAGCTGCTGTTCATTTTGAATCACCCGAGTTTATTGAATCAATTACGGAATGACAATACATAAGGGAGTTACCGTAGACTCATCGTCGTCGTAGTCGACAAGGCATTGCTCGTCGGGGCCGTAGATGCCGAAGATGGATCCAGTGGTTAACGAAGTATCGATGTTGGCAGATCCGTCGATTGGGTCAAATACAACAATGTAGTTTCCAGAGTAGGTCTCTTCAACTGCAACGGGTACGTCTTCTTCCTCTGATGCTATAATACCTGTCCGCCCGGTCGATCTGAGGCAATTACAGAACACCTGCACATTTTGATATCAACTTCCTTATCGAGCTAATCACAATGATCAAGCAATAAACTTATGCGCGCATTTAACATAGAACGTTAATTAGAACGAACAAATACACTTTCTATTAACTATAACTATTAGAACACATCAATCCGTTACACACAAGTTGGATTTCTCCCCAACTTGGATTTCAAACGCATCACTCTTAAGAGAATTTAATCCTACTCTCTAAAAATTACTCTTGCCACACTCCAAATTACTCGAGATGTAGATAAGCCAAATAGAGCTTTTATAGCCTCCACCTCCTCATTGGACAGCTCGGATCGTATTGGTCCAATGACTATTAATTTGACAAGCCCGTTTTCGAATTTACAACTTTGTCATTGATTAAACTTTTGCACCAAAATATATGCTTAGATTTTTACATTTGAGTTTGTCAATAGAGTAATTCAGCTCAAATTAAGCTTTTACTCAAGTTTGAGCAAAAGTATCGAGTAAGTACTAGAGATGGCCCAAGAGGGGCTCACAAGTATATTAAAGACAGACCCGACCTTGACTTTTTGGGGGCCATAAAGCAGAATTAAAGATAAGACCTTTTTTTCCGTGTTGGATTATTATAAGTGGTACCGAAACAGGAAAGGCCTTAACCTTCGTAAATTCTCAAGGACCTAAAGCAGCCTTGCACATCGAGTTTTCGCTCAATGCCGGTTCTGGTTGAAGAGAACACAAAATTAAGGAGAAAACAAGTATAGCACTGGATCTACAATGCGTAATTTGTTCATTTTTTTTCTTTTGAACTGTGTAATTTGTTCATTAACTGTTGAACAATCTGAGACATTGTACATGCAAATGGGTAACTGATAAGGAACAAAAAATCAAAGTGACCTGACCTCATTGGAGATAACGTCGAGTTTCTTCTGATCTTCGCCTTGTACATTAACAGTGCCCTGAGCTCCGGTGAGGTTAATTATACTAGACCTCTGAAGCAGCGAAGCGATCTGCTTACAAGCCAACGAGATGCTCGAGAGTACAATGGTCAGTTCCGCGTCTATGTTCCCCGACTGCTCTTGCTTCAACAGCCAAGTCGTCAAGCTTTCGATTCCGAAAACGCTCCTTTTCCTCTGTTTTTTGGTTTCTCCCTCTGCTGCCGCTGATCCCGCCGTTGCATTGCAGCGGATTCTGAGGTTGGAACTGCTGGTGGTGGTGGTGGGAGGGGTGGTGAGGTAAAAGAGAGAGTGGAGAGGTTGAGAAGAGAAGAAAATCTTCTGTGAGGAAATGGCTTGAATTGCTTCTACCATTTTGCTGTCTTTTTTCTTCTTCTCTCTCTCAAATGTGTTTTGATTGGAGGGGGATGTGCTTATCTTTTCCATGTGCAGACAATTGTGTGAACCTGATTAGCCAGAATCGCCATGCTGGCAGTGATGTCTTGGAAAGGAAAAGTTTTTCGGTGGGCACATGCCACGTGGTGCCAAGCACCATTTCGGTCATCCAAATGTATTTTAAACGGTTCAGATCTGTTTGGATAATTTTTTTACCAAAATACCATCTCAAGCCCAAACAGATCTGGGCCATCTAAAATATGTTTGGACGACTAAGATATGTGTTCGGCACCATGCGGCCCGTGCCCTCCTGACACTGAAAAATTTCTGCTTGGGAAGAGATATCAGCGTTGAGATTCACTTCACCTGGATTATTCGTCTCACGCATAAAAATGAATCTCAATTATTAGTTTTATTTTCAAAAATATTTTTGGGTATATAGAATTATTTTTAAATAATTAGATCTAGTATTCTAATCTCTCAAAGTAATAATTATTTGGTAGTTTTTGACACCGTCACGTAGTTTGCTAACAATCATTCATCACACAATTATGAAGTACATACATGTATTGCATCTTAAAAGAATGCATGATAGATAAGGGTGTTGTCCCAAGACCATTAATCGCAAAATTTTCATAAAATATGATATTGGAAAACATAATTGCAAAATTGTAAAAAAAAAAGAAAAAAAGAAGCCCGTAACTCCATTAACACTTCAAATCTTGTACCAAAATTAATAGTACAGAATAATTCATAGACTACAACCATTAAAATGACTCACCATTAGAGGTGTTTCCAGTAGTGAAAAATTTCTACATTTTTATTTGTGGTTGATAAGTTGTTAGGTGTTTCCGACAGGATAAGTTGTTGAGAAATGTCAAATTGTTTTCGGTAGCGAATAAGTTATTGATAGGTTTGTGAGTAGAGTTACTGTAGCAAAAACAATTTTTGTTGACAATTCTTTTGTTAGTAAAAACGAGATAGTAAAATACTGAAACTTTTTTGTTAGAGGAAACAAGATGATAAAATGTGTTACGTTTTTAGTGTTTTTTTGTTAGTGAAAACACCCCTTAAAAGAGATTACATAAGCCAACAAAATAGGTTTAGTAGACATGAAAATAATATGACACGTAATAATGTAGGTATATATAAGTACAGTTAGTCTCCTGTAAAGACCACCTCATTTTAATAAAATGCAGACCTCCCTTTTTCGATGATCCAAGCCGCTCAATGTGTTTAGAAAGTGATTTTAAGGGTACCTGTGAAAAATCAGCAAAAAAAAAAAAGACCGAGAAGGGTTTCATCCGATCAGTTTTTGTTTGTTTTTTATTGAACGGTTCAAATAAAAATTGTTCAAATCAAGCCCTTTCTGATCATTTTTTTTGCTGATTTCTTGAGGGTACCCTAAAATCATGTTTTTTTTTTTTGGTAACTTAACCATTTGATTGCACGCAAACAAACCCAAACATAAGGCATAGCCTTTACAAGCAGTCAGGCCTCAAAGGCCAAAGCAAAATAAAGCAAAGTAAGAAAGCAAACAATGCTACAAGAAGCAACAATGCACAACTCCTATGCAAAACTAACTTGAAGCCAGAATACTGGAATGCACATTCCAGCTCCTAACTAACAGTCTATTCTCAACGTTGGGCTTTATCTTCCTCCAAGAACACATACAAGCTCTGACTTCATCTGCAATCTTGGACCACAAACTTTCAGCAGAAGTGCTTATTCCTTGGAACACCCTAGCATTCCTCTCCCTCCATATCCAATAGATGGATGCAGCTAAGGACAGTTTATAAGTCCTCTTGGTATAAGAGTCCGTCCTCATATAAGTGCATAACAAATCAATTTCCCCAGCCAACCCACAACAAGGCCTAACAATGTTGTTTTTGCCAAGCATACGAGTCCACACATACTTAGAGTAATCGCAATTAAAAAATAAGTGCTCATGAGACTCATCTTCCAGGCAACAGAGAACACATGTTGCATTCACCCCTAGACCCCAGCGTAGAAGTCTGTCCTTAGTGGACAATCTGCCTAGGAAAGTTAGCCATTCAATAAAGGCCCATCGAGGGACATTGTGAGAGAACCACAAACCTTTAGCCCACGGGACCACGGGATACACAGTACGCAAGGCATTCCATGCAGATTTAATTGTAAATTTTCCACTACCGTGCAGAAACCAACAGACAAAATCAGAAACATCAGTATTTGGGATTAAGCCAGGGGAAGTACCAGCCATGATCTCTTTGGTGATTGCATTTCTAGGTTGAGGCCATTTCCACATGCCATTCTGAATGATAGAATCCACTTTAGCTTGGAGGGATCTTCCCAAATTGAAAACAACAGATTCGCCAAATCTCTGGTATAAAGGCCCAAGAGAGTGCCAATTATCAAACCACAAGAAAGTAGCCCTGCCATCCCCAATTACACACTTTATCCAAGGCTGGACATCAACTCGTAACTTGAAAATTTTCCTGATGGTCCATGAAGCTTCATGTGGTATCTTAACCTGCCAAACACTTTGATCCTTTATAATATAGGTATGCACCCATTTGATCCACAACGTATCAGCTTTAGAGCACACTGCCCACAGATGTCGAATCATTGAGGCCTTGTTCCAAGTCTTGAGCAATCTAAAACCTAAACCCCCTTCCTCTTTTGGTGCACATAAGGCCTGCCAAGCGACCTTAGCCCCCGAATGCTTGAGGTCAGGGCCTGACCACAGGAAGGATCTCAATATTTGCTCTATATCATGCAGCACCTTCTGTGGAAGAATAAAAAGAGAGGACCAGTAAACTTGAACACTAAAAAGCACAGATTGAATCAATTGGTGCCTGCCTCCATAAGTCAGAGTATTGTTTGCCCAAGATTGAATCCTACTCAAAATTTTCTCCTTTAGCTGGCTGCAATCTGGTGCTTTCAGCCTTGTTGATATCAAAGGAACCCCTAAGTATTTGACAGGGAGGGATCCCTCACTGATGGGGAGGATGTTGCCCAAAGAGGTCTTTAATGCCACAGTAACACCAGAATAGAAAATTGAACTCTTTACCAAGTTGGGCTGAAGGCCTGAGAACAAGTGAAAATCCTTCAAAACCTCTGCTATTAGTTGAAAAGATCCTTCATCAGCACCAGCAAGGATAAACAAATCATCCGCAAACACCAGGTGAGAAATGTTCAAACTCTTGCATTTGGGATGGTAGACAAAAACTCCATTCTGACTGATCTTATATTGTAGCAAAGCTGTAAAGCCTTCCATTATCAAAAGGAATAGGTAAGGGGATAACGGGTCCCCTTGCCGAAGCCCCCTTTTACCTGGAAAAAATCCCTCCAATTCTCCATTAAGCACCACTGAAAACATAGGAGAGGTAATACACGTTTCCACCCATTGAATAAACTGGCTTGGGAAATCCATGACCTTCAAAATATTCAGCAAAAAACCCCATTCCACAGAATCATACGCTTTCATAAGATCCAGTTTTATAGCACATCTTGGTTTACCACCTTCTCTGTGATAATTCCTTACCAGTTCTTGCATAAGTAAAATGTTGTCCATTATAGACCTACCCTTCACAAAAGCAAACTGACAGGGGCTGATAATAAAAGGGAGCAAAGGTTGTAGCCTATTGGCCAAAACTTTAGTCACACATTTATACAACACATTATAGCAAGCAATAGGCCTAAAATCTCTGATAGAATTAGGAGAAGAGACCTTAGGAATCAAAGTGAGAGCAGTGCAATTCCATTGTCGAGGGAGATAAGAAGTATCAAAGAAAAGTTGAATACCTTGAACCACATCGGAACCAACAATGTCCCAATTTTTTTGAAAGAAGTCAGAGGAAAACCCATCAGGACTAGGAGCTTTGTCAGCCTTAATAGCCCACATGGCTATCTTAATTTCTTCCTTAGTAACCGGTTTAATAAGAGCAGCCTTTTGCTCACCAGAAATTCTATGGGATATAGCAAATCTCAAAGCTTGATAAGCATCCCTTTTCTGAGAGAAAGGAGACCCCAAAAGCCCTACATAATAACCAAGGATCTCATCCTTTACATCCTTAGGATCGAGCAGTCTATCCCCAACATCATTAGTTAGACTTAAGATCTTATTCCTCAAGCAACGAGTGTTCATTTTCCTGTGAAAAAACTTTGTATTTTGATCACCCAAAGCTAACCACTGAACCCTTGATTTTTGCCGCTTAAAAGATTCCTCAGCCAAACTAAGCTCAACAAATTTTAATTGTAAAGTCTTTTCCATCTCAACCAAAGCATTATCATAAGGAGTTTTAAAATCATGTTCTAATCACATTGGGCTGCTCGGATCATCGAAATTTGATTGAAAAATGGGAGAAATATGGAGGTCCGCATTTTAGTTAAAATAAGGTGGTCTTTAGGAGAGAAGGACTGTATATAAGTATATACATATCTATATCATTAGTAAACTAGCGCATGCCCATGCCTGAAAGCACGGCTCGAACGATTAGCGCACACAAATAAATTCTAAACTCATGCACAATATATCAATCCCTGCCCAACGAATCCAATAATGCGGAAAACAATAACTCAAGCATATTCCTTGATTTGTTTAATCTGAACAAACAAATTTTCAATCCATAAATGCCCGTGCCTAAAGGCACAACGCAATACGTTCACAACAAATGAGCCTGTGATTGAAAACACTTATTAAAAAGCATTAATCTAATAAAAGTTTCTTGCACTATCAACAATGAAATTGCATACTCTCAATCAAAAATATTACTTAAGGAATCAAAACAGTTTCGAAGCTGCTATTCAAATCACAAATTAATATTCACTAAATCAAAAGAGTTATAAATATGATTGAAGACTATTGAATTCAATACAAAGTGGGTGTCTACCCACCAAAATTCAAAGCCACCATAGTTGATGTAGCACTTAATATATAGCTACCAACAAAAAAGATAGAATGGTAGTCAGTTGTATAAAAAGAATTGAAGAAGATAGAATGAGATTCATTCAGAAGAGGATAACCAGTAGTGTGACCTCTACTACCACCTTCCATCTCTGGATACCTACATATTGAATTTAAATGTTGGTGCAACAGAATTAAATAGAATCATTTGACTTTTGTTTAAAAAGAATCTGTTCAAAAATAACAAAATACTATCGAGAATATTTCTTGTTCAACTCTGAGGGCAACCTCAAAAAGCACGATCATCACCTCCTTACTGCTCCATAGAAAGTAAAAAACAGTTTATCAAAAATAATTAGGAACTATAGCATAAATTGAAAATAAGTAAAGAGCTATGGAAACAATGTTATAGGACTTTACGAAATGAATGTAAACTCGCATTTCAAGTGACATCAAAGTACTCAACAGTTAGATATATAGATAATCAAATCAAATCAAATCAAATCATTGACTAAAAGTTGAGATATCATGTGCACAAACTATATACGTAGTACTAAACAATACGAAGAAATTTTGAACATTAAAAACACACAATAGATGTCCATCATTTATTCTAGCTGCAAAAAACAATCAAACTTAAATATAACACACACAAAAATACTGGTTAACTGATTCTTTTACGGATTAACTTTTTTCTATTCTTTTACTGATTTGCTATTCTTTTACTGATTAACTTTTTTCACACCATCATATATATATATAGCAAGTATGTTAGGAAAACTTAAAACCCAAATCAGTCGAGCCAATAGTTCTCACACCTTCTTGCACACAATGTTTAGTGTCCTTCGATTCACACGTGAAATAGAGCTCTAGAACAAAGAAAAAAGGGTAAAATCTTTAAGTATATATTTCAGCCGAATAAGGAAAAAGAACTAAAGGATCAATAAGTTTTGCTTTGGTATTCCTTTGTGCCAAGTTCTAATTAGCTTGACGATGTTGCTAGAAAACACATGAGGTATACCACATATTCACTATTAAAATAAAAAAATAGAGCAAAAATAGCACCTCGTAAACATGTAATAATCCCTCCATTCTACTCTAGGAATGAATTGAGATACATACATTTACCTAACTACTTCAAAGTTGTGTACTCCTCAAAATGCGGATGCATGGCCTCGATCTGGACAAAGCACATACAAAAAATTAAAAATAAAAATTAGAGGAATACATTGAAGGAGGTTCTTGGTCTCCATAGATTTTTATCCTAACTGCATGTAACACTACAAAATAATTTCTAGTGGAATGGAACCAATACACTTGTCAATGATGTTTTGTGATTGAACTTTCATTTTTGTTTCGTAAAAAAAAAATCACTTTTGTAGAACACAGTTTCACTTTGCTAACATGTTAATCAAAAGCTAACCTGCTAAACATGAATAATACAAACAAAGAAAAATGCCCTAAAACGCAATTAACTGCTCTCTCTTAATTTTAACCATAAAAACACAGATAACTAAGTACTCTCTCCGTCCCGATTTGTTTGTCTGAACTCGAAATTCTAACTTTTTAAGGAGACCAAATGATTGTTACTAAAATGTATTAGATTTCCAAAAATACCCTTCATCATTTTGAATTTACAAATTTTTTTTGTGTAATTTGCAATCTTCTAGATACAGTAAGGGGCTGTTTGATAACACTGAAAATTGAAACTGAAAGCTGAAAAATTAAGTACCGGAAACTGAATGCTGAAATTTTTAAGCTGAAAAGCTGTAAGTATTGAATTAAAAAAATGATGAATGAATTTTGTTCCAATTCTCTCTTAATTTACTAACGGTCACAATATACTTTTGGTAATGGTGGTGGAGTGGTGGAGGTGGTGGTAGAAGCGGCGGTGGTGGTGGTGGAGTAGTGGAGCTGGTGGTGGTGATGGTAGTGATGGAGCGGCGGCGGCGGTGGAGTTGGTGGTGGTGGTAGTGGAGGAAGTGGTGGTGGTGGTGAAGCTAGTAGTGGTGATGTTGTGGTGGAGGAGTGGTGGTAGTGGAGGTGGTGGTGGTGGTGGTGAAGCTAGTAGTGGTGATGTTGTGGTGGAGGAGTAGTGGTGGTGGAGGTGGTGGTGGTGGTGGAGTGGTGGAGGAGGAGTGGTGGTGGTGATGGTGGTGGAGTGGTGGAGGTGTTGGTGGTGGAGTGGTGGAGGAGGAGTGGTGGTAGTGGTGGTGGTGGTGGTGGTGGTGGTGGTGGTGGTGATGGTGGTGGAGTGGTGGAGGTGGTGGTGGTAGCGGTGGTGGAGTAGTGGCGGTGTGGGTGAAAGTGGTTGTGGTGGTGGTATGATGATTGAATGTAAGCATACAAAAATTCAGCAAGAATTAAGTAACTCCAAGCTACTTAATTTTTTTCAACTTTTTGGCCTATATTTTAAGTGGTACTTAATTTGTTAAGCAATATAAAATGTGGTTATCAAACCTACTGAATCACTTATTACTTAATTGATTCAGTATTAAGTCCTGAGTTTAGGTTATCAAACAAGCCCTAAGTCTAGGAGAAAGGTTGTACAGTACGAGTATTTTTAAAAAATAGGTGCTAAAAATTAGTGGAGCAAATTGTTTTTACTCCATTAAACTAATTGGCGGGCAAAACTTGAATTCAATTTTAAACTTTCCCTCATTTTAAAGACTTGCTTCTCTGATAGAGATTTTTCCACTATAAACTCAACTCTCCCCTAAAAAGTCATTCTCTTTCTTCCTCCTCTCAAAGAAATGGCTTCCCATTGCAACTCAAATTACCCAATAAAAATCCTTCTCTTTTCATGGTACTCTGTTTCTTCTAGTAACACGTTTTCTTCCCTTTCTTAATTTGCACCCTCTCCACCTATTCCATATCCCAATCCTTTTTTCCAGTCACTAATGGAGTCTTTGTATGAGAAATCCTCAAGCAATTGTCGATCAAAAACAAATCTCACCAATGAACAACGCCAAGCAATTTTTGAAGCTCTTTTGCGCTGCAGTTTGAATATGGAAAACCAAGAGGGGGTTTTATTAGTGAGGTTGCTGCAATATTGTTCTCTGTCCATCCGAAAACAGTTTGTTGAATTTGGCAACAAGGGAAGGCTTGTATTGCTAATGGGTCCGTGGTTGATGTGTCCTCGAAATTGCTAGGGAGAGTTGGCCGCAAGCGAGTTCAAATCGAGCGCAGCAAAATTTTCAGCTTGGAATTCAAACGCCGAACTAATATCCGTTCGTTATCAAAAGCCTTGGAAGTTCCTAAAGCAACTATGCATAGGAGAATCAAAGAAGGTTTAATGAGGCCACATAAAAATGCATTGAAGCCAGATTTGTCTGAAGAAGGTAAGAGATCAAGGCTCCATTTCTATTTATCAATGCTTGAGCCTAGTAGTTTGGAAAGCCAACCATTTTTCAAAGATATGTACAACTATGTGCATATTGATGAAAAGTGGTTTTATTTGATGAGAGAATCGGAGAGATATTATATACTACCAGAAGAGGAAGAGCCACATCGCACTTGCAAAAGCAAAAAATTCATCATAAAAGTCATGTTTTTAGCGGCGGTAGCTCGACTACGATTTGATGCAAATGGGAATGAGGTGTTTTCCGGAAAAATTGAAAATTTTCCATTCACTTGTAAGGTACCTGCAAAACGCACGAGTAAGAATTGAGTTGCTAGTACTTTGGTAACAAAGGCTCTAACAGCAACCAAAGATGTTAGTCGATCGTGCTTGATTGAGAAGGTTCTGCCCGCAATTAGAGCTAAGTGGCCGCGTTCCAACGAAATAGAAATGATAGTCATTCCACAAGATAATGCGAAGGCACACATTCATCTGTTGGATCCCAAGTTTCTTGAAGCTGCACATGACAACCTCCCAATAGTCCAGACATGAATGTTTTAGATCTCGGGTTTTTTTTTTTTTTTTTTACAGCAATTCAATCTTTGCAACATCAACATGCACCTTTGACAATCGATCAGCTTGTTTTTGTCGTGGAGAAATCTTTTGAAGAATTGTCATCACAAACTCTTAATCACGTTTTCTTAACATTGCAAACTTGTATGGTTGAGGTGATGAAGGTTTATGGTGGAAACAATTACAAGTTGCCACATATGGGGAAAGGCCAACTAGTTAGAGTTGGTAATCTTCCATCTCATACTCAATGTGATCGTGATGTTGTGGAAAATGCATTGGCTCATCTAGAACTGGAAGGTCAGTTTTTTTCCCCTTTGTTAAACAACCAATTGTTTATCTTTTTGTTTTTAGTGTTTAAAGTAGAAAAAATTTCAACTAGCCGGGTTAGTGCAATAAGGTATTTTCATTCTGTCTTTTTTGTCTCTCTCCAGGTTGACTCTCCGCATTATGCATCACCTTTTTTACAAAGCCTTTAGCCGGAGAAATTTTTGGATGGCTTTGTTTGATCCAAAGTCCTTAAGTTGGTGAAGGGACAAAGCACATGAAGGCATTGTAGATAGCAACTTTTTTGTTAGAATCTGGTGTATATTTCGGCTCCATGAGTCTATGTATCTAATCTGTAAAATGCAATGAAAATTTTTCAATTTGTTTAGTTACAGTAGAAATTTTGAATTTTTATTACTCCGTACTTGAATTCCAACTTACTCCAAAAAACAAAGAGAAAGGGAAAAAAGGGAAATGCACAAAATCTAACCCAATAATTTTTGAAACTGGACAATCAATTTGGAACAAACAAAAGTCAAAAAGTGGACAAACAAATCGGGACGGAGGGAGTAGTAATTTTGTAAAGTTAATAGGAATAAACTCGAAAACACCCATGGTTTTGTGTTAGAATAAAAAATATTAAATTGTCTGAGATAAAAAAAAGAGAGAGGACAATACAAAGTGAAAAAGGAGCGAGGGAGATTGTTATGGTAGAAAGTCGATTCCGTTTGCGGTCTTTGGTCAATTGTTTCAACTCTTAAATCTAAAAACTCGAAATTGATAGAGAGATATGCGTTAGACCTTGCCAAAGTAACTAAAAAATGCAAATTGTAAAAGATAAAAGGGAGAGACGGTGAGAGGGACTTACTGCAACAATGATTTGGTTTGGGAGAGATGGAAGGTTCAAAATATGGAGAGAGAGAGAGAGAGAGAGAGAGAGAGAGAGAGAGAGAGAGAGAGAGAGAGAGATTGGCGGCGTGAACCGTGATGAAGATACAAAAGTTTTACCAATTTTGTTTGAATATTGGAGAGAGAGAGAGAGAGAAAATATGGAGAGAGAGAGAGAGAGATTGGCGGCGTGAACCGTGATGAAGATACAAAAGTTTTACCAATTTTGTTTGAAATATGGAGAGAGAGAGAGAGAGAGAGAGAGAGAGAGAGAGAGAGAGAGAGAGAGAGAGAGAGAGAGAGAGAGAGATTGGCGGCATGAACTGTGATGAAGATACAAAAGTTTTACCAATTTTGTTCAAAGCCAAAGCAAAAATTGGAACTTTGCTTTTCAAGTATTTGTATTTTTCTGTTGGAGTGATTTACATTCGGGTTAATATTCTCTCGATTCATCTTGCAAAAGAATTGAATATTGGTCATTTGTGCACAACGTGGGAAAAGGGAAAAAGATTATAAGCCAACACAAAAAAGTAAAAAAATTAAATCAAGGCTTACACTGAAGTTGGAAAATTGATCGGTCTTCCTCTAAATTAATTTTGTACTCAAGCGAAGAAATCTATAGTGGCATATTCACCCAATGTGGAAAAAATTTAATATTGTTCTTTAACTAAGAAAAATCCAAACAATTCAAGCACGGCTGAAAAAATAACAAATGGAAAAAGACCATTAGAATCTCACCTGTGGTTCCAAAAGAATTATTCAAGGTATGTATTCCTCTCACCGTTTAAACGTGAGATGGATAGTTTAAAGAGTTTAGAATAATTTTGAAAGGGAAATGATATTGGCACTCCAAAAATTGATGCAGGCATTTCAAATCCCTTCTTTATTGGATATATTAATTACGTTTCATTAGTTGGACGGATGAATTATGTTTCCTTCTCGAAATCTTCAATCATTGCATTAAAACTGCACGGATGAATTACGTTTCCTTTCGAAATCTTCTGTCAATGCATTAAAACTGCATAATAATTTTAACAACTTTCTAATCCCGTACCATATAGATATAAATTCTTTCCAAATTTATTGCTAGCTCTACTATCCTGTAATCTCAGCCGTAAAAATAATGTGTACCAATCCAACGGTGGAAAATATAAACCACCCTTCCATATTATATAGATTCGTTCCGATTCGGTTAGAACTATGGTTTGTAAAAAAAATACTAACCGAACCAAATGCACCGGTTTTTATTTTTTAGAACCAGGATCTGAGGACATTAAACCGACTGAAAGTCAGTCTCCTCCGTCGTCTCAACGCTGTTTTGAGTTTCTTCTACGCCAAACGACTCCTCCACTGCCTTCACGAAAATCTGTTCCCAAACAACTTTTCTCTCACGTCGGGCTAAACCGTGGAGAATCTGACGCGTGGCAGTTTGGCCCTTTTTTTGATGTGAACGACGGACGGAACAAACGCCGTAGTCCATACACACGTATGACTTTTCGTCGTAATGGACGTTGACGGTTGACCCCTGAAGTCCAGCTGATATTTGTAGATCCTTCTTCGGCTCATGGCTAGATCTTGAGCTTCAGTTCTCCCACGGCTTGAGAAACTGAGTTGAGACAAGGGCGCAAGAGGGACAATGAATGTGGAAGTTAATTGCAAGACCTCTAAAAAGTAATTTCACACATTGAAACTACTGACGGATTTGTCCGGTCGTTAATTTGAGGATTTTGAAATTAGTGGAGGTGTGTGCAAATTTAACTAACCCGGACATCCGGTTATCAAAAAAAATGTGAAAGTTGATCACCCAAGGGTTTGCCGAGTTGCATGAGACAGCAACCAAAGAATTTGATTTTCTAAGAAGTTCCAATTTGCAAAATACCGAATCTTGCAAAGGTCAAACACTTAGAATTTTAGGCGACTAAAGGTTTGCTCAATCATTATTAAGTTTACGGCCTGGGATTGGCAAACTGGCTTGGACTCTCGATTAGCAACAGAAGAAGAAGAGAAGAATGTGGAAGTTTGACTTAAGAGAGAAGTTGCAATGTTGTAAATCCAGTGGTGTATCACTGTATAGTCTATTCCTCTGTGTTCGAATTTTTTAGGGTAAATTATTAACCCCCTCAAACTATACCTCTGTAACACTTTACCCCCTCAAACTTTTATTTTTGGCACTTAACCACCTCTAACTAATGAAAATGCAACTTCCGTTAGCATTTCTGTTACAAATTGGATGGAAAATGTCACATGTCCTCTCATCTGAAAAATTGAGATGTTTTTGCTCTTTCTCTTTTTTTTTTTTGAAAAGGCCCTTTCTCTGCGGGTACCAAACCAAAGTGACAACCAAAACAATGAACAAATCACACCACCGCTGCGGGTACCAGAAAATGATGTGGTAACCGGCATTTACAAAGTGCCGTGAGCAATAACAGCCGTAGAAGAGGAAGAGTTCCAGTAAATTACTCCACCTGGATTTGAGCTATTGTGTTCCACATTGATTTTGCAAAAGGCGATTTCGAGTTGGATCGATTTTGCATTTCTAGAAACAGACCGTGCACAAGGTGAGCTTGAGTTTGCTCAGTGAGTTCGATTTCTAGTTCAATTAACAACTCATGATGTTAGCATTCCCATTCCCTCTGCTGCAGATCCAAAGCGAAACGTATACACATTCATTCTCTCTCTCTCTCTCTCATTCAGAATTAGAGGCTCACTAATTATTCTACTTCAATGCGGGGAGTCCTCCAATGGAGCCCAGTTATCATTTTCTACCCAGAATAGAGTGGTGCCGGGGACGGTGTTGGTGGCAACGGGTTGAGTTCAGTGACTGGAGGAGCGATTGGCGATTGCGTGATGCTAGAGGAAACGAGACTTGAACGAAGAACTGCTACTTCTGTATGGCGCCGTTTGGAGAATCCGGCGGTGAGTATACGGTTGGCGGTGAGGGCGGCGGGTTGGTTGCCCGGAGAAAGCTTTGTTATAAAATGGGTTTTGGCAAACAAATGGGTTTGATATACCAGTGGTTGATCTGGGTTTTGTGGGTTTGGGTAATCTTCTAGGGTTAGGGTTTGAGGAGATTGAGGTTGAGGTTGAGATTCAGTTTGTGTTGTTGATTTTGGGTAGATTAAGGTTTTGGGTTTGTTGAAATTAGGAATCTTGGTGGGGAAGAGATGAGAGAGAGACTGTGGAACGGTTTGTTCTTGGAACCCTCGTTTTTTCTTTTTCAAATAGAGGACAAAACGGTAACTTACATCCACTCTCTAACTGAAGTTAGTAAATTCTGCATTTTCATTAGTTAGAGGTGGTTAAGTGTTAAAAATAAATGTTTGAGGGGGAAAAGTGTCTCCGAAGCATAATTTGAGACGGTTAACTATAATTGACCCAATTTTTTATGTTGATTTTTTAGATCAATTTGACAATTTCCCGAGCGCTGATAATCTGGACTACTTGGTGCATGCAGTTTACAATATTGGGTGCACTAATAAGAGTCTCACCTCGATTCGATTTTTTGTTTTCTGAAATTAATTGAAACAATCAGGCATCCGAAGATATACGTACGAACTTGAGTAAATACCAAGTCAAATTATTTTTACTCGTAAAACTATGAACAGTTAGCATACCGTCTCCTAATTCTCTTCAAAGTATTTTTCTTGTGCTGCTATCAATGCTCGACGAAGCTAATTTTTTACATGACTAATCTCTCCATCATTGTCTATTTAGAAGAAAGAATGATTCAGCGTATCTAGGTAGTGGACCCCTTGACGTGCTTGTCATTTGCTCGTTCCAAACTACACCCTTGCATATTTAACTCTTGAAATTCGAAAGATACACCGTGAATTGTAAAAATTAATTAAAAAAAATAGAGAAATGAAGGATTTTATTCCCACAATATCAAAACAAATTAAAATTACTCCTCAGCTAATGTAGCTTAGGATTATTAGCCGTTGGAGCTGAGCTCAGATCAATGAGAGAGACATGTAAAAGGAGGGGAAGAAGAAGCTTCCGGACGTTGGAAACTTCGACATCTTTGATCAGACAACCCAAACACGGCGTCAACAGGAAAATTAAACCACATTTTCCCACACGTAATAAGAAAATTACATGGGGACACAACTATGTTCGAAACGTTAAATGCACAATTGGATCCAAGTCCATGTATTTATCGGTTCCGGACGCAGTTGTGTGTTCTTAGATTTTTTGATCATAGCACATAATCAATCCCACATCTTCGAGTTTAACGTCTTCTTTTTTGGTCAATCGATAGAAGACATCATTTACATCGTATAGAAAGCACAAAGTACAAACTCGAGATATAACATCAATTGTGAAAGTGCATTAGACAACCAAACTCAATAACTCAACGTAATACAAAAAAATAAGACCATTATAGAGTAGAAAACAAAAAAAGAAAGGAAAAATCTTTTAAGAGAAGAACACCCACATGAAAAACCTTTTAGGTCGGTTTTTCTTTACACTCTTTCATTTTTTTTCGGTTGAAGTCTTGCCTTTCTTTAGGTCTTGGGTGACTTTTTGTCGGTGTGCCCTTGATCATTTTAATATTTGTAATTCTTATTAAGATTAATAAATTCTTTTGCTTAGGAAAAAAATGCGGAAGGAAATGGCCTCTTGATGATATGCAAAAGTTTCGACGAATCTGGTCAACCGAGCTAACCTCAGTTAATTATTAATTATGTTAGAGTTTAACTTCAAAAACGGTCAAAAAGTCAAGGTCCACGTAATTTAGAGAACGCGTTAGATTTGCGGGGGGAGATCGAATAAGATTATGATGATTAGAATAATACTAATAGCATTAGCACATTAATTAAAAGCAGCTGTATTGCTCTCTCTATATATATAGGGCAGCTGATCCCTTTCTGGCAATCATGGTTCTCTTTCTCTCTCTATAAATACACAAGGGTCCTCCTCCATTCTCTCTCATACACAAACTTTCTCAACCTCAATTCTTCTCCAAATACCAAAACAAACCGATATATATCTCATCTTCTCTCCTCACCAAAAAAATCTAAAGCTAGCATGGATTCTTCAACCAAATTGGCAGTCATCCTTTTCTTGGCTTCCTCTCTCCTCCTCCAAGGAACTTTGGGTATGCACATATACTCTCTATCTCCCTCTTTGAACACACAATAATGTTTGTATGCGAACAAATGCATGCGCGTTTTTTGTTTGAAATATGATTCCCTTCTTTGGTTTTTTTAAGAAAATATTTTTTTGGGAACATTTTTAGAAGTTGTTTTTGTAAAACGAAACTAGTTTCCGTTTCATTTCTTGTTTGTTTTACCAAAACTTGATATTTTTTTTTTATATATGTGAAAATTTCAGGCCGCGTCTGGACGGGGGATCTTCTGATACAGAAAAGAGGTTATCGACCAAACTTGTTTTTTATTCTTTTCCTCCGCCTTCGTTTCTAGAGGAAATAGTTCTCGATCAGGAATTGAGAAACATCTTTGAAATGTTTTTTTTACCAAAATTTATTTTTATGAATATGCAAAAAAAAAAAAAAAATCAGTTTCCTTTGTACTATTTTGTTTGAAATAGAGGAATTGCCTTCTTTAGTTGCAGTTTTCTAAAGAAAATTTATCTTTTTCTAAAACACTTTTTAGGATTTGTTTCTTGTGATGAAACCAATTGCTATTTCGAAACTCAGACACATCATTCTGTATACAACTTTTTGTTACTTTTTTTCCGTTGTTTATGACAATCACAAGATAAAATTTCATTTTTGGGTAGCTAATTTAATTTTTTTTTTGTTGGTTTTTTAGGTGAGGTTATATGTGAGGACTTGCCAACAGACATCTGTTCATTTTCCGTCGCATCATCCGGAAAAAGATGTTTGTTGGAAAACTATGCAGCGAAGGATGGAAAGGTGGGATACCAATGCAGGACATCGGAGGTGGTGGTGGAGAGGATGGCCGAATACATTGAGACCGACGAGTGCGTGAGCGCTTGTGGGGTCGATCGGAACTCGGTCGGTATCTCATCGGATTCCTTGCTTGAGCCACAATCCACCGCCAAGCTTTGCTCCCCAAGTTGTTACCAAAATTGCCCCAACATTGTTGACCTCTACTTCAACTTGGCCGACGGAGAAGGTAAGAGAAGCAAAAAAAAAAAAAAAAAGACGCTACAAAAACATAAACTCTTCAATACATTTTTTATACTTTTTCTACACACTTTCACGCACTTTTCAAACATTTCAATACACTTTTTCAATCTTAAGTTTACTGAGCTCTTTTTAGCATTTTCCTTTTGAAAATTGTTTAGGCCATGTTTTTTAGAACACCTCGCATACGTATTTTTTGAAACTTGTTTCTGCATTGTGGTCAAGATGTGAAACTTAGAAATTTGCTCACTCTTAGGGTTTTAAGTTCTACGCAGATAACACCTTGTGAGTCACTTCATATGGAATATTATTTTGGCCTTGATCATCTGCTGGTAGACGATGGGTTTGGTTCTTTACAAATTAGTTGTTGTGAGCATAAGTTTACCCTAAAAAAATACTTCCTCCGTCCCATTTTGGTCGTCCATTTTCGTTTTTTGTGTCGTTCTTTAATTTCAACTCTTATATCTTTTAATATGAATCTCAAAAAATGTGCAATATGGATATTGTTTGATAACTCTCGATTAGATCTATAATACAAAGCTTTCAAAATTATAAAAAACGTTGCAGATTGGTAGATATAAGCGTTGAAAGAACGACACGAAAAACGAAAATGAACAACTAAAATGGGACGGAAGGGGTACTTTTTTGTATTGACAAGACAACTTTTACATCATTGTTTTGTAATTAAATATTGCTTAATTTTGTGGTGCTTCATCTTTTGCATTCATTAATTAACTTGTGGAAATGACATTACGAATACCTTTCTTGAAACTTATTTTCCTTCTACTTCAATCAAAGAATTGTCCGTCTAGTTAAAAACACCACATCAAGTCCCCATACAAAATTCCTTACACAACTTCTTATTAATTACATAATTAACACAATCTCATATGGAGATACGATGTCAGAGATACTTGTTTTAGTTGGTGAAACACACTGAATACGAAATCAGAGATACTTATGATATGTTTTAACACGTGCAGGAGTATTTTTGCCCGATCTATGTCAGAAGCAGAGAACCAATCCCCGCCGCGCAATGATTGAACTTCTGAGCTCAGGGGCTGCTCCTGGTCCTGTTTCCATTGAATCAGACCACCTCACTCATGTCCCTGCTCCTTCCCCTGCTCCTTCCCCTGCTTTCTTCTAAATTTACAAGAGCAATGCAACCGATATAGATGTCCGTTTATAGATTCAAATGCAAATGTATTCGAAATGGTCCGGTTCATGCAGGTCGCAGCCATGAATATGGGCATCACACACAGTGGTGAATTTTCAGATACACCTATGCCTAGATCTGTTAACGGACGTATGTGTCCATAGCATTATTGAAATTTATTTGTCATATTTCTGAGAGAAACATGGTTATTTTTAAGACGGGGAGATCGAGAAACATTGGATTTGATTTCATTATTTGAATTGTTCGTATTGACATATCTGTTAGTTTTATTTATGAATATCACAAGGAAAATGAGTTTTTGCACTCTAATGTATCGATAAATGTACTTTAAGTTTTGTTTTTTAGTGCTTGGGTTATGTGTAATTTTAAGCGATAAATGACAAGTTTTGGAGTGCTTTATAAAAAAAGTGGAGTGCAAAAATCATTGCCCATTTCACTAATACAAGAACAATAAAATTTACTACTTTTTATGGAAGGTAGTGAAACTGTACAACAAATTCCTTTTTCATGGCATATGTGAGAAAGTTGAAGAGTCATTTGGAATAAATACCTTTATTACTTCCTTTATTTTAAAAGACCCATTTTGGTAAAAAATAATTAATTCACAAATCATAAGAACTGAATTTGATAATTTTCAATCATTGTTACCTGAATAAAGAGAACTACACATAATTTTCACTTGCAAAAGGCCATAGTTTCGCATCTTTATCAGCCCATAATAAGATGAGCTTGCCTTCCAACAGGCCGCTGGGCTCTAGCAAGTATAAATAAGAATTACATGAAACCGGAAACAATTCCTCGGGGAGAAATAATCCCAAATAAATCAACAATCACTATAAGATTATATAAGCCGAACTCATTTACTAGCCCCACTAGGAGAAAAATAATCTCAACAAATAAAAGGAATAACACACACAAGTAGGTGGAAAAATTCAAACTCCTGACCTCCTAATTAGTAAGATGCAAGAGTCTGACCAATAGAGTTATAAAACATCCCCCCCCCCCCCCCGGTCAAACCAAAATCGTCAAACGAAAATACATATAAGCCCCTTAAGCCCCGTTTGATCCTCTTAAGGTCAACCCAGCTTGGGTGGCCAGGGACAGCCCAAAGGTGGATGTTTTAGCCCAGTAGCGCATAAAGACTAGCTCCCACTGACCAGCCCAAGGGCCAAGGTAAGCCCATGAGCTCACCTCAGCTCACGGGAGCATCTAGCTCGGCCTAAAGGGCCTGCCCGGCCCAAGGGCCCACTTAACAAGGAAGACGGTCTAACAACCTGAAATCAATTATTATAAAGTACTCTATGGAGGAAGTTCATATGGTCTAAAGGACTGGAAGAACATCCAAGGCTTTATCCCGCCTCAGGAGATAAAGCCAAGAATCCTAAGGGATTGTCATGAGGAATCCAGTCACCCCAAGGACTCCTAGTTCTGATAAAGATCATAGAATCTGAAGGTAAAGAGGACACTCTAACACCTATTCAAATCCGTTATAAATGGATTAGACTTAAGGGTCCTAGTCCCAATGAGACTCCTCCTAAAGATGCATATATAAAGACACCACCCCATACTGAGTCCTTTGTCGCTTCTAAAGCAGATCAACTAACTTAGGTACCAAAGGGTTGTTGGCGACAGCCACGCCGGTGCCCATAGTTTCTCATCTATTGTTTCTCATCTATTTTGCAGGTCGTCGATCGAGCACGCTGAAAATCGCTCCATCAGTAACCAAGTACGTCAAAATTGAGACAGTACATGCATATCCCAAAGTGGTTGTAGCGAAGAAAAAGTGAAGACTGAAAACTAAACCAGAACAAAACCAACCAGGCCAGTTTTCACCAACAATTTTGAGTTACAACTTATTGCATTTGACAAATTTTGCATTCCATCTATAGCTAATAAGTGGAAACAACTTGATACTTTTCAAACAACTCACTCTCAATAACCTTTAAATTAATTTTTCAACAACTTATTGATTTAGGAAAACAATTTGACAGTTTAGCTCCCCCTCATTAATAGAAACTAAAGATGTGAGAAAAACAACAAATAACAAATGTACAGTTCAGCTCCCATCCGGTGGAAAAAATGTTCAATACAACTCCTAAACAAGGTGATGGATTAACAATGGGGTAGATCTGGCGGAGGGGGAGGCAAGGTTGTGGAAGGCGTGGGCCCGTTCTCGACGACAATGGCGGTCGCTAGACCCCATGGCAAGTGCGCATCCAAGTGACAATGCAACATCCATACACCTGCATGCATTTTTCATTGTTTGTTCAAAAACCCTAGATAATTATCCATTCACGATATTTTGTATCCAAAAATTATATATTTTGGCTTATTTGGAAATTCGTGAATGGAAATTTAAGTAAAATTAAGGATAATAAAAATTGTTTGGCTACGATTTTGTTATTATTGGCTACTAATTTATTGGCTACTAATTTTGTTATTATTGGCTACTAGGAAAAATAAAACTCTCTGGCAAGTTTATGATGTTATTTCTCATTAATCCGTAGTAAACGGTGTTTGGTGAGAACTAGTGCCTCTCACTTAATTTGCTTATTAAGGACTATGAAAGTGAAAAGATGATATATAGCCAAACGGTTTGATTTAGTAAATTATTTGATTAAATATGTATATAGCATTAATAATTAATTAACTAAATAGCGACACTGAACCAGCCTTAAATATAATGACGAAAGAAAAACTTTTTCACGGCGGACATAGCTGTTTACAGCGCCAATTAATCGCAACAAGAAAAACTTTTGGATGATCGCGATTGTCGTTGTAAAGCTATTCACGGCTGGCTCAGCAGTGAATAAGTTTCTCTCAATGACAAATTGACGACACCAAGAGATAAACAAGTAATTAATTAATTAAATAAATAGCGATACCAATAGAGAGCTAGAATACATACCAGGATTATTTGCCGTAAATCTAATTACGGCCCACCCTCCCACGGGGACTCCAATAGTATTACGAACTTGTGGGTTGACGAGATTGAACTTTTTAGGCGCATTTACGGCGTCGTAATTGCCAAACCCTTGGGCCAACACATGGAAGTTAAACCCATGCAAATGAATCGGGTGATTCTCCAACCCCACAAACGCTGTGTTTTGAAACACAATCTGAACCGTCGAGTCGTACTTGACCTTCTTAACTTTGGTTGACTTCGTCGTCATCACGATCGACCTGTTGAAACTGTTGTTCGGGTCCGTGTAGTTAAACACCAACGGCGGATTATCGGGAAAATCAGTCGTGTAGACGCCGCCAATGTTGCCGTGAAAGGCTTGTAACATTGAGAGCTTGGTGGGGAACTGGAAGGACGCGTTGTTCATGCTCGCACCCAATCGCTGCCCTAAAGGGCCCGCACAAGTAGATTTTTTCGATCCGCAAGCGACCAGGCCCAAGCCCACGGTCACAAACATGTGTTCGTCTATTTCGAGTGGGACCGGGGCCCAATGAGGCCCATTCACAAGCCCTTTAAGATTGGAATTGAACTTGAAAGCCGTTGGAGTGTCGTTGAAAGCCGGTAGGGCTGGCATCAGTGGCTTTGATGGTTTGGAGTTTTGATAAACAATGATTCCAGTGGTGGTTGTGTTATCGAAGGGTACGCCGGCAGCGCTAGCGTAGGGAAGCGCCGCCATGTAATAGGAGGCCGGTGGTTGATTGGCGGTGATAAGTACGTCGGTGGTTTGGCCGGGCGTGACGAGAACGACGTCGGTGACCATCGGGGAGGTGTAAACGGCGTCGACGGCGACAACCGTCATTTTGTGGTTGGCTATCTTGAAGAAGAGTTGGTTATTGAGCGCAGCATTGATGATACGCAAAAGATATGTTTTCCCATATACAACTTCCAGCTTGTATGTGTCTAATTAGAGAAAAATACACAAAATGCATGACAGTTATATAGCTTAAATGGGAATCATTTTGAATAAAATTTTCTGTTGGTAATATATAAATTATTCGTTAAATATTAGTACTCACCATTTGACGAGCATGGATATAGATCGCCAGGCTGACCATTGATTGTGAAAGCATCGGAATTGTTAGGAGCGTTACCGGTGGCTAATGCTTGGTTCTCGACGTCAATAACATTAGCATTCCACCATTCTCCTGCAATCACAATTTAATGGACGACTTCTGTTAGATTTCAAATACTTTCTTCCAAGCTTAAGGTATTAATTTTAACGTAGAAAATTTTTATTCAGTTAATACTTGACAGGAGAAGATGGGTTTCGTACGTACCCAAAAGAATTGGAATTTCTCCATAGGGTTTTGGGAACGGGTACGAGTGTCGACCCTTTCTAGGGTGAATGATCAGAGCTCCATGGACAGTTGCGCGAAGCCACTGAACATGGGCGTGCCACCAGAGGGTTCCTTCCTGTCCGGTGATGTTGAATCTATACGTATAACTATGTTCAGGTCGTATGGGACATTGAGTTGCATATTCCGGCCCATCCGCCCACCCGCTCAGCAACTGGAAAATTCCGTGCCTGCATGAATAGCATGAAATATAAAGTTACTTATTAAGAGACGGTTGACGATTAATATAAAAACCAGCTGGAAATGTTCATAATTGCTATGTTAATTTAATGGTATAAGTCAGTCAACATAAAACGGCTCGATTTCTTTGCTTTGAGGGGTTTGGCATTGCCAATCAGATTAATGATTAATTGAATTTTTGTTGGTCCATTTCGGATCCCGCAAAGATAATTCAAATAGCCTATTATTCTTAAAATGTTTTTTCATGTGTTAATTTCCGCAAAAAAAATTAGCTCAGCCTGATGCGGATAAGGCTTTTTCAAAATTTGTTGGGCGAATTCATTTTTTGTGGACGCATTTCGGATCCTTCAAAGATGATTTAAACGGCTCATTATTCTTAAAATATTCTTATTTGGGTCATGAAAAATTATCTCCACCCGATATTTATAAGGCTTTTTCAGAATTCGTAGGGCGCCCTACGAATTCTGAAAAAGCCTTACAAATATCGGATTCTCCATGCCAAACAAGGATTAAGCAAGAACAAAGAAGGACCCCTGAAAGCAAAGAAAGCGATGCCATTTCTTCAGGCAGCAACCTCTGCTGTCCTTGAGCAGAGTCCCCCAAGCCTAAAAAATGGTAATACTAGTAATTGTACCAATGAATTGTAAGGTTGTAGGGACTTTTATTGAAGACATGAACGACGAGCGTGTCACCCTCGTGAACCCTTATTAGTGGGCCAGGAAGTCCTCCATTCACAGCGTTAATGACTTGCCGGTGGCACAGCCTGTGGACAGTCAAATTTTGCACCTGAAAAATATACAGTATAATTAAAAAAGATACACGTATATCAAAATTTACACTTCCGAGTTGGAGAAAGCATATGAATGCATGATGAAGATCCCATGTTCCCAAATATTCATGTGTCTTACTATCCAATGTATTGCTGGTCATACAGATCGGATCTCGAAATTTGTATGTTTCAAGATTTCAACCGTGTGACTGTTGAATAAAGTAGCGAAGACATTTGAAAATCGAAGAGAGACTTGCATGAAAAGAATTCTCTCTCTCTCTCTCTCTCTCTCTCTCTCTCTCTCTCGTTTGATAGCTAGGGTTTACGTATTTCAACATTAAGAAAGACTTACATGAAAAGAATGCTTCACAATTTTAGCAGAAACCACTGAAGAAGAACAAGCGAAGAGAGCTAGAGTACATGCCAAAAACAACACCCGACGTGCCATATTTGCCAAATCAAAACACAAAGTATGAAAAAACACGCGAAAGAAAACAAAGAGAGCAAGAGGCTCTGCTCTCTCTTTTAACAAAATTTGGGTGTTTTTTTTCCGCGGTTCCCCACAAGGCTCATAGAGACATGTTTATATACTAAGGGTTTAGTCGTAGTTAGGTAGAAAAAAAAAAAAAAAACCAAAGTCTTTTCCAATGGGGTTGAATTTGAATTTGTTAATGGAAACTTGAATTAGTTATGTAACAGCTCGAGTTGGCCATCGATCAAGCAATTATACTCTTAAATAAAAGTGTGAACAAGTCTTGGAATCTTGGTTTGTTAATTTGATGATCAACTTCCAGCCTTCTGAAGATTTGGCAACTTTTGACCTTTTCTCCACTCTTAATGTCCATGCAAAACCCAATTATATCATCCCTCATTTTTATTTATGACATGCACTTCGACTGATCAGGGTTGGTTAATCTATTGTGTTATATATCTCTCCGTTTTCCTTCCGAGAAATTTTATGTCGATGCATTAATAGATCATGTGCTTCAGTGCTACATGCATAGAACATATTTCTACCAATACATTCGTGACACATAGTAAGTACTAAAAATATCCGCCGTATATGTTTCCTCAAACAATCTAGCATCATATTATAGTTGTCATTAATTCCACCAACTTATCTAAGTAGGTATTTTTTTTCTTTTTTTTAATTAGCTTCCCTTTGTTGTTTATGCTTTAATTAATTTCAGATCCGATCTGCTTTGGTTCTTTTATATAGTGGGGTGGTAATCATCCATGTGGGGGTGATAAGGTCGTAGCTAGCTAGCTAGGTTTGGAAAAATTCAAAATATTTGTTGTGTTGTTGACTATTGCTCATTATGTTTGATGATAAAATTAAACATAATTTCTTGTTACGTAGGAGTATCTTTAATCTTAGCTTAATTTATCTAGACCTTTTTTTTTTTTTCTTTCTTTCTTTCTTGGAATTATGTTCTAATAAACATTTTAGCCACGTTCAAAGGTAGATATACGCACATTGGGGCACACGGGGTCACGCTATTTTGCATAATAATGTATCTACTTTACTATATTGAGACTTACACAGCTTGTACCCATCTTGAAAATAAATATTTTGTTTTTAATCGACAAATCAATAAGGGTCGATTGAGGAGAGGAGGAAAGAGACAAAAGCATCCAAGCAGAGGAGAGCATATCAAAAGATTTAATTGCCATCCACACCATAGGGACAGTCATTTTGCAGAAGAAATTAAGAAGCAAGAAAAATAAATAAATAAATAAATCCAATGCACCATTAGATTTTGGAGTTATGTGTTAGGTAGATCGGTTACTTCAATTTTCCTCGACCAGATAGATGAGGGCTGGTCACTGCCTTGGCCTTGAAGAAAACTACTCCACTTTGAAAAAGACCAAAAATCAATCTCTCTCTCTCTCTCTCTCTCTCTCACGGAAAATTATCAATCGCTCCTGGGGCACTGCCTCCAGGGCGTTCTTTAGCACCTCACATTAGTGTGTTCTTAAGTTTGTGACTTTCACGCCAATGTGTAAGGCAATGAGAAGAAGTGTGGCGGTGCTTTCAAAAGCATAAAATAATCAGTACTCCACTCACACATGCATACACACGTGAGCACACATTTTGAATATCCGGAAAGAGAAAATCATATTGAACGGAGTCACAAAAGAGGACCTTGATATATACATGCATACGATGTCTCGACTTCCAAAATAAAGAAGGAAATTTTTTGACAATCATCGAAGCGTTCTACTATATAGGAAATAACAGACTAAAAATTCACATGAGCGAGCCAGATCATGAAGTCACGGTTGGACTTGATCAAGATCCCGAGAGGGAGAACCACATAACGAGATGGAAGAGATTCGGGGGAAATTTGGGCGAGCGAGCTTTAATTTAGATAGTCATGATGTGGTTGGACTCGAGATCCCTGTGAGAAGATCGAACCGCAGAACTTGACCGAGACAGGAGAGATCCAGGTTCAATTCGATCGATCCAGTTGGGGTGGGGTGGGACCGTGGGAGAGCGCGCGAGCACTGTTGGAGAAGAGGGAATTCTAGTGGTGAGGAAAGGTAGATGGTGCCTTGGAAATGCAATAGGAAAGGTGTATGTGGGCCAGATTAATGCTCTTAGCCCAATAGGCTAATTAGGCCCATTATTCCTTGTAGCCCACTCATGTAGGTTCCCCCAAACGAATATAGAGAGATCCCATATCCGTCCAGGGGACAACCAGGTTGGAATCCTGGCTCGGGTCACGCCAGAGGCTGCAGTAAATCTCCGGTGCACCAGTACGGAACGGATCGGCTCGGTCACATGGCACCAAGGAAAAGAGAGAGAGAGAGAGAGAGCACGTGTCAACCAGTCACCAATAGCAACATTTGTCTATAAAATAACTAACAAAAAGTAATGAACCTCACACCATTAACCAATCCTATCCGGATTGGGCACCACAATGTAATGCTTGATCATCGTTTGATAATTTACCTAATGTTAAATTCAGGAGAGCACGCGTGCGTTAAAGAAAATGGCCAAGAAAAGTAGCGCTTGTATAGGACAGGGCCTGGATGGGTATAGTCTTACAAAACTGGGCCAGCTTTTTAGAGTCCCTAGTCCAATCTCATACTACCAAGAAAGTTTGCGCACTTTTCGAAACTCTCTTAATGCTTTTCATATTGTACTGATTTCATATTATTATTATTTTTTATCTTTTAACGAACGAAAATTATCTATGCATGAAACACTCAAAACTACAAAGTTCACAATCTCACTGGAAGAGCCAAAGCAAAACAAGAAAAGCAGTCCAAGAGCCAAACCACACAAAAAATCATTGAAAGTTTGTTTTTATTGATTAATAAGAGGAAAATGATAATACAGAATATTCCTTTTATTAATGCCATAACTTTATCCCAGAAGTGTACTGTACCTTCCACTTGGTACAAAAAAGCAACACAAATACAATAAAACATGGTAGAAGAAAACCAGGCCAAGAGCCAAACCACACAAATGCAATCTTTTTATGCACTAAAGTTTTGACCTTAATAAAGGCAGTTTCGGCGTTACCACCGCCCTTAATAAAAAATCTTCTTTTCTTAGCATAAAACGAACAAAGGGGTAGATCTGGTGGAGGAGGAGGCAAAGAAGTAGATGGAGTGGGCCCGTCCTCAACAACAAAAGCAGTAGCTAGGCCCCACGACAAATGCGAATCAAAGTGACAATGCATCAACCATACACCTGCACTTGCAATCAAATTTTCAATATATACACGCTATCAATTCTCATAAGTTAATGGCTCATTTATTTCACATTACTTATTTTCTTGTAACTGATAAATTGAAAATAAGAAAAATTAAGAATACTTGGAATCTGTTTTTTTTTTTTTTTAAATTTTTCGGTCAAATAGAAATTTATACTTCGAATTTGTTGATCATGAAGTTGAAGTACTTATTGTTAGACATTGTCCACCAAGGTTCTGAATACCGTTTCGGATCAGGTACCAATTTTTTTACGGGTACGGTATGTACCAGTACCGGTCAAATACCGGGTTCCATTTCGGGTTTAGCACAACTACCATTAAATATAATTATAAATGCATAATATTTTTGATACCATTCAATTCATCCTACATTTCTGAAACAAAAAAAAAATTACACTTTCATAATATTATCTATATTATATTCAAAAATATCAATATAACTTAGGTACCAAAAGTTTAAAATTCCAACACTCAGTCAACCACATGCCATTTGACCATTTTAAACGGGAGATTAGTAAAGGGTAATTTCGTCATTGTGGGATTTAGGGCTCGCACTAATTTTTCTAGCTCTTATCTGCTTCCGCCATTTCTACAATTCACTGGTTTTTCCCCGTCCCACAACCCCCCCCCCCCCCCCCCCCCCCCAATCAACCATGGCAGCACACATCTGGGTTTCTCTCTATGGTTCCGATTTGATCGATTCTTGTCTCTCTCTCCTCTCCGATCAATCTTCTCACGCCAACAGTTTCTCAGTTGGTAGCGTTGCCGGAGACGAAGAGTTAAGACACCGTCGGCGGCTACTGTTGAAGTTAGTGACAGAAAATCCAGTCGATGCAACATACCGGACGGAATCAATGGTACCTGCTTTTCGGCCGGAATTTCCCAAAATCGGTTGTATTCTCCGGTAAGCACTGATATTGAGAATCTAGGGTTAAAGTTATCGGATTCTATCTAAAACAGTACGTATTGGCCGATACGAAACGGTCTTAACAACCTTGGTGCTCATCACTAAAGCTATTAAGTGTGTAAAGTGTTGTATACTGGACAAAGTATCATATGCACAATTAAATGGGTCTGAAGATATAATACTGAAAACATACCAGGATTATTTGCCGTAAATCGAATTACGGTCCACCCTCCAACAGGCACTCCGACGGTATTGCGTATTTGTGGATTGACGAGATTGAACATTTTCGGCCCATTTACGGGATCGTAATTGCCAAACCCTTGGGCCAAAACATAAAAGTTATACCCGTGCAAGTGTATCGGATGGCTCTGTTGACCCAACAATGCCGTGTTCTGAAACACAATTTGAACCGTAGAATTGAACTTCAATTTCGTGACCTTTGTCGACCTCGACGTCATCATCAGCGTCTCATTCAATTTGTTGCTTAGACTCGTGTAGTCAAACGCCAGCGGTGGATAACTTGGAAAATCGGCGGTGTAGACCCCAGTCGTCAGATTGTAGTAAAACGCTTCCAGCATTGATAACTTGGTAGGGAGCTCGAAAGATTCGTTGTTCATGCTCGAAGCAAACGCTAGCCCAAAAGGCGCCCCACAAGTATTGTTCGCTTCGCAAGGGACGACGCTCAAGCCTTCCGTCACAAACATGTACTTGTCGACTTTGAGCGGGACTGGTGCCCAGTGAGGCCCATTCACGAGACTCGTCAGGCTGGTATATAATTTGAACGCCAAAAGAGTGTCGTTGAAGTCAGGTAGGGTTGGCATCGGAGCGGTTGACGACGCGGCATTTCCATACGTGATGATACCTCTGGCGGTTGTTTTGTCGAAATCGGCTCCCAAGCTGTCGTAGGCATGTGCCGCCATGTAATAGGAAGCTGGTGGTTGGTCGGCGGTGAGTAGTGCATCGATGGTCTGGCCTGGAGTTATGACAATAACGTCGGTGACCATTGGATTGGTGTAACAAGCATCGACAGCGACGATTGTCATTGTGTGGTTCGCTATCTTAAAGAAGATTTCGTTGTTGAGCGCAACGTTGATGATACGCAAGAGATACGTTTCTCCTTGTACAACCTTCAGCTTGTATGTGCCTAGCATAGGAAAATCCACATATGTTCAAAATCTGAGGGGTCCTTAATCTCTAGCTAGAAGATAACTAAGCAATTTAATTCCCACCTTTGAGTATAAACGTCATATAAATGTCTTCGTTCTCCCTTGATTACCAATTATCGAGTTCATTCTTAATAATATTTTTGCCGTTTCATCAAAAAAGAAGAAGTCATATATACCGGTACATTTCACGTTTTGTTCACATAATAGTTTGCCCCTTTGGAGTTTTTTTTTTTCTCATTTTAAAGCAAAGTACTCACTCTATCACTTTGCAATTTCAAAAATGTCATTAGCATATCAACGTAGATCAAATAGTTTCTGTTTTTAAATCAATTTTTGTTAATATACCACTCACCAGTTGATGAGCAATTATATAGATCACCAGGCCAACCGTTGATGGTGAAAGCATCGGAAATGTTAGGCCCGTGCCCATCGGCTAGTGCTTGGTTCTCGACATCAATAATATTAGCATTCCACCATTCTCCTGCAATCGCAATTTCATTGATTATTACTGTTTAAAAATATTCAAATATTATATTGCAATTTCAAGGTGTTTCATTATGTTAATTAATACTAGACTGGTTAATTTCAACCGCATAGATATACAGATTATATACAAAGAGCAATGCTACGTACAAAGACTTAATCCACAGACTTAATCCACAAATGTGTTCAGAATCGTCGAATGGTTAGAGACACAGCAATGTCCAATTCCATGGACACAAATATGTGCGTGCAGACTTTTTTCATTTTTTAATCCAAAACTTGAGTTATTTATAACTGCTTAATACACTAGTTAATTACTAATATGTGTCATCTGTCATGGATATATGAACTATGAAGCCTGATAAAATTTGACTGGGAATAAATAAAAGGGTTTGGAATGTACCCAAAAGAATTGGGAATTCTTCGAAGGGTTTTGGAAACGGGTACGAGTAACTCTTTCTCGGTCGGATGATCAGTGCTCCATGTACGGTTGCGCGAAGCCATTGGGAATGGGCATGCCACCAAAGGGTCCCTTCTTGTCCTGTGATGGTGAATTTGTGTGTGTATTTATTTCCAGGGAGTATTGGACATTGGGTTACATATTCAGGCCCATCCGCCCATGCACTGTGTAACTGAAAAATCCCGTGCCTACAAGAATATCCAGACATTGAAGTTGTTAGGTCCCCTCTGGCCTAATCTTTTGAAGACTCTTTGATGCCTTCTTTTTGGTTGTTTTTTCTTTTAACTCTTATACTAGATTCAGGTCAAATTTATAAATTACATCAATGGTCTCTATGAAAGGATTCGACAACATATAAAATATCGACTCAAGTGAAAAGAAAAATTCATATAAGATAATGATAAAGATTGATGCAAAAATTTAACTCAAATCTTGTACGTAAGAATTAAAAGAAAAGATAACGTAAAAGACCGTTCCAAAAAGTTGTCTAAAATTTGACAGAGAAATAATTTATTTAGAATATGCAGAATTCTTGTGAAGACAAGCAGCCAACAAAAGCCAAACCTCCATTAAAACCAGACTCTCTCTCTCTCTTCCAAAATTGCATCCTTATTTTGTCTACCCGAACGGATTTTGTTTTTGGTGAAGGTAAAGGATGTGGTTACTACCGAAGGTGGTTTAAAGAAAAACTCAAATAGATTAGGAACATTGATGGTTTGGGTGGAGGAGATCTTCAATGATAAACTGGAAATTGAGTTCAAAAAAGATATGATGGTTCTGTTGATTTGAGGGACAATGGGTTAAGGTGTTTGTTCTTCAGCCGATTGGCTTTATTTTGTGGCGCCCAAACACAACCTATGGATGAGTTCTTTTGTCCAAAACGATGGTGATTTGTAGCCCAGCCCCGCACTGGACCGCAGGAGATGCCGTGCCCATCCGGACTATCCGTTTGACAATACAACAGTACCAAACTCATCCCCACCATATAGTATTCGAATCGTTCATTATCGAAATAAAATCTATAAGATCAAATTGTCAAACAGGCGGCCGAGATGGAAGAACAACATGACACAGCACCATCCCCATTCTGCACCGGACCCTGCTATAATTATTCCTAAGACTTCTGCTATCCGCAGGATCCCCAAATCCTGTCATAAAGTTACGCGGGCCCCTCGCAATGTTGATGCTGTCAAAAAGTTTGACAAGTCGTAGAATTATTGAAGTTTGGCGGGCCCCTCGAAATGTTGATGCTGTCAAAAGTTAAGCGGGCCCCCCGAGATGTTGATGGTACTAAACGCGCTTTGGAATAAAAAATGAAAAATAGGGCAATTACGTAACCATAAAAAATGTCTACGGTCCAGCTTTTTTAACCTCGTAATCAGAGTAGTGCATTAGTCCTTATGTGGGTCCATTAGCTTTGCTGGCACGTTATTTCTTTGTGGGTACCAATGCAAGTGTCCAATCCGAAATGAGTGTATAGCAAATACATGTGAAAAGACATACCACCCCTAGATTCTTTTTAAACTAGTTTTTTGGTTTTTACGGTTCTACCTATGTAACTGACAACGGTAAAAGTGTTACCTACTTCTCTCTTTTCTTTTTGCTTTTTTTTTTTTTTTCCCCCCCCTTAAGCGGTTAGAAGTTAAGGTAAAAAAATTATATTTGATTTTTTTCTTAAAGGGCTATTTTGGGTTGTTTCAGAAAGGATATACTATTTGACATTTTAGAAAAAGCCAAAAAATTCATTTGTTAGTTACATAGGTGGAGAAAAAAAATATTTGTCGGTTACATGGGTAGAGTAAAAAGCCAAAAATAATTTTCTTTAAGGTCCGGCTATCCAGTGCCACCATGCACTGGTTAATTATGCAACACTCTTGACTTTTTTTTTATTGTTCAAGTACAAGACAACCATCAAAGGATATGTACTTTCTAGTTCCCAACTCTATGTAAAAAATATTTTTTTAATCTTTATTCAAAATAATATGAGTTTTGATCATAACATTTTAGCTTTTCAATTTCTTCTGTCGAGATGAATTAATAAGTCAAAAAAATTTGATGCAAAACTAACCAATGTGAAAAAAATTTGAATAAAGACACACAAAAAGAAGGCATCTTTACTTTTTATATGTAGACAATTAACAATTGAAACATGCAAAAATGTAAAACTCTAGAAATGATTTTCACACTCCCTTTGGCTATATTTTCTTTTTTTGTCTTTTAGCAAAAAATACATGTACTTTCAACAATAAAAAAATAAAAAAAGTTTGAATATCAAAAATACAGATGTGATCACTCCCCTAAAATTCAATCACGATAACATAAAATTCACATTGAAAAATTAAAATTTTAGTTTTAAATAAATTTATATTCAATATAGATATCATTTAGTAGATTTATACGAGTAGAGTTGAGTTGAGAATAAGATTTGTGTAAAAAATGAATATGTATAATAGTAGAAGTTATAAACATTTTTAGAACAAAAATAAAAATGAGATCCAGAAAAGTGAGGAAGAGAGAGAAACGGAAAGAAAGAGGAGAGAGAGAGAGAGTAAAAGTACTTGTAAAAGTAACGGAAAAGATATACGTACCGACCAAAAATATACCGAAATCGTACCGACGGCGTCGCCGGCCGTCCTCCGGCCACCGGACGGCCGATCCGAACCGTCCAAAAATTCTAAAAAAAAAAACCGAGGGGGTCCACGCGGGAATCAAGGGCATCCGATGTGTGTAAGGTGCTTGATCTACACACCCTTTTTTTCGTGTATATACACATATAGCAATACTCTAAAAGTAATGAGGTGGGAGCGAGTAGGTGGAAACTGGGAACAACAAGAAGGAAAAAAATGTCATTTCAGTGCAAATGGTAAAAGTAATGATGTACACTATGACATTGAGTTGTCTTTCACAGCAAAAAAGTTGAAAAGCTTGCGCGTGAGCTACACAAATCGGTGCCATATCGCGGTAGTTAGCATTTGCCATATGTCTATATGCAGTTCGGTTTCTATCCACACCTTTTACGATTCGCACCGTTGCACCTTTCATTTTTGATCGAATTTCGATGATTTGAGCCGCTCAATGTGACAAGAACGTGATTTTAAGGGTGCAAGAAAGAAATTGGCAAAAAAAAAATGATCGGGAAGGACTTAATGTGAACAATTTTTTATTGAATGGTTCAATAAAAAACTGTTTAGATCAAACTCTTTCCTATCATTTTTTTGCCGATTTCTTGTGGATACTCTTAAAATTACGTTTTGAACACATTGTGCGGCTTGGATTATCGAAATTTTAATCGAAAAATGGAAGGTGCGGACTGGAATCAAGTCAGGAACCCCTAACCTGATCTGGACTGTGTCTATATGAGTATCTTAGAGCAAGTTTACCAATGGATAGGTATATTATCTTGTGAACAGTTCACAATTCTATTTGTTATTAATTTTTTCTTTCACAACTACATCAACACTATCTATTTTACCTAACACTAATTAAAATGTACATTCTCTCTCTCTCTCTCTCTCTCTCTCTCTCTCATCACCATGAAACAAAATTCTTCCCATGTTTGATCAAAACCCAGTTTCAACACAAAAACTGATCAGTTTGAGCAAAACCCAATTTTGAGCAAAAAACTGATTCTTCACTGCCAAGGTGGAAGAAACTCAAGGGAAAAAAATGATAAAGATAAAGGAAAAAAGTGGAAGAATGTATATTTTAATCGATATTAGGTAAAATAAATAACATTGATGTGGTTGTGAAAGAAAAAGTGATAACTAAACTAGAATTGTGAACTATATATTCACATGGTATTTTACCAAATCATTGGTGTTTAGAACGGTAAGCAAGGGCCATTAATTAGTTAATCAAGAAGTTTAGAAAGTTAGCTAGGTGGTAACAGTATATATCCATCTAAGATAAATATTCGAAGAGCCAGTTGACTATAAATATTCGAATACCTGGTGGAAATATAAATATGCTACGTTACATTAATTACAGACAAGGGGTTCTAATCATTGAAAAATGTGGGTAGTGGTATATATAGTTGTAGACTCGTAATATTTACCCATGAATCGTACTCCCTCCGTCCCATAATGTTTGGCACTTTCACTATTCTAGCCTCATAAAAAAATTAACTATATCTTTCAATCCATAATATTTTTATAAGCAATATGGATCTTGTTTGATAGAGTTTAATTGTTCTATTAAACAAAGTTCAAAAAATCGCGTAAAACATTATGGATTGAAAGATATATGCAATTTAAAAATGGCACGCATTCTCGAAAATGCCAAACATTATGGAACGGAGGGAGTATTTACCAATGAATTGTAAGGTTGTAGGGAGATTTATTGAAGACATGAATGATCAATGTGTCACCCTCGTGAACTTGTATAGCTGGGCCAGGAAGACTTCCATTCACAGCAGTGATAACTTGCTGCTTGCACAACCGGTTGAGAGTTAATTCTTGCACCTGAAAGAAAAAATTAATATTTTTATGAGAAACGTATTGCATTGTGTAATGATTCTAAAACCACACCCACACTCACATGAGAGGTGGGTCTCGCAGACACTAGACACATGTAGAAGTAGATTCTGCACCATTAAACACTACTAGTGTGTGTGGCACCCATTTATCATGTGAGTTTGGGTGCGTGTTTAGGTGTGATGCTAGTAAAGTTGGTGTTTAATGTACATGTTTGACGAAAGCAAAGAAACTACTACGTACGTACTCGCTAGCTCCATTCCTTTTTAATACAATAATTTAACAAGCATTTTCCGTGGATAATTTGTCAAAAAAATTTGCACCAACTACTTAAATGATATCAATTAAATTTTTCGATTTATGAAAATGTAAATGATACTGTTCAAGAAAATATATTAGCCAAAAAGGGGAAAACCTCAAAAAGCTTTAGTAATAGACAAAACTCAAGGGCTTAGTAATGAATTGCCATTGGAAAAAGTTGAATATATGAGTACTTGCATTCAACCATTTCCTTATCCACCACTACCTTTCACACTACCGCCAATCATTGCCATCACTACCATAATCGCTCTAACACTATCACTACTCTTGCCATCACTAATACCACAACTACCACTCCCACTCCCACTCCCACTCCCACTCCCACCGCTTTCATCACTACAATCACCACCCACAATTACCACAAACACTTTGTCGTCGCTATCGCTGCCACCATCACCAGCACCTCTAGCACTATAACCAGTACCACTATCACTCCACCACCGCAGCCGCCGCCACTCTCACCATCACTCTCCAACCACAACTAACACTCCACCATGATGATTTGAGTTCATAAAATGAACCAAACGCGTTCTGCATCATGAACTTTGTACTGTGCATACACCATGCCATGCCCCACTCCATGCAATCCCCCAAACCATAACCACCACACAACCACTCCACCCCTCACCACCACCACCACCACCACTCCACCTCCATCTCCACAATTACCACTCCACCACTACCACAAGTGATAAAAATTTGTTTAAGAATGACTTACATGAAAAGAATGCTCCACGATTTCGGCAGAAGTCACTGAAGAATAACCCAAAAGAACCAAAGCAAATGCGAACAGCAACATAGGACATGCCATGTGTGGCAAATCTATATGAAGTGCGCAAAGGAACAATCTTGTATGCCAAAATCAAACCAAGAGAGGTGTTTTTTTAGAGAGAGAGAGAGCTCAAAGGTTGACGAAGGGTTAAGAGTGATGTTTACATGGAGGCTGTGCGTACCTAGAAAAATCCTACGGCAAGTTTTTGCCAGTAGCTAGCACGTTGTCACCTGCAATAATTTTGGAATTTTTTAATATAAAGTTTTAAAATATAATCGTCAAAACTTGAATCCTCCGTACATCATTGCCCGGAGCTGGCACATGTGCGCCCTGCATTTATGGAATTTTTTTAATTTAAAATTTTACGTATATTTTCACCAAAAAAGTGAAAGCTGTGTACTCATGTTTTAATGAGTTATACTGCCCTCCGTCTCATTTTATTTTTCAATTTTTGTTCTTCGTATTATTTTTAAACGCTTATACGTATCAATTTATACAGTTTTTTATAATTTTAAAAACTTTATATTATAGGCCTAATCGAAAACTATCAAACAAAATTCATTTTGTATTTGTTTGGAAATTTATATAAAAAGCTATAATAATTGAAAACTGACACGAATATTAAAAAATGACAAACAAAATGGTACAGACGAAATAGAATAGAATATATCTGATGTACTGAAGAGTAATCGTCCTGCAAATGACTCTCACAATCATTCACTTGAGTCCAAAGGAAGGAGTTCGGGTAAGTACTGTGCACTTTTGAGTTGTCGGATCTCATCTCGATAATCAACGATTGAAAGTCCTTCATTGCCGAAATGAGATCCGAGCCGTCGAATATACAATCTAACGGCTCGAAGGTGCGCAGCACTGTGCTACGCACAGCACCATCCCCAATTGCCAAAGGTACTGCAATTCCAAATGCGAAAAGGGATGTCACGTGTGCAAAATTGACCGTAGAAAACACTAGCCACACACAAATTATAATCTTGCTAGATTTTTGGATTGAGACTACCATTAACATTAATTAATCCCTAGACCTAACCTAATCGTCAAACCAAATCATCAGCATGCATGCATGCACTGAACTAACAATTAACCACCAACCAGTCAAACCACAAACAGCCCCGGAAAACACTAGTCAGCCTATAACCTCTCCTCTAAAAAGTTTTCTATCAACTTTTTTTTTTTTTGTAAGGCAAAGAAATGTTATTAATCAATGAAATTGTTACAGAGATTAACAGAAATTAGGAATGCTAGCATCATATTCTTAACCTGAGATCCATCTGAGTTACAAAGTTAAGAATAAATCTATACCCATCCGTGATCCAAATCGGAGGTTACCAAGAAGTCAACCAAGGGGACACCAATTGGGTCAAACTCACATCTAATGAGTCAAGCCCAGAAACACCCGTTGAGACAAACCCATACATCTAAAGGGGCAAGCCCAAGTACAAAGAATTTATCTCTATACCCCAAATATCAAAATTTTCATGCGAATACTCCCATATTTTTTCTGTATTCTAAAAAGATCCAAATGATTCGAGAACCAAAATCGTCCCTTTAGTGCCTTTTTAGCCCTTAACCTTTTTAGATGCATTGCTTTTGAAACCTTCTCCAAATCCTTCTTTGGCTCCACCCCTCAGATTGATTCTTTCTCGCCATGACGTATGACCTCCTCTCATTTTAGAGCTCCCTCATTTGCCTCACACCCATCTAAGGGAGATGAAGGGATAATATTGCAGTGCAGTGCCGTTCCGCTTTTTGTTTTTTAGACTTTTTTTTTTTCAAAAATAAGGTAATTTCAAGTTCAAATATAATGAAAATAAAAAATAATTTTTTAATTTTTTTTGCATAGCTTAAAAGATCTCAATGAAATTTATCAAATAAGATTTATATTGATAGAAAAATTATTTGGATAAACAAATAATTTTTAAGCTTGAAATTATCTTTTTTTTCTAAAAATTCCTTTTTTTAGAAACTGAAATGAAGCCTGCCTCTTTCATCTTTGATATCCTACTTCGCCTGTATAGGGCTAGCTTAGTGATGACAGCTTCAATCGGGAGTCAACTATCTAATCAAATCAAGTGAGAGAGGGTGGCATTTTGTACATTCGGGATTGAAAACGGATCTCTTTAGTGTGAATGATGTGTGCTGTTGGAAGTGCAATTCAGGATGTTGCAAAATGTAACAATAGGTGTTCAGTTCACACTGGCATCTGTCTTGAAGAAGTGACGATCAGATTTCCATCCAGCAGGAGGAAGCTCTCTATTTCGATCAAAGACCCATCCCATGCTTGGTAAGTCTACCCGAAAGGAAAAGCTATCCTTCGTTCTTTTATGTCGATCGGCTTAACCTGATTCTATTTCTATTTGAAATGGAAATGAAGTGAAGGCCCAAGACTTCCACTTCTTCTCTATCTTCCAACAATTATAAATGAATCCTGATTTGTAGTTGGCGAAAAGAGAAAGGCAGACATTTCTGCAAAAGGGAAAAAGCAGGATATTCAATAGACTTGGGTAACAGATCGTGTCGGGTCATGTCAGTCGGGTTCGTGTCACAAATCACCCAATTCGAACCCGACCTATTTAGAATTCGTATTTTTCAAATCGTGTCATTTTCGTGTTTTGTGTCAGAAATGTTTAATCCTAACCTGTTAACTTCGTATCCGGTTCGTGCCGTGTTATCGTGTCTGTTGTCCAATTCTATATAGAATTACAGATATACCACATATATATATATATCGTGTTAATGGGTGACACTGATTAGTAACTGTGTTGGTTGTGTCAATTTCGTGTTTGGCGTGTTCAACCCAAACCCGACCCATTTAGAATTCGTGTTTTCGAGTCGTGTCATTTTCGAATTTCGTGTCAGAAATGCTCAATCCTAACCTGCTAATTTCGTGTCAGATTCGTGTCGTGTTATCTTGTTTCGTGTCCATTGCCCAACTCTAATATTCAAGGAGGGCTAAGGTATAAGCTTACCTTAGCTTATTGAGGGCCCGTCTAAGGCTGATTTCTCTATTAATGCTTGGGACAGAACTGATGTATGAGCGACCCTGTTTGAAAAGGACGAAGCAACTTCATTTTATTTTCATTTCCATTGCCTTTTCCGGTGGATTGCTGCACTAGTGGGTACGGTCCCTCCCCTACAATTCGAAGACTATCCTACAATTCAATGACCTTAGTAACAAATGCAAAAATCTGTGTGTGTAGACTTACTATAGTTTGAAGCAAGAGGAGAAGCACAACAACGGGGTACATCAAGTATTTAGGGTGGGTTTGAATTGAAAAGTAGGGTGACTTATTTTTTTGTCTTTATTTGAATTTTTTTTTGCATTTGTTTACTTTGCGTCAAACTTTTGTAACTTATTGATTTGTCTTGAAGAAAGGAATCGGAAAAGTAAAAATTTTTGATCGAAACTCATAATTTTTTAAATAAAGACAAAAATAAGTCAATAAAACAATCTTTTTTTTTTTTTATACTTATTCTTGGTTTTTTTTTAAAAAAAATTAGTATGAGTTTCGATCAAATTTTTTTTATGTTTCTAATTCTTCTCGCCGAGATGAATTAATAAGTTACAAAAGTTTAACGCAAAACTAACAAATGTGAAAAAAAATTTAAATAGAGAAAAAAAAAAAGGTTACTGTTTGACTTTTGAAGCCAAATTAGCCCTTAATTGGAAGAAGTCATGAGAGAGAGAAAGAGAGAGAGGTATAGAAGTGGGCTTGGATTCTTTCAAGGAGGTTACAAATCGCCCCCCTCCCCTCTCACCCCCCTCCTCTCTTTGACCCTTTTAGCCTCCACCCACGTGCTCTCTCTCTCTCTCTCTCTCTCTCTCTTGATTTTTTATTATAAAATTTTAAATGTTAATAACTTTTTTTTCACGTATTTTTTTAAAAAAAATTAAATATTTTTGAAATCTACTCAACGAAACCTATTAAACAAGCCTAATATTGATAAAGAAATAATGTAAAACGGAAAATTTATATTTTTTGGTAGTTTAAACTGTCTAACGAGATTAAAAAATGTGTTTCAAATTTAAATCCGTTTGAACCAGTAGAAAGGGAAAAAAATTTCTGATCATTTTAGTTATAGTAATCTTTTTGTTTATAACTTTTGATAGGTCCAATAACATTCGTTCTTGTTGGAGAAGTTGTATTTTTTCTTATATTTTCAGAATATGTAATAATTTCAGAACTTTCCGATATTGGTTTTTTTTCCTTTTCCTAGTAGGGTTAGGGTTTGCATCTTATTTAAGGAGTTATAAGCCTTAGGTCTGGACAGTTTTTGATTATTAATGATTGACAAAGTGTCTAGAGAGAGTTTCATAAAAGAACATTATGGATCAGTACAATATTTTATTTTCGGATAATTGGTCAGTTGGGAACAATATTGCGAATAATATTCCTTGTGGGGAGAGCAGCTCCTACGTTGGGCATGATTACATAGCGGAATTTACGATTGACCAGGTTAGTTATTACTGTTGTTATTATACATATTTGTTACTTATTTTTGTTAATCTTGTATGCATCTCAATAGAAAACATCGATCGGAAACCCCCAAACTAAGTAGCACGCAAACATGACAAGTGGACCCATCTAGTTAAAAAATGCAGGACACATTAAAACATATACTATGCGATAATGGTTGATTAATTAGTTCAAAGATAATAAAATATAGATTCAGGCAACGTACCTTTGATTAATGCAAATAGATACGCCGGGACGACGACCACAATTTGGCGGAAATATTGACTAAATTGTGTATTTATTTATGTTCATGTATTGGTTCTATATACCAAAATTTTAATTAAATGAAGGTTGATTTCAGTTTGCATTTATGTAACGACCCGGATTTTCGCCCTATTTTTTTTCGAATAAAGAAATTATTTTTAATCAAATAGTCTATAGTAATCGATTAACTATTTTAAAGTGTAATTAGATTAAACCAAAACCTAGATTAATTTTTCGTGACTAAAATTAGTTTAGCAAAATTTTAATTCAACTTGTAATTATAAATGTGTGTGCATATTTATCTATATTATTCATACTAATAATCATCCCACAATTTATGGGATTTGGTTACCCATCTCTTACCAATCTCTCCCTCTATCTTTATTTTTTTCACTTACCCACTTCCCTTCAAACTCTTCCTAAACTATATCTCTTTTTAATCTCAATAACATCTCACCTCCTTCCAATTACTCTATAAAACAAAACCCCCCTTTTTCATTCTCTATTATTCGGCAGAGAGAGAGAGAGAGAGAGAGAGAGAGAGAAAAGAAATCTAGAAAAAGGAGAGGAAAAAAAAAAAAGAAAAAGAAAAGATCGATCACCCAATTTCAATTTTCGTCCATATCACGTCCCTCTGTGCACGGCCTGTTCCTTCCTAGTTGCTGTCATTTTTAGGCCTAAGTTTCTTCACGAATTTGTAGAGGGCGTCGAGAGCTTCGATTTCGACCCAAGAATCACCAAAAACGGTCAAGGATTGATTGAGTTATTGCTGTCCAAAGATCAGTGAAATTCTCGGATTTCTGTTTCCAGACAGCAAATAGGATTTATGAAAACCCCCACTTTTCTCCTAGTTTGAATGGTTTTCGGGCTTCGACTTCTTCACGAAAGTTGTAGATCGTTTCAAGATCTTCGCGTTAGATACAAGAATTGTCCAAAAAGGAAAAGATTTGGTCAAGTTATTTCATTCCAAAGTTGCTGCTAGAATATCGATCTTTCGCCGCCAAACGAAAATCCACCAGACTCCACCGAATTGCTTTGTTCGGATTGAAGGTAGATTAATCCTTCTCCTATCTCTCCCTAAGTATATTATTGTACTAAGATCTTAGTCTTTATGATTAAAATAAAAAAAAGAATCGAAAGAACGAAACTCTGTTTTTTTTTTTTTGGGGAAAAATTCACTGTTCATAAGCGTGGTACTGTTCACGTTTTTTTACTGTTCATACCGGTTGGTAAAAATAAAACCTCAATTACAGTTTTCCCCTTTATCTATTAAAGTGAAGTATTTCAACCCTCATGCATTGTTAACCTATTAAAATTAGCCCTTGAAGTTTATTTAGGTTATTTGTTTTGGCCCAAAATGTTAATTACTTCTGAAATTGTTATTTAGAAAAACGTTCTTACTTTAGACATCGTGACCACACAAGACTAAGGGCAACGGTCCATTCATAAAAAGTTTATGATTGCATTGCTTGCTATTGTCTTAATTATTATTTTGATAAATTGTGTATTGCTCCGACACTTGATTTATATGCTAGATTGGACATTAGAGACATGGGGTGGTATGCGAATAGAATTCACTTAGACGATGTTTGGTAATGGATAAATTGGAAAGTTTTATTTTTAGAATGCCTGCAGGCGAGATGTTGAGATGTGATGAGTTGAATGTGATGATTTAAAACTGGCAAAGTAAGCCCAGTAGTGATTGATGAATTGATACTGGTGAGAGTCCAGTGATGAATTGACACTGGCGAGAGTCCAGTGATGAATTGAAACTGGCAAAGTAAGCCCAGTGATGATTGTGATGTGGTGCATAAGATAGGCGAACCCTAGTTATGATTCGGGCATGATAAGCTTCCTTTTGTTGTAATGAGAGGGATACACGCTAGGTACATAACTGAGGTGCAATCCGCAACAACAAAAGAAAGTGAGCTCATGGGACAGGGCATAGCTAGCGGTTGGGGAGGAAAGATCCCGCGGAGGAGATCTTAGATTACACGGTAGGTTAATGGATAGTAATGAATTGGTTTATGTGGAACAAACTCCGTTTTATTTTTATTCGCATTACTATTATCCTGTTGTTGCTAGCTGTAAAGTAAGAGGGGTGATTGGGTTGGATTATTCTACTGGGTGATTTTATCACTCACGGATACGTCTGTATCCTGGCAAATCGTTTGCTTCGGCGATCAATTTGCCAGATGGCGCAGGATTCAATGCCGGTGCAGTTCAATGCAGAGAGAACATCAGGAATGGAGATCCAGTATGCTCGGGATTCGTGTCAAGCCTAGAGTCAGCTCTGAAGTTAATGTATTTGAATCAGTAAATTTTCTTGAGATTGTTATAGCTAAACATTTATTTTGGAAAATCATATTTATTTAGCAAAATTTTCCTAAAGAATTATTTTATTTTACCCCCAAAAAGTCGGGGCGTTACAATTTATGACTATTCACAGAAATATAAAGTAAATTTAAGTGGATTCAACATACATAATTTACTTGAAAACTCAAATATAGAAGTTTAAAAAAAATGATGGATAAAAAAATAAAAACAAAGAGATAATATATTTTGGGCCCAAAAAAATTATTTAATTTAAACACATTATTTCATATTCAATATTAGACTTGTTTGATAGGTTTCGTTGAATAGATTTCAAATATATAAAAATTATTTAAAAAAATACGTGATTTCAACCTCTTCGGATAGTTTATATATTAACAAATATGGTTAAAAAAAATTAAGTGTTCCAAATTTCAATCCGTTTGAACCGTTGGAAAGATTTTATTTTTTTGATCATTTTATCCTAAATGGTCATAATTAAATTTTGACTCTAGAGCTCTCGTTGATTAACCCTAAGAGATATTTGATTCTACGACTTTCTTAGAGTTCATCAACGAGAGCTCTATAGTCAAAATTTAACTATGACCATTTAAGATAAAATGATTAGAAAACTAAAATCTTTCCAACGGTTCAAACGGATTGAAATTTGGAACGCTTAATTTTTTAACCTTTTTAGACAGTTTAAACTACCACAAAAATATAATTTTTCCGGTTTACATTATTTCACCATCAATATTAGGCTCGTTTGATAGGTTTCGTAGAGTAGATTTCAAAAATCTAAAATTTATTATAAAAAAATAGGTGAAAAAAAGGTTATTAGTATTTACAAATTTATAGAAAAATAAAATAAGAGATAGAAATGGAGGAGAGAGAGAGCAAGTAGATGGGGGTAAAACGGAAAATTTCCTGTGTGATGGTATCAGACCCCCCCTGACAAGGGGGGGTGATTAACAGCTCTCTTGTTTCAATCTTACAAAATTGGGCCGACTTTTTAGAGTACTAGTCCCTAATCCAATCTCATACTACCGATAAATTTTTGCACTTTTCAAGACTCTCTCAATGCTTTAATTTCTTTTTATAGTGTACTGATTTCATTTATTTTAATTTTTTACATCTTTTAACTAATGAAAATGTTCTACGAAACACTCAAACCACAAAGTTTACACCTCACACCCCACTGACCACAATTTTACAGGAAGAGCCAAAGCAAAACAAAAAAAAGCAGTGCAAGAGCCAAACCACACAGAAAGTTTGTTTTCATTGATTAATATAAGAGGAAAATGATAATACTGAAAGACTCCTAATTTTGTCACTTTTTTTTTTTGTTAACGCCACTCCCCTGCAAGTGTATTTTTGCACAAAAATAAACTTGCAGGGGAGTGACGTTAACAAAAAAAATTGACAAAATTATTTCCCTACTGAAATTCCTGTGATTAATGCCAAAACTTTAGCGCAGAAGAGTACTGTACCTTGCACATGGTACAAGAAAACCACACAAATACAATGAAACATGGTACAAGAAAACCTGGCCAAGAGCCAAACCACGAAAATACAATCCTTTTATACACAGAAATAGTTTCGGCGTTACCACCACCCTTACTAAAAAATCTTCTTTGCTTAGCATAAGACGAACAAAGGGGTAGATCTGGTGGAGGAGGAGGCAAAGAGGTAGATGGAGTGGGACCGTCCTCAACAACAAAAGCAGTCGCTAGGCCCCACGACAAGTGCGAATCGAAGTGACAATGCATCAACCATACACCTGCACTTGCAATCAAACTTTCAAAAACTTGTGAATAAGTATCCATTTTGCAATCTATACACGCTATTCTCATAAGTTAACGGCCCATTTATTTCACATTACACATCACTTATTTTCTTGTAACTGATAAATTGTAAATAAGGAAAATTAAGAGTAGTTGGAATCTGTGGCGCCGTGGTTCATGAGGATGTACCCTATGAGTGTTGTACTGTACAAAGTATCACAGGAAAATTTTTTCGGTGCCAAGCGGGTACCACGTGGTGCCCGCTTGCGCATCCGAGCAGTCCATTTCATTTTTGAACGGCTTAGATCTGGAGAGAAAAAAAGAAAGAGAAAGTGTTGGGTTGAGAGGAGAAAGAGGGTTTCAATCTGAGCCGTCTAAAAGTGTATCAGACGGCTCGGATGCGCCAAACTGATACCACGTGGAATATATCCGCTAGGCACTGAAAAATCTCTCGTATCATAGAGTCGGTCGAAGACTGAGATTCTTTTCATCAATTTCTTATCTTCTTCACTTATTAGATATTCAATGAAAAATAAACACTCTGCTAAAATAAAATACCAAATAAACAAAATGGGATGGAGAGATAAATAAATAAATTAGTCATGGAAATTGTTAACATAATATTAGGAAATATTATGTTGCCATATTTTCTAAGCTTTATTATCATATTTCCAGTTTAGCCAGATTATTATTTATATTTCCTAGTTTGTCTAGGTTTCTTTATTATGCTTGTTTCCTTGTTATGCGTCTTGTAGCCTATATAAGACGTGCTAGGTTATAGTTTGAATACAATCAATAATACATCTTTCGCTTTTTTTTTTTACATGGTATCAGAGTTATAAGATCTAGGCCCTGGGCCTTGTGGAGTTTTTACTCTCGGCGGGTGGGCCTATACTTCATTACCGTCTGCCGGGCACTCATAGTAATATGTAACTGGCTCGTGCGCTCGGATTTCACCTCAAATCTCTACTGTCATGACTTCTCTCACTTATGACTGTTTTTGGCTCCCCTTGCCATTTCTCTTTTCTGGCTTCTTTTGGTTTCTCTTGTCTTGTCTTGGCTTGGCTTGGTATGACTGCTCCTGGTTTCTCTTGGTATTTTCAAACTCAAGTTGATAGATCTACATGAGTTTGAGGGGGGATGTTAACATAATGTTAGGAAATATTAGGTTGCCATATTTTTTTAAGCTTTATTATTATATTTTCAGTTTAAGCAGATCATTATTTATGTTTCCTAGTTTATTTAGGTTTTCTTGTTATGTGTGTTTCCTTGTTATGCGTCTTGTAGCCTCTGTAAATGCGTGCTAGATTATAGTTTGAATACAATCAATAATGCATCTTTCGCTTTTCTTCATAGAAATTAAATGGGTCTAAAGATACGATATTGAAAAACATACCAGGGTTATTTGCCGTAAATCTAATGACGGTCCACCCTGCAACAGGCACTGCGACGGTATTGCGTTTCTGCGGATTGACTAGATTGAACATTTTCGGCCCATTTACGGGATCGTAATTGCCAAACCCTTGGGCCAAAACATAAAAGTTGTACCCATGCAAATGTATCGGGTGGCTCTGTTTACCAACCAACGCCGTGTTTTGAAACACAATCTCAACCGTAGAATCAAACTTCAATTTCGTAACCTTTGTTGACCTTGATGTCATTATGAGCGCCGTATTCAAGTTGTTGCTTGTGTTCGTGTAGTCGAACACCACCGGTGGATATTTAGGAAAATCGGTCGTGTAGATCCCACTCGTCAGATTGTAGAAAGACGCTTCCAGCATCGATAACTTGGTGGGGAGCTCGAAAGATTCGTTGTTCATGCTCGCAGCAAATTGTAGCCCCAAAGGGGCCCCGCAAGTATTGTTTGCTCCGCAAGGGACCAGCCCCAAGCCTTCCGTCAAAAACATTTCTTCATCGATTTTGAGTGGGACTGGTGCCCAGTGAGGCCCGTTCACAAGGCTCGTCAGGCTGGAATAGAAATTGAAGGCCGCAGAAGTGTCGTTGACGGCGGGTAGGTTAGGCATCAGTGGGGTTGATGGTGTGGCATTTTCATACGTAATGACCGCGGTGGTGGTGGTTGCATCATAAGCAGCTCCCAAGCTGTCATAGTAATGTGCCGCCATGTAATAGGAGGCTAGTGGCTGGTCGGCGGTGAGTAGTACGTCTATGGTCTGGCCTGGGGATATGACCATGACGTCAGTGACCATTGGATTGGTGTAACAAGCATCGACGGCGACGACTGTCATTGTGTGGTTTGCTATCTTAAAGAAGAGCTCGCTATAGAGTGCAACGTTGATGATACGCAAGAGATATGTTTTTCCTTGTACAACTTTCAGCTTATATGTGCCTGACCAGAGAAAAATCACCATAGGTTTGCCCTATCACTTTGCAATTTAAAAAATGTCTTTACCGTATCAATCTGAATATAATATCTGTTGTAAATCAAATTTTGTTAATTTTACTCACCAAATGAGCAATTGTATAAATCACCAGGTTGACCGTTGATGGTGAAAGCTTCGGAATTGTTAGGCCCATGCCCGTCGGCAAGAGCTTGGTTCTCGATGTCCATGATATTAGCATTCCACCACTCTCCTGCAATCACAAATTAATTGATTTCTTAAATTTTCGTATATTTTTCTTGTAATCTCAATAAATAATTTTTCAACCATCGATTCAAAGTCTTGCCTTCAGGCACGGATTTCTGCTAGTACTAGACTGGTTAGTTTCAATCTTGTACAAATACATATTTTAAGCATGGAACAATTAATTGTACAAAGACTTTATGTGCACGAATGTGTTCGGAATAATCCAATTCATATTACGTAACCACTTACTCTCTCCGTTTCATATTACTTGTCTAGTCTGCAAAACGATGAAGTAATTTATGAAAAAAGTTTGAATCTTTGTAAGAAAATTAAACTAAACTAAATTTCCAACCAAACACTACCACAATTTTTGTAAGAAAAATTGAAATTGTTTTCAACAATTCACTAGATATCGATGAGTTCTTTTAATTTATGAAAAAAGTTTGAATTTTTTTAAAAGAAATGTATTATTTTTGAATTCTCGCATGACAGACCGGATAAACATTTTGTGACGCAAGTCGTATTATTTGTGGGATGCACGCACATGGAATGGTTAGGGACACACTAGTGTCAGAATCCATGGACACATAACTGTGCGTGCAAGACTTCTTTAGTAGTGTTTAGTTGGGAGTTTAGTTTAGTTTAGTTTTGGTAGTGAGTGGAGAGAGAAATAGAGTAATAATTGAAGACAGGGGTAATGATTTGAGAGAGATAGAGAGAGATGAGAAATAACAATTGGAGAAATAGGGTAATGATTGGAGAAAGAAGTAGGGTAATGATTGGAAACAAAACTAAAACTAAAATTAAGTTCTTAAGAGAGTTGCTAATGGTACAGCTGCGGCTGTACAGCAGCCCAGTACACATGGGTTTTGCGCACGTCTCGGGTCTCACAAACATGATCGAAACCGCTCATTTTGTTCAAAACATGTTATTTACGGTCCTAGTAAAAATTCATCTTAATCTGATATCGGTAAAAACATTTATGAATCATCCAACTTTGCTTCAGAATTTGTAAACGCATTTACCGATATCGAATTGAGATGATTTTTTACAGGAACCATAAATAATATGTTTTGAACAAAATGAGCGGCTCTGATTATCTTTGCGGGACCCGAGACGAGTCCGAAACCCATCCGTATTGGGCTGTTGTACAGCCTTCTGAAGAAAAGTTGGATGATTTGTAAACGCATTTGCTGATATCGGATTAAGATGATTTTGTACAGGAACCGTAAATAACATGTTTTGAACAAAATGAGCGGCTCTGATCATCTTTCCGGGACCCGAGACGGGCGCAAAACCCATTTGTACTGGTCTGCTGTACCTCAATCTTTACTGTAAAATTCAAAACCTGGGTTACATCTACAACAATGCTGTGACACAGACTTTTGCACACAAATCGTACATAGATCACGGTGTGTGGCCCATTAGAGGTCCAACACAACGATCTAAGCGCCGTTCATTAAATGAAAAATATTTTTTCAAGAGTTCTTGTGAAAAATTAGCTTAATCCAATACTTATATGTACTTGATCCAATCATCTGACTTTTCATTCAGATTTTCGGATAATAAAAAGTTGTAGATGATTGGATTAAAAACCTATAGGTATTGGATTTTTTATAGGGACCCTTGAAAAAATATTTTACTTTTAATGAACGGCTCAGATCATTTGTGTGGGACCCATGGTGGGCCTCACAACAAAATCTGTATACGATTTGTTTGTGTGCATAGACTTGTTGCATCTACAATAAAATGTGTGTACGATTTGTTTGTGTGCATAGACTTATTGCATCTACAACTGCTTAATAGACTAGTTAATTACTACGATTTGTCTATTTTTTTTAGTAAAAAATTACTACAACTATATATGAACTATTAGGGATATATATTACAGTATGAAGTTTGATAACTTTTGGCTGAGAATAAATAGAAGCGTTTGGAATGTACCCAAAAGAATAGGGAATTCTCCGAAGGGTTTTGGGAACGGGTACGATTGGCCCTTTCTCGGTTGGATGATCAACGCCCCATGTACAGTTGCGCGAAGCCAATTGGCGTGAGCATGCCACCAAAGAGTCCCTTCTTGACCTGTAATGGTAAATTTGTATGTGTATTTATTTCTAGGGACTATTGGGCATTGAGTTACAAATTCAGGCCCATCGGCCCATCCACTCTGTAGCTGAAAAACCCCGTGCCTACAAAGATAATCAGAATGTTGAAGAGAAAACAACCAAAAAGGTATAAGAATATAGACCACAGTTGAAAAAAGTTCATATAATATGACAGAAAGACCCTTGAAAGAATCCATCCCTTTTTAAAAGTTCAGTAATGGGTTTGTTCATGAATAGGGAAGGCCTATTAAAGCCGGAGCAAAATTCTATATTAGAATGGTTCTATAAATTTTCATAGCACCTATGAAGTAACGAACCTGAAACCCAATTGAGCAATTCCGTAATTCTGAGACCTCATAGCATTACTTACGTTAAACAAGTACTGCACTTGGGCCCAAATTAGAACTAAATTGATTTTTTTTTTTTTGTGTGTGTGTGTGCTTATTTTGACCTATGTAAAGCTCTTAACTTTTGTAAGTGAAGAAGAACGTTCTAATCCTTCTATTTATTTTTTTTATTATTATTCATTTATATACAATTGGAGACTTCCATGTACAGAAGTACTTCTCTAATCCTAAAATTGAACCGTTCCTTACACGACCACCAAATCCATCACAACTGATCCTCTTTTAAACAAGGGTGAACAAAATTATTCTCCTCACAACTGGTTTAGTTGAAATGAACATGAACATTATTACTCTTTGGAATTGTTTCATTTACCAATGTGCCCTTAACAAAACTTTTTAGGGTAAATTTCACTTACCTCCCCTGAGGTTTCTGACACAAACAGAGACCTCCCTTAAGGTTTCTAAAATGCCACTAACCTCCCTTGCTTTTGAAACAATTGTCAAGATTCCCCCATGCAGTTAAATGAGCATAAACGGTGTTAGTCTTGAAGAGCAAAATACTTAAATGCCCTCTATGGTCAGCACCTCATTTTCCTCCCCTCTGTCTATTGCCTCCACGATAAACTGTTAATGAAGACCACCCAATTCTAAATTCTTCATCACTGCCGCATTGAACCAATTGCCTCAAACTTGTTGCAACAAATTTCTGCATACAAACTGATGAAAAAATAATATTTTTTGCATACACCATGTCAAGTTACATTCCAGTTTTACGGGTGGTTTGGCTTAATTGCCCTTTTTTGATGATTTTTTGTTTGTTCAATTTTTTTCACATTTCGTTGGTTTTGCGTTAATTTCTTCAGTAGATTATTGGTTCCTCTCATCAAGACAAACCAACAATCCACATAAAATTAACACAAAAATGACTGGCGAAAAAAAATGAACAAGGACAAAAAAAAAAAGAAAGCGAAACACATTCAATAATTTGCGTTCTTTTTTTTTGAAATTGTTTTATAATTTCGTCAATTTCTTTTCACTTTTTGGGTGTACTTAAAGCAGCTCTATCTAACAAGTAATTTTTTTTTTTTGAAAATTCTAAACAAATTTACTAGAATGAATGAGATACTATAAACAATCGCCATGACAAGTCAAAATTGGCTCCTTTTTTCTTTTTTTAGTTAAGTTTTTGTAATTCTTTTACTTTTTAAAAAATCAAAAATTACAAAAATAGGGAGAGGCAGTTCAAATCATTTGTGTAAATTTACAGTCATTCGATCTTCGATTGAGAATTTTTTTACAACTACTTGAAAAAGTGTAAATTTAATGAGCAGTTCAAATCATTTGTGTGGGACCTCAAAGTGGACCCCATAAGTTGTCTGAGCATACCATGTTTGTGCACGTAGTGTTTTGTTTAAGTACTTTGCATAAAATTAAAGATCTCAACTTTAGTAGTGGACTAAAATTTTGGATGGAAGGAGCATATATATATAATATATTCAATATATAAACGAAGCTTTTTATGGAAACCCTTACAAATACGTTTTAACCAAATTGAATGGCTTCGATCATTTGTGTGGGACTCCAAAATAGGTCTTACAAAAAACTTGTGTCAAAATTTGTATCAATTTTTGTGTGAGGGAAACTGGCCCCTATATAAATTACACAACATCTACAAACACGAGCGAATGATTTGTCAAATTATTCATAGAATAATTAATTGGCAAATGATAATGCCAAAACCAAAAATGATGCTGCCAAAACTCAACCATGTGAAATGACTTCTTTGCCCTCCTCCCAATCTCACTCTACTTTACTCTCTCTCTCTCCCTCTCTTGAGTTCTGAACATACCCAGTCGATCTCCCAACTCAACCTCTCCAACTCTACCGCCAACGCCAAAGTTTTCTGTAAAATGATTGCCCAAATCATTCGGAAAAATGGTGAGGTCCTCCAAAAAAGGACGGAAGAAAAGAAAGAAAGAAAAAAGGAGAGAAGATACAATTGTAGGGAAAGAAAAAATGAGAGAAAAGGAGAGAAGAAAAGAAAGAAAGAGGAGAGTTGTTTGAGCGAGAAGCACAGAGCAAGGAGGAGAACCAACGAGGTGGCCCACCGTCGACCGATCCGATCATTTCTTTACTGTATCCACGGCCTCCTGCTTCTTGTTTTCCAAACTTCCGTTACTGGAGCCGGCCGTCGATGGCGGAGGTTGTGGTGGTGATTCAGTTGACGAAACGGATTGCGACGACATCACCCACCTCACTTTTATTTTCTTCCAAAATAAAAATTTCACAAACCCAAAAAGGGGAGGAAAAAAAAAAAAAACCCACAGTAAAATCAAAGAGAATTGAGTGCTTTGAAATTAGAAGGTCCATTTCCAGATATTGATCCAGAGATCAACCTTAAATTTAGCATCATAAGTAGAAGCAATCGATGGAAGAAAGCTTGGCCTTTTACTCCCTCAACTTGCTCGAAACCACCACCGCGGACGACGGAAAAGAAAGCTTGTTATTCGCTTGAGGTTGGCCTTGACGTGGTGGTGCAGCGTGGAGTTTCACCTGCAAAACCCATGGTCTTTTCAAGGCCTCCACCAGTCCAACGTTAGCGGCACGCTCTGCTCGCAGAACCCATCTTCTTGATTTCGAGTACAAACGAGAAATGGTTTTTTCAAGTGTTTGAGATTGGTTTTATGGAAGATTGATTTGGGAATGAATGGGAGTGGGCAAAACAGGTGGCGTGGTGACCTTTCACAGATTGATTTGGGAATTAATGGGAGTGGGCAAAGCCTGGTTTGGTCGACTGGGTTTGTTCAGGAGAGAGAGTAGAGTGAGATTGGGAAAAGGGCAAAGAAGTCATTTCACATGGTTGAGTTTTGGCAGCATCAATTTTGGTTTTGGCATTATCAATTGCCTAATTAAAATTATCAAGTTCCATTTACTTTTCAATATCATATGTTAATTTGAGAGGTGGTGAATATCAGTTTTGGTAGGGAGGAAAAGCAGTGGCTGTTTGGCCACGGTTGCAAGGGTAAATTGGGGGATTAAGGCTTGTAAAATGTGCTGACATCATGATTTTCTGGTAAAAACTTAACGGTGACTTCATATATGGGGAATCTTGATAATTGTTTCAAAAGTAGGGGAGGTCAGTGGCATTTCAGAAACCTCGAGGGAGGTCTCTGTTTGTGTCAGAAACCTCAGGGGAGGTCAGCGAAATTTATCCAACTTTTTATGTTTAGGCGTAGCAAGTACGGAGTAATAGTCAAGAGATCTCTGAAGTGGTTCGCTTGCCGAGGCAAAACATGTTTAAAAAAGCGGAAAGGATTTCGGTTGATACCAAAGGTTTGCTAATCAGAGGGAAATTTCAGCCACAAAAATAATAAACAGAAGAAATCATTACAAATATTTTGAATAAAGTGGGAAACGGGCTTTACGTTTTTTCGGGGAGGAAAGGTCCAAATGCGACCATTCTAAAAAAATTAATGCCGTGTTTGATGAGATTTTAAGAAATTTTGTAGGGTTATGATGAGTGGAGATAGTAATGATTGAAAATAGAGATAATGATTGGATAAAGATAGAGAGAGAAATGAGAATAATAATTAAAAATATGAGTGAGTGATGATTGAAAATAGGGATAATGAGTGTTTTTTGAGTTGAGAATTTTTTTTTCAAAACACAATCCAAACAAAGAATAGTGCCTATTCGGATACCTCATTTTTAGCTTTTCCATTTCTACTTTTTGGATTTTGGGTGTTTGACAATCCAAACCTCATTATGAGAAAATGACTTCTCATATTTTGTATTTAGAGGCTGAAACGCAAGTAGAGGGTAGGAAGAGTTTTTCAACTTCTCATTTTCCAATTAAACTTGGGTGCAAGGAAAAAAGACATAATTGCCACTACCTTTTTCAAAAAATTACTACATTCTTAACGTTGTACTAGCATTTAACATAGATGGTCCGACCCTCATCTGACCTTTGCTTGCAATTTTAATCATTTCCGTTGCACAGAAAAAAATTTGTCTCAACCCAACTACTCCCTAAGTCGCTTTTAAGTGTTTTGCTTCATAACTCAAACACATTAAAAACACATCATCATTGTATACCTTTTATATCAATTTTTTCCTCCACTTTCTCTACTTACCCATCATAATTACACTTTTACGAACTAACTTTTAAAAATAGAATCTACTTTTAGGGACAAAATAAATATTGTACCAACTTTTACCTACTAACTTTACAAAATAGACACTTATTAAGGGACAACCTAAAATGGAATAATGAACTCTAAATAAGGGATGGAGGGAGTACCAAACTGTGGAAAAGATGTCTACATAAAAAAACGAAAAATAAAACAAAAACGAAAGAAGGGATTGAAGTATCGATTTGCATGTCATAGTGAATATTTTGGTGTGTATTAGCAAAACAAAAAGAAAAACAAGATGTGGGTTTCACAGATAAAAAATGTCATTGTTAATTAACAAAAAATAAAAACATTGTTGGAGGCTTTAATTATCAAAAAATAAAGTAAAAACAAAAAGAATTTCAAAACAAAAAAAATGATCGTTAATTCAAAAAATAAATAATCATGGGCAACAAGGTAAAAAATGAACTCATAATTCATTTCTATCACATATCTCCCAAACACTACTCATGTCACAAAATATATTTTGCACATATCATCCAAACACTTTATCTGATTCAAAAACTCATTCTAATCATAATTCAAAAAGCCAAAAAATCAAAAAGTAGAAAATAAAAGACCAAAAAGTAGGCTTTCAAACACCTCAGTCATACATTTTTGAACTTTGATTTTAAAATATTGGGCAATCTGCTGCACGCGATCTAATCGCTAGTAATAGAAACATGTGGTAGCTAGTGTATATATAGTCGTAGTCTAGTAATAATTACCAATGAATCGTAAGATTGTAAGGAGATTTATTTTGGTGTATTAGCAAAAGAAAAGAAAAACAAGATGTGGGTTTCGCAGATAAAAAATGTCATTGTTAATGAATAAAAAATAAAAACATTGTTGGAGGCTTTTAATTATCAAAAATAAAGTAAAAATAAAAAGAATTTCAAACCAGAAAATATGATAGTTATTTCGAAAAATAAATAATCAGGGGCAATATGGTAAAAAATTAACTCATAATTCATTTCCATCACATATCTCCCAAACACTACTCATGTCACAAAAAATATTTTGCACATATCATACAAACACTCTACCAGATTCAAAAACTCATTCTAATCATAATTTAAAGAGCCAAAAAATCAAAAAGTAGAAAATAAAAGACCAAAAACTAGGCTCTCAAACACCTCAGTTATACATTTTCGAACTTTGATTTTGAAATATTGGGCAATCCGATGCACGTGATCTAATCGCTAGTAATAGAAACATGTGGTAGCTAAAGTATATATAGTCGTAGTCTAGTAATACTTACCAATGAATCGTAAGGTTGTAAGGAGATTTATTTTGGTGTATTAGCTAAAGAAAAAAAAAAACAAGATGTGGGTTTCTTAGATAAAAAATGTCATTGTTAATTAATAAAAAATAAAAACATTGTTGGAGGCTTTTAATTATCAGAAAATAAAGTAAAATAAAAAAAAGAATCTCAAACCAAAAAATTTGATCGTTATTTCAAAAAATAAATAATCAAGGGCAACATGGTAAAAAACCAACTTATGATTCATTTCCATCACATATCTCCCAGACACTATTCATATCACAAAATATATTCTGCACATATGATCCAAACACTTTACCAGATTCAAAAACTCATTCTAATTATAATTCAAAAAGTTCAAAAATCAAAAAGTGGAAAATAAAAGACCGAAAAGTTGGCTCTCAAACACCTCAGTCACACATTTTCGAACTTTGATTTTGAAATATTGGCCAATCTGCTGCACGCGATCTAATCGCTAGTAATAGAAACATGTGGTAGCTAGTGTATATATAGTCATAGTCTGGTAATACTTACCAATGAATCGTAAGGTTGTAAGGAGATTTATTTTGGTGTAATAGCAAAAGAAGAAAAAAAACATGTGGGTTACACAGATAAAAAAGGTCATTGTTAATTAAAAAAAAATAAACATTGTTGGAGGCTTTTAATTATCAAAAAATATAGTAAATACAAAAAGAATTTCAAACCAAAAAATATGATCGTTATTTCAAAAAATAAAAAATCAGGGGCAACATGGTAAAAAATCAACTCATAATTCATTTCCATCACATATCTCCCAAACACTACTCATGTCACAAAATATATTCTGCACATATCATCCAAACAATCTACCAGATTCAAAAACTCATTCTAATCATAATTCAAAAAGGCAAAACATCAAAAAGTAGAAAATGAAAGACCAAAAACTAGGCTCTCAAACACCTCAGTCATACATTTTCGAATTTTGATTTTGAAATATTGGGCAATCCGATGCACGTGATCTAATCGCCAGTAATAGAAACATGTGGTAGCTAGAGTATATATAGTCGTAGTCTAGTAATACTTACCAATGAATCGTAAGGTTGTAAGGAGATTTATTTTGGTGTATTAGCTAAAGAAAAAAAAAAAAAAGATGTGGGTTTCGCAGATAAAAAATGTCATTGTTAATTAATAAAAAATAAAAACATTGTTGGTGGCTTTTAATTATCAAAAAATAAAGTAAAAACAAAAGGAATTTCAAACCAAAAAATATGATCGTTATTTCAAAAAATAAATAATCAGGTGCAACATGGTAAAAACCAACTCATAATTCATTTCCATCACATATCTCCCAAACACTATTCATGTCACAAAATATATTCTGCATATATCATCCAAACACTTTACCAGATTCAAAAACACATTCTAATTATAATTCAAAAAGCCAAAAAATCAAAAAGTAGAACATAAAAGACCAAAAGTAGGCTATCAAACAACTCAGTCATACATTTTCAAACTTTGATTTTGAAATATTGGACAATCTGCTGCACGCGATCTAATCGCTAGTAATAGAAACATGTGGTAGCTAGAGTATATATAGTCGTTGTCTGGTAATACTTACCAATGAATCGTAAGGTTGTAAGGAGATTTATTAAAAACATGAACAATCAGTGTGTCCCCTTCATGAACTTGTATAGTTGGGCCGGGAAGGCTTCCATTCGTGGCGGTGATAACTTGTTGCTTGCATAGTGGGCTGATAGTTAGATTTTGCACCTGGAAGAAAATATAATTTTATAAGAGAATACTTTTAATTATTGAACATTACATGAACACTACATTTCCAAAACATGCATACGTGCATAACAGGCACGTATGTGTATGCATTTGTGTGTACATGTGAGTGTTTATAGTTGGGTTAGGAAGGCTTCCGTTCCTCTCTTTTTTAATTTTTTTTTATTGAACTTGTATTTTCTTTAATATAAAAGTGTATTTCATGGCTAATTTGTCAAAAAATTGGCACAAGTTGAACTAGTTCAATGAAAATTAATTTTCAATTTATGGGAAAAAAAGTAAAAAGATTCAAGAAAATATATTAGCCATAAACCCCTTAAAAAAATGCTTTAACAATAGACATAAGCTCAAGGGCTTCCATTCAGCCCTTTCCTTATCCACCACTATCCTCCACATCACCACCACTGTCATTGCTATCACCATCACCCCACCACTACTCTGTCAATACCACCGCTGCTGCCACCACCACCATCACTCCCACCGCTGTCGCCACTACAATCACCACTCCTAACTACCATAAACACTCTGCCGCCGCCATTGCCACCACCACTTAAGTGCATCGTATGCGGAAATAAAGTAGAGTTGCTTTGTTAATGACTAAATGTCGAAATGCAAATCCCAATTAGAACATACGCAGGGAATACATGGGATCACTTGTTTCCAAGTATTTAGGTCTTCGTGTGCAATCCATTGCTAGTTGCATAATCTTATCTCGAGATTAGCATATGTTTCAAGATTTTCACTTTGCGATTATAAATATATTGGATTAGCGACATAAGATTTCCTGTGATGTAAAACACAGTTCACTTCATATAAGGTGGCCTCAAGATGGAGATGCAATAGACGGATTTACACCATATCAATGCATGCATCCCAGAATTTGATGTTTTTCTATATTACCCAAAAAAAAAAACATGAAGAATTTGGCAATGAAAAATAGATCCGGCTTTTCTGCAGTCAACTGCAAAGAAGAATGTGCAGTTCAATTTGAACCGTTCATATTGACAATCAAATGTTCAAACTTGTTGAATCTTTTTTTACCAGTAAAAGTCTTTTGTTACCGGTAAATGAATGAATATGAACCATTAAAAACACTGTTAGACGGTTGCGATCACTTGAACCGCATATGGACTGCAGACAAGCCAGATTCATGTGAAATTATGAAAACTGAATGCCACAAGTGATTCAAATTCGTTTACATAAAGAGAGTGCTCCACGATTTCGGCAGAGGCCACCAAAGAATAAGTAAACAGGGCCAAAGCAAAAGCCGACAACAGCAACAACATAGGACGAGCCATAGGGCAAATAAATATGAACTACGCAAAAGAACAATCTTTTATGGCCAAATCAGAACAAGAGAGGTGTTCTCTTTATAGAGGTTGTGGCTGTTACGCAAAATACGCAATCACACACGATACAAAGATATACGTGGTTTCCCGACTTCTGGTACGGAGGAAATACAGATTAGTCGCACAAACTCAGGCTCACTATCTCTCTCTGTAGTTGCTCAATGGTTTTCTAACACTTCACAAAGGAGCCAGAGGCTCAATTTATAGGGAGGATTGAGAATGAGATGAATTCCTCACAAAGAAAGGGACATTAATTAGGGAGGATTGAGAATGAGAATGAGAATAATTTTTTTTTTAAAGGGGTAATTAACTTTCCAAAATGAGAAATGATAGGGATAGAAAAGGGTAGTGGTCCTGAACTCCTGGTAGTAAGGAGGACAAGTATTAGTTGGAGCATTCACTGCTCGATAACTGAACAACTCAATGCGAGTTGGAGTAAATTTTGTTCCCAAATCCCTTAGGAAATTGATTTTAGCACTCCAAAAATTGATGCTTCAAAACGACATCGTTTTGTGTATCAATACAGTTCAATTTTGGAGCCTCTCTATCAATTTTTGGAGTGCCAAAATCACAATTTATCCCTTATTATAATCTGACAAAAACTTTCACAAAACATAGATAAACACCAATGCCAAACACGTGGAGAGAGAGAGGGGGGCGGTAGTCCGGACCGTCCGGTTGGTTGGTAGGTTTGCTCCGCATGTAATTGATGAAGGTTTAATTATTGAGATCAGGTAGCAATAAAATAGTTTCTCGTGAATTCTTAATCCCGATTTAGATGATCTGCTTTTGACCGGACCAAAAAAAAATTGAGGTGCCCATAAACTGGCCCATATATCGAGGGAGAGAATTAAACAGAATTACCATATTTAAATGAAAAGTTGGAAGATTCAATTAAGTACTTACACACATTTAATTGAGCTGGTTTTTGCAAAGGGCCACTTGAATTTTTTTTTTCTAAACTTATCAACGGATCAAATCATTAACGTGAGACTAACAGTGAATTTTACATGCAGTATATACCCAATTGATCGGTACCCTTAAGTATTTTCGGAGAGTGAAACGTGGGGTGCATGGGTAGTTGTGGATTGTCTGGTTTTGAAACTGCCATGTACTTGACCTCAAACTCAAAGTAGCAAACACGTGCTCACCCTATCTGGGGATATTTTTAAAAGAAAAACTATAGCATGAGCTCGAAAATTAATAGACTTTATTTCACGCCCTACATCTAAGTCCCTCACAGGCTTGATTAGTATATTTCTAGAGGCTATTTGACTCATTGTCAATTGATTATGGATTTGAACCTTTAAAAAAAACTAACATGGTATTAGAACTAGATCTTCAGTGGTCGATCTCACGTCACGTGATCGAGTCTCTGTCGCCTTAGTCAAATCTCCTGTTCTCTAGCTCTCCTCAATTCGTATCTCCACGTGCATCCGGGCTGCATGCGAAAGAGAGGGGATAGACTTTATCTCACACCGCTAATCTAAACTACCCAAAACTTAGTCAAAATATTTTAAAGGCAACCGCACCTAATCAATTGGTTATTGGAACCTTACCAGAAATCTAATAGATATCAATAATTTGAATTCTTTGATTATTGTGAAATATATTTGTTGTATTCGGAGATACTACTCCCTCCGTCACAATTCTATAGTTGGGAGTCCGTGCCACTTTTTAATTGATTATATCTTACAATCTATAATCATTTAGGTGATTTTGAAAATATCGTTTAAAATAACATATTAAGATTTATCAAACAAGATCAATATTGCACATAAACTTTATTATCAATTAAAAGTTATAATTAATTTTTTTATCCGATTGAAATAGAACGAGAGACAAAAGAATGGAGATGGTGGAGTATTAATATTATTCATAAGGTTTAATAGTCATTATGGATGATGTACTCCAACATCATTTTTGGGCCTTCAAAAGGTAATTGAGCCAGGGTTTGCAAAAAAGAAGGGTGGTTGAACCACGAAACGCATTTTTGATTCAAACCAGGTTGGGTGCGTGTCCTTGTTTTGAACAGTAGGAGAGTGTCCTTTTCTATTGGTAATTTCTAGGGACTCGGGGGGCCCAGAGATGTAGTGCTCCTAAACGGCACAGTTAGGAGAGTTCTAGAACTGGTGAGTGTCCTTTTCTTGATCAGTAGGAGAGTGTCCTTTTCTATTGGTAATGGGCGCCGGTATTTGCAAACAACAAATTTTCTGAACGTAATCTGTTTATAATATGGTACACATTTCATGTGCATATAATAATCAGGCTACATTTAAGAAATTTGTTTTTGCAAATAGTCCGACCCTTGATAATTTCTAAGGACTCGGGGGGCCTGTGGTGAAGTCACCACAGGTTTGTAGTATCCCTAAACGGCACAGTTAGGACAGTTCTAGAACTGGTCCTTCAATTCATTAGTGATAGTATATTTTTCTTTGGGGCGGTCCCTACTCCCCACCCCTCCTTCGATCCATTCATCTTGCCTGGCGGAAAGGCTATATCCACGGCTGACCCAAACATTTCGACCAAACGTTTATTTTTTCCTGTTTCAGAATCATTACTATGGGAAAAATTTTGATTCATAAACTCCACCACTCCTTGTTTTTTTTTGTTTTTTTTTTTTTTTGAAATTTTTTGGATTAAACTCCCATATTATATATTTAGTTACATTAATATTACACACGGACGGTTCCGTGGACAACCAATTAAACACCTAAAAAAATATTTCAAATCTCAATCTCATAATTTCCGATCAAACTCTTATGATCCAAACCATTCAATCTATGCAGAATGTGATTTTAAGGGTGTAAGTGGGAAATTAACAAAAAATATGACCGAAAAGTGCTTGCTTTGAGCAGTTTTTAATTGAACCGTTCATCAAATCTAAGCTAAAAACTGCTCAGATCAATTTACTCAATTATAAAAAGGGAGATAGACAGAACATCGTGGGTGGGTGTAAACCAAAAGAACTAATTACTATATTCAGTTAACATAATTGAGTCACTCACCTCAATTCTTGTCTCGGAAGCAGAGTTCGGTGATTTTCAGTGGTATGTTGTATTTTAACTGAGGTTAAGAGAGAGGGGGATGGGGGAGGAGAGTGGGAGTTAAGTAAAGATAACTGGAAAGAAAACGGTGTAGGAAGAAAGAGAGAGAGGAACGATTAGGGAGAGAGAGAAATTTCCCTTGCCCAATTTGTATTTTCATTATAGCACCGACCCAATCAACGGCAATTTCGAAAATCAGAGTCAATAATTGACATAACTAAATAATCAAGATTGATAATACTTGAATTGTAATCAAGGATTCGATTGTAATCAACATCAATTTCATTTGCGATTGTAATCAATGGCAATTTTATTACAATCAACTCTTTGTAGTCCATAACTGAATAATGTCCACTCAATCATGACAAAAAATTTGGCAATTTCGGAAATCATTACCAAATTATTCTCGTAAATTAGGCATTACAATCAATTTGGTAAATGTGGGAACATTAATTCCCGAAATCACATGCAACTAATCTCAGCTGAAAATGTGGCATCAAAGCATTATTTCCAAATTTATCCACCAATTTTGGTTTTTTTTTTGGGGGAAATAACGTGTTCTGAAATAAGAGAGAGAGAGAGAGAGAGAGAGAGAGAGAGAGAGAGAGAGAGAGAGAGAGAGAGGAAAGTTAGTACTTGGAAATTAGTCTCTAATTTTCGGAATTTTTTGTTTCCTTAATCAAAGGCATGTAAAGGCATGGCTTTTTAATTTCAAAAAGAAGGTATGTATAGAAAGAGATTTAAGGTGAGAATTGTATTTTCAATTCAACGGTGGAAAATATAAACCACCTTCCCATATTATATATATATATATATATATATATATATATTTGTATAGTGACTTACTGGTTTGTATCTATTTACAAAAAAAATTTGTATTTGGTACTTTTGTTCCAACCTTTTTTGAATTCTTAATTCGTCTCTACAGAAAAAATCGGAAAAATAAAAAATTATGATCGAAACTCATTTTATTTTTATTTTTATTTTTATCTTTATTTAAAAAAAATCAAAATTTGATAATAAATTTTTTTTTTCGATTCCTCTAGCCGAGAAGAAACAATAATCTATAAAAATTTGATACAAAACTAACAAATGCTATTGTTTTTTGAATAAAGTCAAACTAACATGTCACTTTGACTTATTGGTTCAAAACTAACAAATGCTATTGTTTTTTGAATGAATTTGAGGCATAGTTGCGTGATGCCCTTAAACTATTATCATCTACTACACATTTTATAAGGTACACACAATTAATAATGGGTCTAAAAAAAATGTGTAGTGGATAAAGTTAGGTGCCGTTTCGCTTTCTTTTTAAATTTTCTTTTTAAAAAAATAGGTAATTTTAAGTTCAAATATAATAAAAATAAAAGATAATTTTTAAATTTTCTTTTGCACCGTTTAAAAGATTTCAATGAGATCTATCAAACAAGATTCATATTTGTAGAAAAATTATTTGCGTCAGCACATAATTTGTGAGCTTGAAATTATCTTCCTTTTCTAAAAGTTCATTTTTTCAGAAACTGAAACGGGCCCCTTATTGGGACAAGACCACCATGTAATTTTTTCCAGTTGTGTATCAAGATATAACACGACATTGTGCCCATTACACAAAGGGGTCATTTGGATGCGTCTTTAGGAGGGGGATAACTTTTTACTCTAGAATAAGACCCTGGGCCCTCTCTTTACCCCCATTTGGGAAACCAAAGTGCAGGAGTTTTCGTCTGTCCCGTTTCTTAGCTAAGACTAGAGAAAGGGGGAATCGACGGTCTTATATTCGGCTAGGGTTTGAGGTCCCCATAATTTATCCCCCCTAATCCCCCTTCAAACTTGACGATTGCACCCCTCCTTATCCCCATTCTCTCACCCCCAGCTTCCCATTTTTGCCGTCCACCATTTATGGTTTTGTTCGACGAGTAGTGGTGATTTGGTGGCTATTTGGTGAGTGCAACGGATTTGAGCTTCGATTAACTCAAGTATAACGTTTGATTAACCGATTTATGTTGTGTGATGAGTTTTTTTTGTTGATTTTCGAGTAGAATGATGTGTGGGTTTATGTTGTACCTGCGATTCGGTGTTTTCTTCATGAATTTGGGTATGGAAATGTAACACAGATTTTTGATTGTAAGATTATGAAACTCCTCTCTCTCTCTCTCCATTGTTCCGATTGAACCTAGAACCTTATGGGTGTGGCTTGACTTAACTCAATTTGTTTGTTGTACGCGTAGAAATCAAAAAATTAGGATAATGATATGCTGTATGTTGAAAACCAGTCCACAAAATGGTCAAAATTATAAATTGATAAAACTTTAAAAATGCAGAGAAATGTCCGTTCAACCTACGTCAATTAAACGTTTTTTCAGGTGTTTTGCTACGGTTATGGGTTGGTCACAGAACAAAATGTGAATTTTTGGATAGAGGAGATTAAAAGAAAAACAAAATATTAGCTCCATATGCTATCTACATATATACCAGGGCAAAAATATATATTTTTAATTTGATTTTATAGGGGACAGCCTCTAACTTGAGTCTGTCAAATTAATAAGTTATAATAGTATGTACCAGTAGACCAACCCAAAGAGCAACGCGCCCCTGTCGTTGCTGTGTTTCGTAAAGAATGGTGCAAGAAATGTTCAATAACTGTGTTCGTATGAATTTTAAGAAAAAAGCAAGAATACACTGCTTGCCTCGTGGTCATAGTTGAGGAACCAAAAGGAGTTGAATGAGGGAAACTGTGAAAAGCATAATTGGTTGTGAGATATGTGATGCTAACTTGTAAACTATAACTTTGTAAGTGCTTGTAAGTGTTACCTTCTAAGAGAGATTTGATTGGATGTGATTATTTTTTCCATGTTGCCCTATTTTCATAAGGCCAAGTAATTGATCATTCGGTCCCACTTGTTAATTGTTTTCTCCTCTTATGGTTTTTTCTCTTCCTAATCTCTTTAATGCGGAGTAGTTATTAGGGTCCTAGCCGAAATTATATACAAACTAATCTATAGGCCAAATAGAGTGGCCCACATTTTAGTCTTTAATCAACCAAATTAGGTTTGTTCGATCATATGAATGCATGTGTTTTTAAAAAGGCTTAAACTTTGCACAAAAGTCAAATTTGGAGTTATGTATAAATAGTTGTAGTTCATATTTAATCGATGAAACCCTTGTTAGCATTTTTTTAGATGCCAAAATTAAACAGAAAACAAACAAGGAGAAGAGAAGAGGAAAAAGGCAGTCATGGCATTACATGCCTTTATTACTAATGCAATGGGTATTTCGCCTCTACCTCTTTATTATGTCCACGTCGTGCCAACAACCTCCTCATCTCGAGTCGTCTCCGAATCCAAATTTTACCAGACACACATAAATAATATCAACAGATTTGTAAGGGGTAATGACGATGATTGCCACGACCAGTTGAAGGTGAATAGACATATTTTTTTTGAGATTGTGCTGTTTAGTCCGAGGTGTTGGGTTAGGGGACTTACGCAACGTATGTCTGGAGGAGATGGTAGTAATATTTTTGTGGGTCCTCGGTCACCATACAAAGCAGAGGCGTACGAAATATGACTTTTGGAGATTTATCGAGACTGTAAGTAGGCATTTCAATGATGTACTTCTAGCTAGCTTGCGCCTTTACAACATACTTCTAGTAAGGCTTGAGCCTATACCTCCTAACTACGAAGACAATAGATGGAGTTGGTTTCAGGAAAACTCGTGCTTTTACATTCTTTAACTTCGTCCATTTTAAATATTCCCTCTAGTTGGCTATATTTACTTTTTTAATACTATTTCCAATATTTGTTAGAATTGTCTTGGGGCATTGGATGGAACCTACGTGCCAGTTAATCCTCTGGCTGCAGACAAGCCACGATATAGGTTAAGGAATGGTGAGATTGCTACAAATATTTTAGGTGTTTGTACTAGAGACCTTAAATTTGTCTATGTCTTGTCTGGTTTGGAAGGGTCGGTCATTGACTTTAGAATCCTTCAAAATGCCATTGAACGACCCGAGGGTCTCATAGTCCCCCATGGTATGTTCTATATCCTAAGTTAATATTTCCCTTCGCTTCATTACCATTAGCTATCCACGTCCACTGTTATTCTCATAACTCTCATTGCTAACAAGACATAATTACTTTGTTAATGCTGGTTACACAAATGGGAACAGATTTCTAGCATCATACCGTGGTCAACGGTATCACATTAACATCTGGAGGCAATGTCATATGCCAGTGTAAAGAGGAGTACTTCAATATAAAGCACTCCACTGCTAGGAATGTCATCGAGAGGAGCTTTGGGGTTCTTAAGATGCGGTTTGCAATTTTAAAATCAACCTCCTATTGCGACAGCATGTTGTCTTCTCTATAACCTAATTAAAAGAGAGATGTCCAACGATCCCATTGAACAAGAATACGACGTGTGGGAATGAGTAAGGAAATGCTTAACAACGATTCCATTGGTAGTTTCGTATTCTGTTACCCGTTCAAGTGAGTAAGGAAATGCCTAGTCATATTTTTCCGATGTCAATGGGATTCCAACTTGAGTTAATTTTATCAAACATGAGCTTATGGTGGGGTGGCTACTGAAGTTGTTGGATAAAACGATGAGATTATTTCTCAGAATTTGCTTAACATGAAACTATATATATATATATATATATATATATATATATATATATATATATATATATATATATATATATATGATAACACGGTTTTTTAGCAACTTCAGCCCAGTAGGTAGTGGATAATCCACACTTAGTGCTAAAAAAATTAAAATTTCAATTTACTTTCCATGGACATCAACACATTTTCTCGAATATCTATATATAGACATTTGACAAATATCATTATACTTTTTGCACATTACCAATGCCACTAGACTGAGATTAACATTTTCCTTGATAAATACTAGCAAAACAAAGCTATTAACAATAGGCTATGAAGATCTTTTAATCCTTGTACCTCTTTTTTGTGGGGGAGTTATTGATTTTACACGAAACACTCAAACCACAATCTCACAAAAAAGAGCCAAAGCAAAACAAAAAAAAAAACCAACAGAGCCAAACCACACAGAAAATACTTGGAAATTTGTTTTCATTGATTAATAAAAGGAAAATGATAATACCCAAATTGCTTCTATCAATACCATAATTTTAGTGCATTAGAGTGTTGTACCCTGCACATGGTATAAGAAAACCACACAAATACAATAAAACATGGTACAAGAAAAGCAGCCCAAGAGCCAAACCATGCAAATGCAAGCCTTTTAAGCCCTAAGGTTTTGACATTAGCAAAAACAGTCTTGACGTTATCACCACCCTTAATAAAAGAAGTTTTTTGCTTTGGATAATAAGAACAATGGGGTAGATCTAGTGGAGGAGGCGGCAAAGAAGTCGATGGCGTGGGCCCGTCCTCGACAAGAAACACAGTCGCTAGCCCCCATGATAAGTGTGTATCGAAGTGACAATGCATCAACCATACACCTGCTCTTGCCATCAAATTTTCAAAACTTATGAACAAGCATCCATTTTGCAATCCACACAGGCTATTCTAATAATTTAAGGGCCAATTTATTTCACATCACTTTTTTCTTGTAAGCGATTAACTAAAAATAGTTAAAACTATAGGAGTAAATAATTGGTATCTGTTAAGAATGAGCAAATAAAAATGCGTTTTAGGTGCTCCAGTTATTGTGTGACATATCTTATGAGCTAGAGGGTTATAGTATCGGATGTGTGCCAATTTTGGCCTTGTAGCTGCCAAACAATAAATGTGCCTACTTATTTAAGTCCCAAGTTCAGCCTTTGAGAAAATAAAATGACCGACTGTCTTTCGTTTTGAAATTTATTGTAAGGGATTTCTTTTTTTATTTTTATTTTATAGAGATAAGAATCTTTTCAAATAACCCAATGGAGTACTGATCACCTATAAAATAAACCAATACTGTCTTAACAAACAATGTGGAACCTATTGTTATCATGGTACACTATTTAACACATTTTTTAACACACAAATAGAGAGAGGCCCATTGGAAATGCGCTTACTACTTAATTAAGTTTTTTTTTTGGGTGATGACTAGGGCTCATCGATCGCCTATTCACCTTATTAAGGAGCTCAAAAATAATTAATAAACTGTAAGCAAGCAAGTAAGTGTTACATAACCAAATGGTTTTATTTGTTTATTTTATTATTAGCTACTCTCTTTGTTCCATTTTGTTTGCTTCACGGGGGAACTCAACATCGTAACAAGAAGTGCAATTCACTCTTTGATCTCCATCTTTAAACTACTTTTAATCATTTATAAGTGTAAATTTGTAGAAATTACACACTTTTTCTTTGACTTTTCAAAGAGCAAATGTTTTGTGACATCCTAAGATAAATACCAAGTAAACAAAATGGGATGGAGAGATTAATTACTCTACATAAGATATAGATATACAAATAATTTAAAGAAATTAAACGGGTCTTAAAATACAATAGCAAAAACATACCTGGATTATTTGCTCTGAACCTAATGACAGTCCATCCTCCCACGGACACTCCGACGGTATTGCGTATTTGTGGATTGACGACATTGAACATTTTTGGCCCATTTACGGGGTCGTAATTGCCAAACCCTTGGGCCAAAACATAAAAGTTAAACCCGTGCAAATGTATCGGGTGGCTCTGTTTACCCGCCAATACCGTGTTCTGAAATACAATTTCAACCGTAGAATTAAACTTTAATTTCGTAACCTTTGTTGACCTGGATGTCATCACAAGCGCCGTATTCAAGAAGTTGCTTGTGTTCGTGTAGTCGAACACCACTGGTGGATATTTAGGAAAATCGGTGGTGTAGATCCCAGCCGTCAGATTGTAGAAAGACGCTTCTAACATAGATAAATTGGCAGGGAGCTCGAAAGATTCGTTGTTCATACTCGCAGCAAATTGTAGCCCTAAAAAAGCCCCGCAAGTATTGTTTGCTCCGCAAGGGACCAGCCCCAAGCCTTCTGTCACAAACATGTGTTCGTCGACTTTGAGTGGGACCGGGGCCCAGTGAGGCCCATTCACAAGACTTGTTAGGTTGGAATAGAATTTGAACGCCATAGGAGTGTCGTTGAAGGCAGGTAGGTTCGGCATTAGTGGGGTTGATGATGTGGCATTCTCATAAGTAATGATACCTCTGGTGGTTGTTTTATCGTCCACCATTCCCAGGCTGTCGTAGGAATGTGCCGCCATGTAATAGGAGGCTAGCGGTTGGTCGGCGGTGAGTAGTGCGTCGATGGTCTGGCCTGGAGATATGACAATGATGTCAGTGACCATTGGATTGGTGTAACAAGCATCGACGGCGACGACCGTCATTGTGTGGTTCGCTATCTTGAAGAAGAGCTCGTTATTGAGTGCAACGTTGATGATACGTAAGAGATACGTTTCTCCCCGTACAACCTTCAGCTTATATGTGCCTAATCAAAGAAAAATCAGACTATGTTCAAAATGAGAAGGATTCTTATTAATCTAAGAATTTTATTTCCCACCTTAATTTGAGTATAAAACGTCATATGTACGTGTACATTCATGTTTTGTTTACATATTAGTTTGCCCCTTTGGAGCATTTTCTCATTTTAACCCCAAAGTAGTCACTCTCTCATTTTGCAATTTCAAAAATGTCATTAGCACATCAATGTGAATAAAATTTCTGTTTGTTAATCGATTTTCATTAATATCACTCACCGGTTGATGAACAGTTATACAAATCACCAGGCCAACCGTTGATGGTGAAAGCATTGGAAATGTTAGGTCCATGACCGTCAGCTAGTGCTTGCTCCTCGATCTCAATAATATTAGCGTTCCACCACTCTCCTGCAATTGCAATTTAAATGATCATTACTGTTGAATTTTCAAATGTTTTCTTGCAATCTCAAGGTGTTAAGTGTTTATCTTAGTTAGAAACCTTTGATTCTGTTAAACAAGACTGGTTAATTTCGACCGTGCAGACCAACGTACATCGTATTGTTAGGGACACAATAGTGTCCAAATCTATGTACACAAATCTGTGCGTGCAGACTTTTTCTGTTTTTAATTCGAAACTTGAGTTACATCTATAACTGCTTGATAGATTAGTTAATTACTATGTGTACAATTTGGATTTGGACAAAATTTGTGAAAATTTGATCAAACATTAAACGGAAAGCTATTGTGCAATTCGATAAAAGCCGACTTGTACACGTATCGCATGTGCCCCGGCCTCTAGTAAAATTTATTAGAGGCCGTGCGCAGAAAGAAAGGGGTATTTGCCTAACTTTTCAGTTTTGGATAATCTGCCTTTTTCTTATTTTACCAACTGGAACCAAAGGAGAGATTTCCTAATTTTACCAACATTTTTGTTTCCATATATGAAGAACAGAAATTCTAATCGGAAAAGAAAATTTGGGATTAAACTGAATCATTGCTTATCAGGGAAGAAAATGATCGAATGGGATTTTTTATTTTTATTTTTTAATCAGCAAGAGCACACCAGTTCATTGATATAAGTTATACGGCATCTATAAATAAATCAAATACAGACCAACCATACAGCTATTACTGATAACCACCCTAATGCTAAGATACAGAAAAACTACCGGTCCGATCTGAGACGACTCCGTCAACCTCCACGACAAGAATAGAAACTCTCATTTGGAGCCATTACAAGGTACAGAGCCATGCCTCTGTGGGAAGCCACCACCCTTTCCACATCATTAAAAGCATGGGCCGGCAAACGTAAATCAGTTGTAAAGACAGCAGACACCCCGGGAAGGCAGATCTCCATAGCAAAGATAATGATAAAACCGTGGACATTAGCCATAATCGGACAAATTCGGACGAAGCCGGAATAAATCCGGACATAACCGGCATAAAACCGGATAGGACACACAAAAAAAGAAAAGAAAAACTGGCCGAAGAAAATCCTTCGGTCGCCGCCACCCCAACTCGCTGCCACACTTCGCCCAACCTCAAACCATAACAAAGAGATGAGGAGGGAGGAGAGAGCAGGGGAGGAGGAGAGAGAAAGAACTGGCCGGCGCCAGTGGAGCAGATTCGTTTAAGGGAGGGACACCCCCACCCCGCTCCAAATAGGGTGGAAACCCTGGAGGGGGGAGGGGACGGAGGATAGAAGGCAGAGGCGGCTAGGGTTGGAGTTTGAGAGGATGTATTAGAGAGAGAGGCTCTCGTCAACTCCTTAAGTAATTTAAGAAAGTAGAGAGGGGTAAAAATTTGGTACAAACCTAGTCCCACATGTGACGCATGAGTACAAAAGGGGAAATTGGTGTTTAGTGGCCCTCGGGGCAAATTATTCCCAAGTCATGGAGTACTTTTTTGGAATTGTCCCTTTATGGGAAGGAAAACAATAATTCCCAAGACATGATATTGAAGACAAAAATACCCCTCTTGTCTTGAATTTAGAGGGTAACTTAAGTTCATATACGAGGTAAATTATGAGGCAACTTAAGGTTTATAAATGGAACAACGTAGGAGCAACTTAGGTTCATACATGAGACAATTTAAGTTATACATGGGACAACTTAGAGGGCAACTCAGTCACTGAATGAATTCCTATAGGCCCTAGGGGCAAATTTATCCTTTTCATCAAGATCCCCCAATACCCTTCATTCAACTCATCAATCAATGATCACCCTCCTCCCTGGCCATTGAATCAATCCACACCCAGAGAGAGAGAAGCAAATCAAAAATCTCTTTTCTCTCTCCCCACAATGGGTCCAAAACCAAAAACCTATTCTTTCTTCCACCTCTTTATCTTTTGTTCCATGTACTTTCCCCTCATAAAAAAGAAAAAAGAAAAAAGAAAAGACGTGAGTGTGGCAGGTAGAAGATAGTTTTTTTTTTTTTTTGGGTCTTACGATTTTACCCCTACAGTTTTTAACCTCAGTAGTTTTTTTTTTGGGCATATTTTATAGTTAGCAGGGTAGTTAGATTAACACTAGGGGAGTCCAGTAGCTTTCTATAGCTCTGGGTCCCAAACGCCCCCAAGGGGCTTGAACCTCTGCCTCAGTAGATGAATCCATTGTAAATAATAAATTTTTAATGAGGCATTTTCGATATAGATAAAATCCATATAGTTTCACACACCAAAGAGTGCTCTCCATTTATATATTAGAATAGACGAAGCTTGATAAAATTTGACTGAGAAATAAATAGAAGGGTTTGGAATGTACCCAAAAGAATGGGGAATTCTTCGAAGGGTTTTGGGAACGGGTACGAGTAGCCCTTTCTTGGTCGGATGATCAGCGCGCCATGTACTGTTGCGCGAAGCCATTGGGCATGGGCATGCCACCAAAGTGTCCCTTCTTGACCTGTAATGGTGAATTTGTATGTGTATTTGTTTCCGGGGAGTATTGGGCACTGAGTTACAAATTCAGGCCCATCAGCCCATCCACTCCGTAGCTGGAAAACCCCGTGCCTACAAAGATTATCAAGACGTTGAAGAGAAAACAACCAAAAAGGTATAGAAATATTGACCACAGTCAAAAAAAGTACACACTTACTCAAAAATAATTCAACCTTATGAACAGCTTGATGGCTACTTTTAGCATTTTTCTTCCCAATCATTATAATCATTTTGTATATAGAAGATTGCGTCTGTACGTTCATGAGGAACCCATTAAAGTCGGTGCAAAATGCTATATTAAACTGGTTCCACAAGCTAGTTTTCATAACACTCAAGAGGTTACAAACCCGAAATCTAATAGAACAATTTCGTAAATCTCAGCCCTTATAGTATTACTTATGTTAATAATAATTGCTAGAAGAAAGACAAATACTGCACTTGGGCTTATGCCTAATTTCGGCCTTGCTTATTTGGACTTATGTAAAGTTGTGAACTTTTTGTAGGTGAAGAACGTTCTAATCATTCTTTTTATTTTTTATTATTCTTTTATACTATATATAATAACTAGGGACTGCCATGTACAGTACTTCTCTCATCCTCAAATTGAACCGTTCCTTACACGACCGGATTCATCATAGCTGAGACTGAGACTGCCTGAGAGTCACAATTGGTCCTCTTTTAAACGGGGATGAACAAAATTATTCTCGTCACAACTGATCCAGTTGAACTAGACATGAACTTTAATCTTTGATTGTTCCCAGGGGCGGATCGAGGGGGTTGCAAGCGGGAACCCGGGCCCTTGCACACCTCTCAATTATCCGATTAACTAACTAAACTATATATTTAGGTTAATTTTGAAAAGTTCTATAGGATCGGCCCAATGCAAATCTCTTGAGTGAAAAAAAAAGTTGATAAAGTTTCCATATATGTTTAAAAAAATCCCTAAAATTTCAAGTTATCAACATTTTTGGGTCGTGGTTATAAAATTAGATGCTTTTATATATATGTAAATAATCTCGTCTTAGAACAAGTAAGTAGCAATAGTTGTATTATAAACTATAGTTTTTGTTCTCAATGTAAAAATAAATGTGATTCGGGCCCCCAACTTTGTACAAATCCTGCGCCCGCTGCAGATTGTTTCATTTACCAATGTACCCTTAACAAAACTTTTAGGTTTAGGCAGAGTCAAGTTTGTGGGTATTATCTGGAAACTGAAAAAATGGCAAATCTTGGCCACAGATATGTTCGTTGGTCTCTTGAGTGGTTCGTTTGCCGAGGCAATACATCTTTAAAAAAGTGGAAAGGATTTGTGTTGATACCAAAGATTTGCTAATAAAAAGGGAAATTTAAGCCACAAAATAATAAACAGAAGAAATCATTACAAATATTTTGAATAAGTGGGAAACTGGCTTGCTTTTTTCGGGGAGGAAAGGTCCAAGTGCGACCATTCTAAGAGGATTTTCAATCTTCAATTTCAGTCCTTCAAATTCTAATTTTATTTCAAGTTTCTTTCATAATGAAACTGGCTTACAATATTCTGTTTGGTAAACTCATTTTCATCTCCTGTAAATGCAAGGCACCTTTTTGCATTCTTAAAAAAGTAAGTCATACATTTTTGAACTTTGATTTTGAAATATTGGGCACTCACTTGCGTGATCGCACATGATCTAATCGCTAGTAATTGAAAAATGTGGTAGCTTGTGTATATATAGTCGTAGACTAATAATACTTACCAATGAATCGTAAGGTTATAAGGAGATTTATTGAAGACATGAACAACCAGTGTGTCCCCCTCGTGAACCTGTATAGTTGGACCGGGAAGGCTTCCATTCGCAGCGGTGATAACTTGTTGTTTGCATAGCGGGTTGATAATAAGATTTTGCACCTGGAAGAAAATATAATTTTATAAGAAACGTACTTTATTGAACATTACATGATCGAACACTACATTTCCAAAAAATGCATAATAGGCTTGTATGTTTATGTATTTGTAAGTACTTGTGGGTGTTTTTAGGTGGGCCGGGAAGGCTTCCGTTCCTTTTTTGTCTTTTTGTTATTTTGAACTTGTATTTTCTTGAATAAATTGGCACAAGTTGTACTAGTTCAATTAAAATTAATTTCCAATTTATGGGAAAAAAAAAGTAAAAAGATTCAAGGAAACATATATATTAGCCATAAACCCTAGACAAAAGCTTTAAACAATAGACATTATTAGCTCAAGGGATTAATAGCGAATTTAATGTTTTCCTATATTACGAGGAAAAAAAAAATAAGAATTTTGCAATGGGAAATGGATCCGGCTTCTCTGCAATTGACAATGAATTGTTCGGATTTGTTGAATCTTTTACCGGTAAAGTCTTTTATTTCCGGTAACAGATTGAAAACAAATCTGGACCATTAAAAATAGTATCCGATGGTTGCGATCACTTTCACTGCACCTCTCCAAGTCCAAACCTGGACTACAGACAGTTTGGACTTAGACAAGCCAAATTCATGAGAAATTACGAAAACTGAAAGTCCCAAGTGATTCAAATTTATTTACTTGAAGAGAGTGCTCCACGATTTCAGCGGAGGCCACCGAAGTATAACCCAAATGGGCTAAAGCAAATGCCAACAACAACAACATAGGACGAGCCATATGGCAAATAAATATGAAGTAGGCAAAAGAACAATCTTCAATGGCCAAATAAGAACAACTGAACAAGAGAGGCGTTCTCTTTATAGAGGTTGTAGCTGTTATGCCAAACATGCAATCACACACAACACAAAGATATACACGGTTTTCGTACGGAGGGAATACAGATTAGTCGCACAATCTCAGGCTCACTATCTCTCTCTGTAGTTGCTCAATGGTTTTCCAACACTTCACAAAGGAGCCAGAGGCTCAATTTATAGGGAGGATTGAGAATGAGATGAATTCCTCACAAAGAAAGGGACATTAATTCGGGTTGTGCTAGAGTATAATTTTTCTTTTAAAGGGTAAATTAACTTCCTCAAATTTGGGAAAATGGTAGGGATGGAAAAGGGGAGTGGTCCTGATAGTAAGGAGGACAAGTGGAGCATTTAATGATCGAAAATGATATTGGTACCGAGGGTCGGTACCGAAATCGTAGGGACGGCCGCGCTGGGTCATTTCCGGCCACTGGATGGTCGATCCGAGTTGTCCAAAAATTCTAGAAAAAAAAAATGAGGGGCTAACGCGAGAATCAACTGCATCCAAGGTGTGTAAAGTGCTTGATCCAAGCACCCCTTTTTCGTGAATATATGCGTATATACACGCATATAGATATATACACGAAAAAAGGGTGGTCGGATCAAGCACCCTACGCAACTCGGATGTCGTTGGTTCTCGCATGGACCCCCTCGTTTTTTTTTTAGAATTTTTGAACGGCTCGGATCAACCGTCGGGTGGCTGAAGACGGCCCGACATGGCTGTCCCTACGATTTCGGTATCGACCCGTCGGTACCATAGTAGTACTTTTAATGATCGAAAGTTTAATGATCGATAACTGAACAACTCAACGCGAGTTGACTAGGGACAAGGAGGATAGGGAGCTAGTGGAGCGAATTGATGCACGTGGATCGGCGGATGGATTTGTTGTACGACCTTTCTTTATACCCATGGGGAAAATTTTTCGGTGCCGAGTGGATACCACATGGTACCCACTCGCGCATCCGAGCCGTCCATTACTTGTTTGAAAAAAGATGGAGGAGGTTCCTTGATTCAAATGGTAGATGAAGGGAGGTCCTTGATTATTGATGGTAGATGGAGGGGGGTTTTTTGAAAATTCCCCCTGATTTTAAAGAAAGTACAGCCCAAATAAGAACATTTCACATTGAAAAAAAGGTGAAGGAGGTTCCTTGATTCAATTGGTAGATGGAGGAGTGTTTTAATCCGAGCCATACAAAAATGTATCGGACGGCTCGGATGTACCGAATGGATACCACGTAGGCAATACCCGCTCGGCACTGAAAAATTTCTGAATGGATAGGGAGGATAGGGAGGGCTGTACTTTCTTTAAAATCAGTGAAAATATTGGTGGTTTCTAGTTTCTACGGACGTGTTTTTTAGGTAAATGATATTGGCACTCCGAAAATTGATGCAGACACTCCAAAATCAGTGTAATTTTAAAGTCAATTTTCTTTATTTTTTGGAGTGTCTTCATCAATTTTTAGAGTGCCAATATCGTTTTCCTTTTTTCTACTTGAGTTCAAGAAGAAGAAACTAGTAGTATTTTTTTTTTTTTTTTGTACTTGGAGGTTTTTTTTTGTAGTCGGAGTTTGCTCCGCACGCGATTGACAAGGGTTTAATTTTTGAGATCAGGTAGCAAGAAAATAATTTCTCGTGAATTCTTAATGCCGACATAGATGATCTGCTTTGACCGGACCGAAAAGAGAATTAATTGAGGTTCACGTAAGCTGACTCAGACACTCATTACCATCGAGAAGAGAGACAGAATTAAACAGAATTACCATACAAATGTGATTGACTTCTTACAATGATTTATAGCCAGATATAGACAATTTTTTTGTTTGCTTCTGTAGCTAGAATGCGTTCTGTGCTTATGTTCATAAGCCATGCCAGACCAGAAGATATGGTAGCACAATGAAGGCTCAATCTCTAAGTAATGGATTAGCAGCAGGAAAGGCCCCAAAGCTAACCCAAGAGGCAGCTTAAGAGCATCTCAAACCTGATGTCTAATTTGACATGTGATGTCAATTTTTATTTCATTAATTATTTTACTCTTCAAAACTCCCTAAAATAATAAATTTGACAAGTTAGTTGGAGTAGACCTTTTGAAGACGTTAAATTCTAGCATGTCAAATTGCCATGTAAAGCTTTCAAAAAAAATTTGACATCTCCAAATTTGAAGTTAAGTTGGAGATGCTCCAAGTGTCAATAGGGATGAGCTATAAACCCAGACAACTTGTTCGTTTTGGGTCTAAAAATCTCTGGGCACGATCTATAATAATTTTTTCTTATACTTATCTATTTCCACTCATTACTCTAGAAAAATACCTTCGAACCACGTCATAAGAGAGAAATCTCTTGTGAAACTTCCTTGCGTGGATCGTTTGCCTTTGACTGAATTGGTGAGGGAAATAATTAAGGTGCATGTAAAGCTAGTTCTGGCGAGCATGGGACCCCAAATGGGCCATATAATTGGTAAATTTTAAAATATTTTTTCAATTGACCATGCAAAAAATCAGCTTAATTAAATATGTGTAAATACTTAATTGAATCTTCTAACTTTTCATTCAGAAATTAGGCGTAATTTCTGAAAGAAAAGTTAGAAGATTCAATTAAATACTGACACATATTTAATTGAACTGATTTTTGCAAAGGGCCACTTGAATGTTTTTTTTTTTTAAACTTATCGACGGATCAAATTATTTATATGAGACCCATACTGAATTCCACCTGCAGTATATACCCAATTGGTCGGTACCCTTAACATGTTCGGACGGTGAAACGTGGGGTGCATGGGTAGTTGTGGATTGTCTGGTTTTGTAACTGCCACATACTTGACCTCAAAGTCCCAAACACGTGCTCACCCGATTTGGGGATATTTTTAAAAGAATAAATGAAATGATTTTGCCGCTCCCTTTTTTGTTAACGCCACTCCAAGTGTATTTTGCACAAAAATATATACTTGCAGGGAAGTGACTTTAACAAAACAAAAAAGTGACAAAATCAGCAACTAAGAAAAACTATAGCCAACCATGAGCTCAGAAATTAATAGACTTTATTCCATATCTCTTATCTAAGTCACTGACAGACTTGATACTTGATTAGTATATTTCTAAAGGCTATTCGACCCATTGTTAATTGATTTTGGGTTTAAACACTTGAAAAAAACTAACATGGTATCAGAGTTAGATCTTCAATGGTCTCTTATCACGTGATCGAGTCTCCGTCGCCTACGTCAAATCTTTTGTTCTCTAGCTCTCCTCAATTCGTACTTCCACGTGCATCTGAGCTGCATGCAAAGGAGAGGGTTAGATTTTATCCCACATCGCTCATCTAAATTACCCAAAACCAAATATATTCTAGAGGTAACCGCACCTAACCAATTGGTTTTCGGAACCTTACTAGAAATCTAACAGTTATCAATAATTTGAATTCTTTGATTATTGTGAAATATATTTGTTGTATTCGGAGCTACTACTCCCTCTCCGTCCCAATTCTATAGTCCACTTTGAGAATCCGTATCACTTTTTAATTGATTATATCTTGCAATCTATAATTTTTTCAGTGATTTTGAAAATATCGTTTAAAAGAGTTCATTGAGATCTATCAAATAAGATCTATATTGCACGTAAACGATATTGCCAATTAAAAATTATAATTAATTTTTTATCCAGTTGGGATAAAATGAGGGGGGAAAAAATGGGGACGGTGGAGTATTAATATTATTCACAAGGTTTAATAGTCATTATGGAAAATGTACTCCAACATCATTCATGGGCCTTGAAAGGGTAGTTGAACCAGGGTTCGCAAAAAAGAAGGGTAGTTGAACCACGAAATGCATTTTGGATTCAAACCTGGTTAGTTGAGTGTCCTATTCTATTGGTAATAGGGGCCTAGAACTGGTCCTTCCAATTCATTATAACTGGTCCTTCCAATTCATTATTGATACTCCCTGCCCGTGGGCGGTCCCTACTCCCTAGCCCTCCTTCGATCCATTCATTTTGCCCAGCGGAAAGGCTATATCTAAGGGCCAAGGCTGACCCTATCATTTCGACCAAACGTTTATTTTTCCCGTTTCAAAATCAGTAATATGGGATTCATAAACTCCACTACTCCTTGTTTCTTTTTTCTTTTTTGAATTTTTTTGGATTGAACTCCCATATTATAAAATTAGTTACATTAATATTATATATATATATATATATTTGTAAAGTGACTTATTGGTTTGTATCTATTTACAAAAAAAAAATTTGTATTTGGTACTTTTGCGCCAACGTTTTGTGAATTATTAATTCGTCTCGACAGGAGAAATTGGAAAAGAAAAAAATTATGATTGAAATTCATTTAATTTTTATTTTAAAAAAATTAAAATTTGATAATAATTTTTTATTTTTCCGATTTCTTTTGTCGAGAAGAAACAATAATCCACAAAAGTTTGATAAAAAATAGCAATTGTGATTGTTTTTTTGAATAAAGACAAACTAACTTGTCGCTTTGACTTATTGGTTCAAAACGACTATTTGTTATCCGTACAATACTAGGAAGTAGGAACCAAGGGCCAATGAATTTGAGGCACAGTAGCATGATGCTCTAACATTATTATCTGGTAGACAGTTTATAAGGTACACACAATTAATAATGGGTCTCAAAAAAATGTGTAATTAATGGATAAAGTTACTGGGGCAAGACCACCGGATAAATTTTCCCCGTTGCGTCTCAAGACATAGCACGACCTTGTGCCCATTACTCAAAGGGTCCGTTTGGATGCGGGGAAAGAATGGAGGTATTAGTTAATAAGGGAGATAAGATAGGAGTTAGTATTATGCAAGAATTTAAAAAGTATTTGGTTTGGATGAGGTATTAAAGAAGAGGGATTAAATAGTACTTAGTTTGGATGATGAATAAAATGAGGGGATAAAGTTGTTTTGTAGTTAAAATGGAAGATGAGGGGGTATAATTATTTAACATCACCCCAAAACCTCTCCATAAATAATCCCCTGCCGGGGGTATTAAGGGGTATAAGAGAAGAGAGGCTTCAGAGAGGCTTAAGTTAATACCCCTCGTTTCGTTTTTTGGTTCCCAAACCACGGCTTAAGTGATGGGCCCGGGTATATATGAGGGGTACTAATACCCCTTCACATTCCCCATCCAAATTAACGACGGACATAGCTACTTGGAGAGCGGACTGGCACGTGTCATTCCTGGTTTCAATAAAAAAAAGTTATATCTACATAAATGGATTAGGCCCATATTGATATTCGGACAACTTAATTTTTCCCACAATTTAGGGAAAGATAGCTATTTAAAAGATAAATGATTTGGATCACCGAACAAGTATCTTGAAGGCTTTCATTTCAAGCCCACCGTAGAATGGTAGTAAGCATATATTTTTTATTAACAAAAAATCACCGGACAAAAGCGTGACTTTACATTTAGTTCATTCCTCTCCAAATTTTTATGAAAAAAAGAGTATAAACCAATACAAATGGACAACCATTAAATAGTGTCATCCATGCTCAACCACTGATTACACGTACACAGTCTTTTGAGTCTCAAAACGTGATCAAATTTGTTCACTTTGTAGAACTCGATGCATAGAATTAATAAACCTCCAACGAATCAAATCAATTGGATCTTAGTAGCCTAGGGTTCGATCAAAACTCATTTTTCTAATAAGAGAAAAGGACATAAAAACATAACTACTCGACATTGAAACATAACAACAATCAATGGGAAGCTACTAGCACAAGGGCCCAGGAACGCAAATGTCTTACTATGTCCCACTATATTGCCAATGAGTGGTGCTAGTATATCACCTAAGTTCACACCCAAACACACACCCATTACTCACATGAGTGGTGGGTTCCACACACACTACATACTTTAGTGTATGTATAGAGCCCGCCACTCATGTGAGTGTGGGTGTGAGTTTGGGCGTGTCACTAGAATTATTGATTGCGAATTGGAAAATGGACTGAACATAAAGCCCCACATAAACATGAGAGAGTTCCAAAGAGAGAGAGAGAGTTCCCCAGCGGAGGGTTCGCGCCCCCCCCGTTCCGCCACCCTCTTCCCTCTTCTTTGTTCCCACTTTTTTTTTTCTTCTCTTCCTCCATCTCTACCTCTCCGTCCCCCTCTCCTTTGAGCTCTCTCTCTTGTCTCTCCTCTCCTGTCAAGGTTGTGAAGTGATTGAGACTCTCTCCTTTGGGAGTTGAGATCTCCCACTTTCCCCTCCATTTTTGGACTCAGGATCCAAATTTAGGGTTCTAGATCTAATTTTTTCTTGGAATCATCGTACAGGCAACGAAGACGGCATCTACAGCGACTTCTGCCTCCAGTCTGTGGTGGGATGAGTTTGAGTTGGAGAGTTGGGTCATCCAGGAAGGGTTTGCTCCGTGTTTATACCTGGTCTCTCAACTTTGGGCTCTCTAACCCCTCCTCACAAGTGTGTTCGACGGGTCCGGCTCTGGCGTCGCGGTTCCATGCGGGTTTTTTCCTATTTTTTCTTTTGGTTTTTTTTTTTGTTTTGTTTTTGTTTTTACTTGTTTTTGCGGGCCGATAGTGTCCATATTTTGTACTGTTTTATTACATAATATTTGTATTTTCTGGTTGGTCGAAAAAAAGGCCCCACATTTTATCATATTTAATTGTAATGCCCCTAATTTTCATGGGATTTATTTAAGTTCTTTGGATTTTTATAATGGAAACTTGCACATTAACCGAATAGGATTTGTTGGGCCCAGACATAGGGCTATAAACGAACCAAGCCGAGCTTTGTCGAGCTCGAGCTCAGTTCATTTATTAGACGAGCAGAAAATTCGAGCTCGAGTCTTAACGAGCCGACCTAAGTTATTTACTAATCAAACTTCTTCAATCGAGCCGAGTCATCCTTAACGAGCAGAGCTTTTGTCGAACGAGCAGAGTTGAAAACTCGAGCTCAGCTCGTTTAGTAAATGAGCAGGGCCGAACCGAGCCTTAACGAGTCTAGCCGAGCTCGCGAGTTGCTCAGCTCATTTACAGTCCTAGCCCGGAGTGCCTCATAGAGTTGGTTACACAATGTCACTCTCTGCGACCGCTTTAAAAATAGACTTGTGGGTACATAGAATGTTTGTACCACTAATTAATAGAATGTTTGTAGTAAGGAGAGGGTAAAAGAAAAAGAATGAACGGTTTGTCAAACAGTAACACAACCTCGGCGCACAAGAGAAATGAGAACTAATTGCGAAGCATTTATGTGCATATATCAAGTACTCTCTCCGTCCCATTTTTATTGTCCATTATTCTGTTCGTCTCTTTTATGTTTTTTGTCTATATCTTTTATTGTGAATCTTCTTTTTTTTTGCTCGGCAAATGAGACTTGAAAAATATACAATATAAATTTTGTTTGATATATATTGATTAGTTCTATAATATAAAATTTTTAAAATTATGAAAAATATTATAAATTTAAAGATATAAGCAATTAAAAAATGGCACACAATTCAAAAATCAATGGACAATAAAAATTAGATGGAGGAAGTATTAAGCAGGATTCATCGAAGTGGAAAAAGGTGTTACACGATCTCGAATGGTATATTTGCGGTTTCACTTTTTAGATAACACACAAACCTATTTTGCGGATAATTAAGTTATTAGGTGAGAACTGTTTCCATTGAAAGGATTTTAATTTGTCAAGGATTTTATTTTTGGTGGATTTATTTGTTTTGAAAGATTTAATTTCTTAGGCCTGTTCAGTTGCACAGAAATAATGGAAAAGGATGGGAAATCAATTTTCTTGTAACTTTCTATGTGTTTATTTACCAGGAAAGTTGCAGGACCCACAACTTCAACTTTCCCGCAGAGAAACTTTTTACTACAAAACAGGCCTTGCAAAAAAAAAAAAAAAGAATTCTTGTTTTCTTGCAAAATTCTTTTCAAGAGAACACACACGAAAAAATAAATTTTATTTTCTTTCTATTTTACCTCACTCAATTTTTCTCTCAAATCTATTTTTAACACAACATTTTCGACAGCTTAACAACAGCTGCCTGTTTGATAAAACTGAAACTGAATGCTGAAAAATTAAGTACTGAAAGCTAAATGTTGAATTTTTTAAGCTGAAAAACTGTTTGATAAACATATTAAGTACCGAATTAAAAAAATGATAAATTAATTTTAGTTATGATTCTCTCTTAATTTACTAATGGCCACAATGTACTTATAATAATGGTGGAATAGTGATTGTGGTGGTGGTGATGGAGTGGTGGCGGCGGCAGTGGTGGTGGTGTTAGAGTGTTGGCGATAGTGGTGTAATGGTGGTGGTGGAGTGATGGTGATGTAACGATGGTAATGAGAGGTGGTGGTCGTGTAATGGTGGCGGTGGAGTGATGGTGTAATTGTAACAATGAGTGGTGTCAGTGGAGTGATAGTTGTGTAATGGTGGTATTGTGACGGCGGCGACGGTGTGGTAGTGGTGGTGGCAGTGTGGTAATGTTGGTAGTGGTGGAGTGATAGGGGAGTGGTGGTGGTGGGGGTGATGGTGGTGGTGGTGGTGGTGATGGTGATGGTGGCGAAGTGGTTGTGGTGGTGGAGTGGTTGTAGGAGTGGTGGGTGTGGTTGTGGTGATGGTATGGTGATTAAATGGAAGTATACAAGAATTTAGTCATAATTAAATAACTCAAAGCTACTTAATTTTTTTCAACTTTTTAGCCTACATTTGAAGTAGCACATAATCTATTAAGCAATGTATAATGTCATTATTAAACCTACTGAATCACTTATTATTTAATTGATCCAATTTTAAGTGCTGAATTTAGATTATTAAACAAGTTCTAGTGTCGGACCACTCCGGACCCAACACTTACATTTGTTTTGGGTGAACATATTTGGCAATGTATGGCGGCCGGTGACATAACCATGGCTGCAGCAAACTTTTCATGTCGTCAAGGCCTCACACTTCGGAGTTTGCTTCCTTTTAAGGTTTTCTGTTCGAAATCTCTGGCTTCGTTCAGTTGTTAGGAAAGTACAGGAAAGGATGGAAAAATCAACTTTTCGATAACTTTTGTAGTGTTTAGTTGTCAGGAAAGTAGTGAGAAACATGTTCTTAAGTTTTTCTGCAAGATTTACTTTCTTGCAAAAGTGATCCGGCCAAAAGTATAGGATTTTGCGGGAAAAGTTTTCTCCATTGTGGGGACAAAATAAATGGCGGGTAAGAAAAAAAGCGAATGACCCCAATACCAAAAAATACGAATTAAATTTTTAGAAAGACACTTTGAGATTTATGCGAGCAACAACAATTTCGACTACTATGGTGTTTTCTGAGATAATTATTGTGGAAAAAATTGGTAATTGATTTATATTGGAAGTATTTATTTATCTTGTCATTTGTCTTCAGTTTTGTTTTATGCTTACTAATTATCAGTGAGTTTTTGTATCAGCAACTAATCAAGTATAGTTGTTTAACATATTTATTTAGTTATCACCTACTTATTTTTTAATCTTCATTTGTACTGCTGATTATTAGATGATGCCAATTTAAATGGGGGATTTGCATGACCATTCAGAAGATAGCAAAATGAAAAGAGAATTGCAAGTTGATTTTTTCATTTCATGTTAAGGCTTTGCATTAGATAAAATACATTTTTCCCATATGTGTTAGCTCTCAAAGTTACTTTTAGCTATGGTAAATAAAAAAGTTTCTCATAAGTGTTTTTTTTGGACAAATGAACCACTAAACTTTAGTTTTCTTACAAAAAAAATTTTGTCAAATGAACACTCATAATAAAATAGACTTTCTTTTCCTTTACTTCACTTTACTTGATTTTCCTGAGAATAACTTTCTTGTACAACATTCTTGGCAACTGAACGGAGCCTTAGGTGTTATCAACTCTTGTGAGACCGGTAAATACTGAGCATTTGTACCGACTTTAAGAGGAGCACGTGCTTGTAGATAGTGGGTTTATGATTTCTAAAATTAATCGATCAAAGTGCGTGTAAGTTGTACGGACAACTGTTTCTCCAAAGAAAGGGAAAAAAAGTTTGTTGCAAGGAAATTTAATGGAAAAACACGACGGAAGCTACCACCAACTCCCATCTCGGTAGCTGGAAGTCTGAAACCATGGAGAGAACGAAAAATAAGAAGGTAATGCTTGGAAAAAAGAGCTGATCAAAAAATGAAAAGAATGCTTGGAAAAAGGAAAAATCTATGGGTACGCCATTTCGCGTATACCAGATTTTGTAAGCCCTATCTCAATGCTTCACACCAATTGTCGGAGACGTTCAATCTATTTAGAACATATTTTTTCAAGGAGTAATTATTGAGTGATTTTGGGACACCGCCATGTAGTGTCTAGACCCTTCTCCACCACACATTCATGTAGAATCCATATATTTTGTACCAAAGCCACAAGAATGCATGGTGCCTCAAGACCATTGAATTTTTTTTTTCATTTTTACGAGGCACTAAAATCAGTTTATTCGGACATCGGTAGGAGATGATTTATTTTCACTCTTGATTTCACAGGGACAAATTTAATAAACTAATCAAGTTCTTATCGATATTCGAATAAACAGTTTTATTTTTTGTTGCACGGGCCCTTAAAATAATATCTTCCAACAAATTAAATGGCTTTGGTCATTTGCATCGAACTTAAAAATGAGTTCCACACAATTTGATGTAAATTTTAGTACACACCAAATGATGTAATACTTTTTTGGTTTGTAGTTGGGCTCAGTTTAATTACAAACCAAATGGTAGTTTCGTATTCTGTTACCCGTTCAAGTGAGTGAGGAAATGCCGATAATGTAGGCTCGACATTATAGGCCCAAGACATGCAGCATTTACCATTCTTGTGTTGGGCTTCTTGTTGTCTGCATTCCACGTGTTCGACAAAATGCCCAACCTGAGCTTGTGATGGTGGCAACTGAAGTTGCACGTGACAGTACGAGGGAAACACTGGGTAACTAGTTGTTGCTGGGTAGAACGATGAGGATATTTCTCAGAATTTGCTTAACATGAAACTATGCACCCTTATTGGATAAAACGGCTTCGGGAACCTCAGCCAAGTAGGTAGTGGATAATCCAAATTTAGCGTTTCAATCTATTTTGCACAGACATCAACACATTTTCTCGGATATCTATATACGTATCATTGAACATTTTGCACATTAACATTGCCACTAGACTGAGGTTAACATTTTCCTTGATAAAAGTGTTGTACCCTGCACATGATATAAGAAAACCACACAAATACAATAAAACATGGTACAAGAAAAGCAGACAAGGATCCAAACCTATGCACTAAGGTTTTGACCTTATCAAAAACAGTATTGGCGTTATCATCACCCTTAGTAAAAAAATCCTGTTTGGTTAGTATACAACGAACAACGGGGTAGGTCTGGTGGAGGAATAGGCAAAGAAGTTGATGGTGTGGGCCCAGCCTCGACAACAAAAGCAGTCGCTAGACCCCACGACAAGTGCGAATCAAAGTGACTATGCATCAACCATACACCTGCTCTTGCCATCAAAATTTCAAAACTTATGAACAAGTATCTATATATTTTGCAATCCACACACGCTATTCTAATAGTATGTAAGGGCCAATTTATTTCACATCGTTCAATTTTTTTTCTTAACCGATTAACTAAAAATAGTTAAAATTATAAATAATTGGAATCGGTAGATCGTGAATTACCTATTGTTAATTAGACAGTCCATAGCTAAATTAAGTCTCACAGAGTCGCTTAAACAAAAAAATAGTTAGCTAGGGAGTTTAGTTATTGATAGGAGGTAGGTGATATCTATATTTATCATCGCACAATTGTAATCAGTAACAAAGATCATTAGAGAGGGATGAGTGTTTATGGAAATCGTTCCTTAAGATAGAATATATTAGGTTTAATGAGTGGCAAAAAAAAAAAAAACAAACAAACAAATTGGAATCTATTGTTATCTTGGTACACTATTTACCACATATTTTAACACACGAATAGAGAGAGGCCCATTGGAGATGCTCTTATTACTTATAATTAAGCTTCTTCATCTTCTTTTTTTTTAGGACAAGTGCTTATCAATCGCTTATTCACCTTATAAAGGAAGCTCAACAAAATCATTAATAAACAGTAAGCAACCTCACGAAGTGGAGAAACAAATTTCTAGAGTACATCTGCACACGCGAACTCAGAAGACGAATCGTCGGAAGAGAAGAAAAATGAGGATGATGGGGTGGATGTTCCGGTGTCAGAGAGTGATACTAATGGGACCTCTTCAAATGTGGAGAAGATAGTAAGACAAGGGAGTGGAATCCACCGTGATTTTAGCAAGTGGCGAGGTTGATATTTTTGATGGGTCTAATCAGTTAGTGCCTAGCACTAAACCTGATGATACCGAAATTCATGCCAAGGATTCAACCAATGCCTTGGCTGATGTTGGAGCTAAAACTGTTGGGGTTAAACTTCCTTGCTTAAAAGATGGCGCAGCAGAAATTATCCCAGATTTAGAGGTTGTGGAGCATGATGTACGCTTTTATAATCTATCAGAAGTGGGCTTTTTAAATGAACAAGGAAGTTGAGGGTCTCCAGTTAGTTGTGGATCTTAACCCAATCGAGGAGACCAATAACACGGGGAAAGGAAAATGGAGGCAGAAGTCGGTAGAGAATATGTTGGGGTTTTCCTAAGCCCAAGAAGAAAGGTGGAAAAAAGAAGCAAAGTGATATGTTGAGATCAGCAGTTGCCGCTGCTGCTTTACCTCTTTCTTCCATAGTCATCAACAAGACTCATCCACATGAGGCTCAGGCTATTTGGTCCGTTAACAAGATTATGGGCCTCCATTATTCGGGTGATAAAAACGATCTTACTCGTCAATTTTGCAATTATGGAAGCCAAAGATGAGGAAAGGGTTAAGGCGCATGGTATCCATCATAATGATTGACTCTTAGGTGTTTTTTTGGGTGTTTGTTAGGTGTCTATTTGGATGTCTTAGCTTTTGTTCTAACTGCCGGTTGCATAGTCGGGTGTGCCCTTTTGGTTTATTTGCTTTGGGTCTTAGGTGTTCTCTTGTTGGTTTCTTGCCAACTTGGTTTATTATCTTTTCCTTTAGAGTTCATCTTGGCTTATGATTGCTGGAGCCAACATCAATGGGAAGCCCAAAGAGTTCGCAGAAATGTCAAACTCTTGTTGTTGATAATTTCAGATTTAACAGTCAAGTAGTTAGATAATGAACAAACTCAAAAAAAATGGTGCCCAGAGGATCTCCAATCACACACTAGCCCTCTGAAATAGATCGAGACCCAAAGCTCACCAATCAAGCTCTATATTAGTTTGTATTCCAAAGATGCAATGATGTGGCAGGAAAAATGAAATACGTTCCTAGAGAATAGCAATCCAGTATCAATTCATCCCAAAATTTGAGTACGAGACGAGGCAACAGCTATCTTTGTAAAGAACGTATGTGCGGAAATGTATAATATGAGGCATAAGTCAAGCCACTTGGTAGCTCTCCATGGATAGGATCGTCCTCTGTGCAAACTTAGGAGATGGTCCACCTTTTAGGGACAAGATAGTGATGACCTGCAACAGATTTGCAATCAATCATGCAAAATCTCAAAAACTCATAACAAAACGCAATGTAAACAAAGTGGAACCCATAAATGAAAACCCCCTTTAATGTTCTTCAAGAACTCAAACTATCCTTGAAAATAACAATGATAATATAGAGGGAATCTTCACAAGTAGATAACATACAAAAAGTATGGTTAAATATCGCCTTCTTTGTGCATGCCATGGATCTGTTGTATCACTACATGTTATATGAAATACTCCATGTCACGATCTCTACTTTTCATAACAATTTTTTCTAAATCAAGAAAAGAATAGGGTACACATCCATCCATAAAGACAAATGACCACAATCAGAATGGTGATTGTGAAGTATGTTGGGGGTGTGGGGTAGGGCTATCTACGAAAAATCCAGTTCAAGAAAATTATGAACTGCTCAACCATGCAACTGAAGAGAAATATATAATAAATTTGAGCTATAAAATCCCCATTTCTGAATTGATTCCGATTTCATTCAAATGCATTTCATGTAAATGTCAAGGAAATTTTATAATAACGCCATTACCATTACCAATTATCATGGTCGAGAAAACAGCATAAAACAACCAGAAATGGAGAAAATAGAGGCAAACCTTTAGGTTGCTAAATGTACTTGCAGCAGTAAAACGCACTGAAATCGGGAAAAAGACTGATGAATCTGATGGAGGAACAACAAATTCCATTGATTCACTGCAAAGTTCGCCAATATAAAGTTAGAAAATAAACGCCACTGCAAACTTGTGTAGCAAAAACTTGAGTTCCATATATTAAAACAAAATTCAGCTTATGCTGACCTGCGGTTTAAGTCATCAATGAGAAGTATGTACCACTCCCAAATAGAATTATTGGAGTTGTATCTGTCAGGAAAACATGCAGGCATATTAACCCAAGTCCATTGAAAAGGAGAAATGGAATAAAACAATGGAAATGGGGAGAAGGATCCGAAATCCGTTTATTTAGAATAAATGAGCAAGTCACATGAAACTAATTAAATTTAAGAAAGTCGAATTCAGGGGTGTTCATGCTAATATGAGAGGACTGGAGGCCATATCAGAAAATTATTGCAGAACCATTGAGCTATATTTTTCATCAATTACAATAGACAAAGTTGATGAGCATGCATGGAACACAAATGAAGAAATACTCTACCCAACCCACCAAGCACAACTTCCCAACAATTGAGGGCTAAATCTTTTCAAATTGGACAAAAATTGACCAGCGAAAATTTAAAGAAAATAAACTCAGGACCAGAAGCTAGCTAAGAGAATTTAAAGAAAATAAAAAGAAGGCAAGCAATCTCATCCTTAAACACACTGTTAGTGTTAGAGCATTCTGAACATCTAATTGAATATACTCGATCAGCACAATACATTCGAAAATATAGCAACAAAACAGCACACGCTAAGGTAACCATTCCTACGTATAGGTAAACCACTAACCATATGGTCCATATGTTTGCACAAGCAGGGAGACAGAACTTTTGCCCTTAGATATGTGACTTTAATCGAAAGAGGGGGGTAAATATAGCTAAGACTCAAAGGCAACTTCATACTCAAACTGCTTATACGCGTTTTGTCGTAACGTAAGTCTTTTGTATTGTTTTTTATTATTTTTTTTGGTAAGTATCTGTGTTGTTTGTTGATTTTGTGAAAATAGAGGGTAACAACTTACAGTAACGTGCCATAGCCTAATATCAGCAACCAATGCACATAGCCAAAAATTAAACCTTGTCCAACCGAAAATACATAAAATTAACGCACCCAAATGACAACAGCCTAAATCATGTAAAAAGAATTTAGAAAATTACCTTCAGAATATCTGAACCCTCAATCTGGAGCCACGAAACTGTAGATGAGCAACAGTTAGCCCATTTCTTCCCTATTTTTTCTTTCAGCCAAAATCCTAACCCTAGAATATGCGTTCACGAAACCTCTGATTGACAACCAACAAACCTTAAAAATAAAAAATTGCAACCACATTAGCCAAACCAAACAACATGCAAACCACAGCGAAGAACATAAATCAGAGAAATCCACCGAAAACCCATAGTTTCTGCACTTTCAAGTTAAGTTCTAGCTATTTCCACAAAATCTAACTGCATAATATCTTAACCCAAGTTATGATGGTTTAATTATAGATCATAAAAAATCAAACCACTGAAACGAACAATTGGAACACAATCTACTATCAAACTGGCAGGTACAGTATGTAACATCTTACCAAGAGAAGCAAATCAAGATTTGACAATCCAAATTCGTTCCTTCAATTCTTCTTCTCCGCTTCTGACCCCCCTCACCAACCAAAGAAACATAGAACCAACTTTACTTCTCTGTAATATCAACACCAACAATCACAATCCGAATACCCAGAGAATTAGCACTAACAAACGCATGCAAAGCAGGCAAATCAAATATATAGAAACAAAATTCAAACAAAACTCTAGATCGACAACCAAAAAGTATTAACACCCATAGAAAATCTGTATACCTTATGCAATTTCTGGAAGTCGGCTTCTCACAAATCGAAACCCACTCTCAAAATTACTACTAAGCCCAACAATCAGCCAATCGAAACCCACACCGATTAAGAACTTACCTAATGAGCGACGTTTATGATTTTAGACGACGATATTTGTCGGAGCCGCAGTAACTGGACTTACCCTATCCGGGGCTAACGACGACGACGGTGAAATAGTAGCTTTGAAGGCGGAGGAACACCATGCTCTTACGATTCAGCTCGCCCAAAACACACATGCTCTCTCTCTCTCTCTCTCTCTCTCTCTCTCTCTCTCTCTCTCTCTCTCTCTCTCTCTCTCTCTCTCTCTCTGTTTTTCTCTAGTTCAGAGCAAGAAAAGGAGGAGGTGGAGCTAACGAAGCGAATTGTTTCACGTAATCCCTCACGGCACGTAACCCACTAAATGCAAGAGATAAATTGACCCTTCTACCCAAGCAAGCAAAGACAACATCGTTACAATTAAGGGACATAATTGTCCAAATTGGCTCAAAATTGCCAAGCGATGACATCACCAAAGTGCTTCTTATTTAAGAGGAGTAGGATAGGATAGGAAAAATATTCGTTCAAGTGTATATTAGGATAAAAATGGGTTCCACAAGTGTGTTAAACATTGCTACGGAGTAACTTAAGAGTGCGTTAAGAGTATTCTACATTGGGTTTGATATATTTTGTGTGTTAAAATGTGTATTAGGAAAAAAATGGGTTCCACAAGTGTATTTTTTTGAGCGGCAAAAAAATTTCATTAATCTTGAAATTGTTATAAGATTAATAGGAGCAAGAAAATAGATCATGCTCAAAGAGCAATCATTTGTCCAATTGAGACCAGAAACTTATAATTAACAAGAGGCCAATCAAGGACACCCATTGGGCCGAAACCCGCCCAAAAGGGCCACAGCCCAAACCCCAATGAGTCTAAGAAACCCAGATTTTATAATCAGTACAAACAAAACAGTCCTAACATCCCCTGTCGTTGGAAAGATGCATCCCTGTCACTGCCGCGACCCGGGATCCCAACACCCCTCAGACGGTCAGACCGCACACCATCGCCGCTGCACCAAGCCACCAAGCTGCCTTTGCCGGGAAACCCCTGAACGCCGTCAAAGAGCCCAATACCTTGAAGAGGGGAAAAAAAAAAAAAAAAAAAACCCTAATACAAAATCACTGCCTTGCCGATCCAGCCTCCACGCCGCCGCCCCATGGCTGTTCAAACAATAACCCATAGAACCCAGCCACCATCAACCCACAAGTGTGTATTAAGAGTAGTGAGCATTTATGTTTTATGGTTGACTTTTGAATTTATATGGGATCCACTTATTAGTTATTAGCTTCTTTGCAAAACTTGGCATACATGCTAGCACATTAATAGATTTGCCACACTTTAGCACACAAACGTATACAAGTATTGTTTCACGAAAAATATATTTTTGTTTCCTAAGTCTTAATACGTACACATAATTAAAACACTAGTTATTAAACCCATTGTGGATGCTCTAAGGGTTGTTCGGGCCAGTTTAAACATGCACCTCGGTTATTCTCCTTCTGATTGGGTCAAGGGCAAGCCATCCACATTGGGATTAGGGAATTCACAAGAAATTCCTCTTACGGCTTGCCCCAAATTAATATTTATCTTCTTGTATTTTTGGAGTAATCTTTTTTATTCATATACGTTTTATATTTCACGTGGATCAATTAATTGTTGAGGAGACTTTGAACACCAACATTTTATAGGTCGAATATGTAAAATTCTGAATACCAACATTTTGCATTCAGGAATCATAAACTTTTGTTAGAGTTTAAACTTCATTTTTTCATAGCCCTATGAATTAACAAATGCTAGTCCATAGGTTTGCTGTAACTGTTATGCTGGGTTTTTTATACTCTTCCCTCATTTTTGGGCCTATTCTGTGGGGAGATTGTAGTTGTATTTATTTTATTGTATTCTTCTGGATTAATCTAGTTAATTGACAACTTTTTTTTTCACATGGTAGGATGTTAGTTGTTAATGAGTTAGATTACTATAAAGGGCCTGTCGTTGTTCCGTTAGCTTGAACCCCCGACCTCCTGACCCTCGGAACTCTAACCCAAAGGGAAAGAAGACCACCAAGCCAAGGCCGAAGGTCTGGAAGAATAAAAAACATGATTTTCAAGTGATTTGGAGACAAGCGCTCGGTTTTCACTAAGCAATGGTTCATGAGTTTGTATGAATTAATGTTGTACTGGATAAAGTAGCATAGAGTCGGTTGGAGAGTTAGTTTTTTTTTTTTTGCCAATACTGTATACATTAGCGGGGGTTAGTATGAGAAGTTAATGAATTAGTCCACAAAAAATTTAGAAGTTATCCATAGCCCTGAATTCACAAACCATCCGTAGCCCTGAACTCACAAAACTTTAATCACTGAAATCGTTACAGAAATTAACAGAAACTAGGAATGCTAGCATCATATTCTTAACTTGAGACCCATCTGAGTTACAAAGCTAGGAATAATTCTATAGTCATCCGAGATCCAAATCGGAGGTTAGCAAGAAGCCAACCAAGGGGACACTAATTGGGGCAAGCTCACACCCAATGAGCCAAGGCTAGAAACACTCGTTAGGACAAGTCCATACATCTAGAGGGGCAAGTCCAAGTACAAAGAATCTATCACTACACCCCAAATATCAAATTTTTCATGCGAATATATACTCCCATATTTTCCCTGTGCTCTAAAAAGATCCAAACGATTCGAGAACCAAAATCGTCCCTTTAGTGCCTTTTTAGCCGGCCTTAACCTTTTTAGATGCTTTGCTTTTAAAACCTTCTCCAAATCCTTGTCTGGCTCCGCCCCTCAGATTGATCCTTTCTCGCCATGAAGCATGACCTCCTCTCCTTTTAGAGCTCTCTCATCTGTCTCACACCCGTTAAGGGAGATGATGGGATAATCTTGCGGTGCCGTTCCGCTTTCTTTTTAAATTTTTTTTTTTAAAAAAGAAAGTAATTTCAAGTTCAAATATAATGAAAATGAAAAATAATTTTTCAATTTTTTTTGCACTGTTTAAAAGATCTCAATGAGATTTATCAAATAAGATTCATATTGGTAGAAAATTTATTTGCGTAAACACATAACTTTTGAATTTAAAATTACCTTATTTTTCTAAAAATTCCTTTTTTTAGAAATCGAAACGGAGCCTGCCTCCCTCATCCTCGATATCCTACGTCGCCTGTATAGGGCTAGCTTAGTGATGACAGCTTCAATCGGGAGTTAACTATCTAATCAAATCAAGTGAGAGAGGGTGGCATTTTGTACATTTGGGACAGAAAACGGATCTCTTTAGTGCGAATGATGTGTGCTTTTGGAAGTGCAATTCAGGATGTTGCAAAATGCAACAACAGGTGTTCGGCTCACACTGGCATCTGTCTTGAAAAAGTGACGATCGGATTTCCATCCAGCGCACAGGACGAAGCTCTCTATTTCGATCAAAGACCCATCCCATGCTTGGTAAGTCTACCCGAAAGGAAAAGCTATCCTTCGTTCTTTTACGTCGATTGGCTTACCTGATTCTATTTCTATTGGAAATGGAATTGAAGTGGAGGCCCAAGACTTCCACTTCTTCTCTATCTTTCAACAATATACAGTTGAATCCTGATTTGTGGTTGGTGAAAAGAGAAAGGCAGACAATTCTGCAAAAGGAAAAAAGCAGGATATTCCATAGACCTGACGAACATGTGTTCGTGTCACAAATCACTCAATCCAAACCCGACCCATTTAGAATTCCTGTTTCTCGAGTCGTGTCATTTTTGTGTTTTGTGTCAGAAATGCTCAAGCCTAATCCGTTAACTTCGTGTCCAGTTCGTGTTGTGTTATCGTGTCCGTTGCCCAACTCTATATAGAATTACAGATATACCATATATATATATATCGTGTTAATGGTTGACACAGATTAGTAACCGTGTTGGTCGTGTTAATTTCGTATCTCGCTTGTTCAACCCTAACCCGACCCATTTAGAATTCGTGTTTTCGAGTCGTGTCATATTCGTATTTCGTGTCAGAAATGCTCAATCCTAATCCGCTAATGTTATGTCCGATTCGTATCGTATTATCGCGTTTTGTGTCCGTTGCACAACTCTAATATTCAAGGAGGGCTAAGGTATAGGCTTACTTTAGCCTATTGAGGGCCCGTCTAAGGCTGATTTCTCTATTAATAATGCTTGGTACAGAACTGATGTATGAGCGACCCTGTTTGAAAAGGACGAAGCAACTTCATTTTATTTTCATTTCCCTTGCTTTTTCCGGTGGATTGCTGCACTAGTGGGGACCACTACAAGAAAATGCACCAAAAGCGACCTGATTGCCGATGTAATGCATTTTATGTTGGCAAAAGTAAGCTTTTGCCGATTCAAAAGTTGTTCGTCTCGGTGAATGTAAATTTTTGGTGACGAAAAGAAGTGCGTTGGCAATGTTGTCGGCAAAAGTAAGGTTGGCGGGGAATCTTTTCCCGCGAAATTTTTGCCGACGAAATTTTTTTTCTAGCGATGAAATGTGCATCGGCAAAAGTTGAATATTTTGGCGACAACATTTTTGTGTCGGTGATAGTAACTTTTGGCAACAGAATATGCATCGCCAAAAGATAAATCTTTCGGCGATGAAATCATTGTGTTGGTAAAAGTAAAAGTTGAATTTTTTTTTTGTTGGCAAAAAAATTGAAGAACACATGGATATCTACTAATTTTTGAAAAAGAAAGTTCGATTTTTTTTTCAAAAAATGTATTTTTTTGGGTCCTAAGTTTGTGGACAATTTTTTGTGTGAAACAGATGGAGTATATACATGTGTGTGCGTGTGTGTTATTTGTATGTATAGACAATATTATGTGGAAAATATAAGTTACGTATATAATCTCGTATTTGTTAGTTTTTTATCAATTTTTTGAGAATTATTGCTTCTTCATATGACGAGATGAATTTAAAAAGTAAAAAATTACAATTAAAATATAATTTTTTGGAATAAATACAAAGATAAGTCAATAAATTAATTTTTTGGTCTTTATTTAAAAAAAATGGGGTTTGGTCGTAATTTTTTACTTTTTAGATACCTCTCGTCATGAAAAATCAATAATCCTCAAAAAATCGACGAAAAACTAACTAATGCAAATTTTGTTTGAATAAGAACAAAAAAGCTTTCTGGCTTAGTTAAAATGCCAGACGAAACCGAAAAAGATATAAGAGTATGTAATAATGTATCTAGTGTAAAATATTTGTATATGTAAGGATAAAAAAATGAAATTGATTTTAGCATTCTAAAAATTGACAGAAGGGCTCCAAAACGATGTCGTTTGTTTTGTGTATCAACACCCCTTCTATCAATTTTTGGAGTGCCAAAATCACAATCTTAAAAAAAACTGTATGTGTAGGTTATATATATTAGACATTGCAATATTACTAATGAAATGTAAGTTGGTGTAGTTGGCAGACACGTGAGGTGGAGACGTTGTACGTGGTCTTGAGTTTGAAACACGGGGCAAGTGGAAGCAAACAATTGAACCCAGGGTAAGCGGAAGCACAACACTAGCAGATGTACATTTTTTTAAAATTGACTTTTGGCGTTGCAAAAATCTCATCGGCAAAAGTGTCACTCTCTTTGATTATAAAATCCCTTTTACTGACGCAATACCATTTGTCGACGCAAACTTGCATCGCTGAAACTATACTTTTGCCAATGAAGGATAATTCACGTTGGCGAAACCGTTTCCTGATATATCAATGCCGACAGCTTACCGACACAAAATTTTTCGTTAGTGAAAACCTTTGCCGATGTATATACACTTTTGCCAATGTACTTTGTTGTGTCGCCAAATCTGCATTTTCTTGTAGTGACGACGGTCCCTCCCCTACAATTCGAAGACTCTCCTACTTCACTGACCTTAGTAACAAATGCAAAAATCTGTGTGTGTAGACGTACTATAGTTTGAAGCAAGAGGAGAAGCACAACAATGAGGTACATCAGGTATTTAGGGTGGGTTTGGATTGAAAAGTAGGGTGACTTATTTTTTTTATATATTTATTTGAAATTTTTTTTTTTTTGCATTTTTTTGTTTCATGTCAAACTTTTGTGACTTACTGATTTGTCTCGAAGAAAGGAATCGGAAAAGTAAAAAATTTTGATCGAAATTCGTAATTTTTTGAATAAAGACAAAAATAAGTCAATAAGACAACCTTTCTTTTTTACTTATTCTTTTTTTTTTAAATTAGTATGAGTTTCAATAAAAAAAATTTACTTTTTCGATTCTTCTTACCTAGACGAATTAATAAGTTACAAAAGTTGAACGCAAAACTAACAAATGTGAAAAAAAATTTTAATAGGAAAAAATAACAGGTACTGTTTAACTTTTGAAGTCAAATGAGCCCTTAATTGGAAGCAGTCATGAGAGATCGAGAGAGGGGTATAGAAGTGGGCTTGGATTGTTTCAATCTTACAAAATGGGGCCGACTTTTTAGAGTCCCTAATCCAATCTCATACTACTGATAAAAATTTTGCACTTTTCAAGACTCTCTCAATGCTTAAAATTTCTTTTTATATTGTACTGATTTCATTAATTTTATTGTTTACATCTTTTAACTAATGAAAATGTTCTACGAAACACTCAAACCACAAAGTTTACACCTCACACCACATTGACCACAATTTTACAGGAAGAGCCAAAGCAAAACAAAACAAGCAGTGCAAGAGCCAAACCACACAGAAAGTTTGTTTTCATTGATTAATATAAGAGGAAAATGATAATACTGAAGGCTCCTGATTTTGCCACTCTCTTTTTTGTTAACGCCACTCCCCTGCAACTGTATTTTTTGTACAAAAAATACAATTCCAGGAGAGTGGTGTCATTAATTAAAAAAGAAAGTGGCAAAATCATTTCCCTACTGAAATTCCTTTGATTAATGCCAAAACTTTAGCGCAAAAGAGTACTGTGCCTTGCACTTGGTACAAGAAAACCACACAAAGACAATAAAACATGGTACAAGAAAACCTGGCCAAGAGCCAAACCACGCAAATACAATCCTTTTATATACAAAAATAGTTTCAGCGTTACCGCCACCCTTACTAAAAAATCTTCTTTGCTTAGCATAAGACGAACAAAGGGGTAGATCTGGTGGAGGAGGAGGCAAAGAGGTAGATGGAGTGGGCCCGTCGTCAACAATAAAAGCAGTCGCTAGGCCCCACGATAAGTGCGAATCGAAGTGACAATGCATCAACCATACACCTGCACTTGCGATCAAACTTTCACAAACTTATGAATAAGTATCCATTTTGCAATCTAAACACATAAGTTAACGGCCCATTTATTTCACATTACACATCACTTATTTTCTTGTAACTGATAAATTGTAAATAAGAAAAATTAAGAATAGTTGGAATCTGTGGCGCCGTGGTTCATGAGGATGTACCCTATGAGTGTTGTACTGGATAAAGTATCATAGGAAAAAAATTTCAGTGCCGAGTGGGTACCACGTGGTGCCTGCTCACGCATCCGAGCCGTCTATTTCATTTTTGAACGGCTTAGATTTGGAGAGAAAAAAAGAAAGAGAAAGTGTTGGGTTGAGAGGAGAAAGAGGGTTTGAGGATTTCAATCTGAGCCGTCCAAAAGTGTATTGGACGGCTCGGATGCGCCGAACAAATACCACGTGGGATATATCTGCTAGGCATTGAAAAATCTCTCGTATCATAGAGTCGGCCGAAGAATGAGATTCTTTTCATCCATTTCTTATCTTATTCACTTATTAGATATTCAATGAAAAATAAAATAATATACCAAGTAAACAAAATGAGACGGAGAGATAAATAAATAAATTAGTCATGGAAATTGTTAACATAATATTAGGAAATATTATTTATGTTGCCATATTTTCTAGGGTAAATTCCAGATATACCCCCTGTACTTTGGTCATTTTTCAACTACACCCCTTCTACTTCATTTTTAATCACTCGCACCCCTTATACTTAAGACTGGTTTGGAACTGTTAGTATTTCCGTCCAAAGTAACGAAAAAGCAGGTAATGGCTTGTTGGCGGGAATTTTCCCTCCTAAAACATCTTTTCTAAGACCAAATTGCCCCCAAAACCCATTTACATCATATATATACCATTTTTCGACAGGTTATACCATTTTTCGACAGGTTAGAATGAAAAACAGAGCGTCACCCACCCATGGCCTCTTCTTCTTTCATCATAGTTAATATCCATTCGTTGAGTTGCAAAGACCAAGTCTTCATCTGTTGCATCATTCACGTTCCAATTCATCATCTTTTCAGGAAGTATACTTGCTGCTGAGCTTCCGCCTAAAGAACTACTACTACCTTTACCAATGTTCAACCTCTTCAACTCATTTGGAAATTCTGATGCCAGCTCGTAACACATGATTTCAAAGCATTGTCACTACTTCCAAAGCTGAAATGGCTCTTATTTTTTGCACTTAATTACATTAAAATTCACATCTTTCAAATTCTTAAACCGTTCCAAATTTGCTGAACCCTCAATGTTCAACTTACCAATCTCCTGTGGGAGTTTAGACACCGCATTTTTGTCAATGCCGATCCCTTTAAAGACACCTACAGATACAAGAATCACTTTATCAGAGCTTTCAACATGACTAAAATTCTCTCTATCATTTGCATTTACATTTGACACGGGATTCGCAGTTGATCGCTTCCAAATCTCAATTTTCCCATGGCATCAAGAATTCTATTTCCCACAAACCCACTAGAGTTCTCAACATTGGTGTTCAAACTGCTTCCAATTTTCAATTTTCCCATGCATTGTCATCAAGAACTTTATTTCCCACAAATCCACTAAAGTTGTCCACATTAGGATCCGAATTGCCTACAGACACAAAATTCTCACTACCAACGTTTCCAAAGTTCAATTTTTTTTCCCAAAAAAGAAGAACCCACTCCTGAAATAAAATCATCTGAAACGGGTCGAAACGGGTTAAACCCAGAATCATCTTTACCAGTTTCCATCCTACCCTTCGGTTTTCTCAATTTCACAAGTCTCGGCCTCGACCAGCCCGATGCCGTCGAGCTAAATGCCAGCTTTCCAAATCCTAACGGCTCACCCAAGCCAAAATCTGGGTTAACTTCTTTTAAATTGGGAAACCTAGAAGAAGGCTCTGTATTTGAATTCGATGAATACATAATCAATAGCCTTGATTGAAGAAAACCCAGAAAGAGTGAATCAAGGAGTGAAAATCTGACCGTTAGGATTGGATTTGTGATCTAGCAAAGCCGGCAAAATACCAAGATTGGCGTCATCAAGTCGGAGTGCTGGTGTTTCTGGGTTTCAATCAATTTTTCAATCAATGATAACGTGTTAAGAGGAAGATGGGTTGTCGGTTGATTTGGAGATGAGGCCTGTGGCAATCTTTTGTTTTGATATTTGCAGCTGTCTGCCTTAGGTTTGAAGGAAGAAAGAGAGTGCTGGCTGGCTCTTTCCTAGTATGAATGGCGCAGAGAGAGAGAGAGAGAGAGAGAGAGAGAGAGAGAGAGAGAGAGAGAGAGAGAGAGAGAGAGAGAGAGAGAGAGGTGGCTGGCTGGCTCTTTCCTATAGTATGAACAGTGTAGATGTTTTTCCTATGTTTTTCTCTCCGCCATTGCAGAACCAGAGCTCAGAGCTTTGGAGAGAGAGGGGGGAATAAGAAAGGGGAATGTGAATGGGTATTTCAGTCTTTTCGTTACTTTGGACAGAAATACTAACAGTTCCAATCCAGTTTTAAGTACAAGGGGTGCGAGTGATTAAAAATGAAGTAGAGGGGGTATAGTTGAAAAATGACCATAGTACATGGGGTGTATCTAGAATTTACCCTATTTTCTATGCTTTATTAGTATTATATTTTTAGTTTAGGCAGATTATTATTTATGTTTTCTAGTTAGTCTAGGTTTTCTTATTATGCGTGTTTCCTTGTTATGCGTTTTGTAGCCTATATAAAGCGTGCTAGGTTATAGTTTGAATACAATCAATAATACATCTTTCGCTTTTCTTCACATGGTATCAGAGCTATAAGATTTAGGCTCCGTGGAATTTTTGCTCTCAGCGGGGGGCCTATATTTCATTGCCGTCCGCCCACTCATAGTAATATATAACTTGCTTGTCCACTTGGATTTCACCTCTACTGTCATGCTTCTTTCAATCATGGCTGTTTTTGGCTCTCCTTGCCATTTCTCTTTTCTAGCTTCTTTTGGTTTCTCTTGTCTTGTCTTGGCATGACTGCTCCTGATTTCTTTTGGCTTTTTCAAATTCAAGTTGGTAGACCTACCTGAATTTGAGGGGGGATGTTATGCCATATTTTCTAAGCTTTATTATTATATTTTCAGTTTTCCTAGTTAGTCTAGGTTTCCTTATTATGCGTGTTTCCTTGTTATGTGTCTTGTAACCTATATAAAGGCATGCTAGGTTATAGTTTGAATACAATCAAGAATACATCTTTTGCTTTTTAATTTTTCACAGAAATTAAATAGGTCTAATGATACGACATTGAAAAACATACCAGGGTTATTTGCCGTAAATCTAATGACGGTCCACCCTGCAACAGGCACTGCGACGGTATTGCGTTTCTGCGGATTGACTAGATTGAACATTTTCGGCCCATTTACGGGATCGTAATTGCCAAACCCTTGGGCCAAAACATAAAAGTTGTACCCGTGCAAATGTATCGGGTGGCTCTGTTTACCAACCAACGCCGTGTTTTGAAACACAATCTCAACCGTAGAATCAAACTTCAATTTCGTAACCTTTGTTGACCTTGATGTCATTATGAGCGCCGTATTCAACTTGTTGCTTGTGTTCGTGTAGTCGAACACCACCGGTGGATATTTAGGAAAATCGGTCGTGTAGATCCCACTCGTCAGATTGTAGAAAGACGCTTCCAGCATCGATAACTTGGTGGGGAGCTCGAAAGATTCGTTGTTCATGCTCGCAGCAAATTGTAGCCCCAAAGGAGCCCCGCAAGTATTGTTTGCTCCGCAAGGGACCAGCCCCAAGCCTTCCGTCAGAAACATTTCTTCATCGATTTTGAGTGGGACTGGTGCCCAGTGAGGCCCGTTCACAAGGCTCGTCAGGCTGGAATAGAATTTGAAGGCCGCAGAAGTGTCGTTGACGGCGGGTAGGATAGGCATCAGTGGGGTTGATGGTGTGGCATTTTCATACGTAATGATCGCGGTGGTGGTAGTTGCATCATAAGCAGAACCCAAGCTGTCGTAGTAATGCGCAGCCATGTAATAGGAGGCTAGTGGCTGGTCGGCGGTGAGTAGTACGTCTATGGTCTGGCCTGGGGATATGACCATGACGTCAGTGACCATTGGATTGGTGTAACAAGCATCGATGGCGACGACTGTCATTGTGTGGTTTGCTATCGTAAAGAAAAGCTCGCTATAGAGTGCAACGTTGATGATGCGCAAGAGATATGTTTTTCCTTGTACAACCTTCAGCTTATATGTGCCTGATCAGAGAAAAATCACCATAGGTTCGCCCTATCACTTTGCAATTTAAAAAAGGTCTCTACCGTATCAATCTGAACAAAATATCTGTTGTAAATCAAATTTTGTTAATATTACTCACCAAATGAGCAATTGTATAAATCACCAGGTTGACCATTGATGGTGAAAGCTTCGGAAATGTTAGGCCCATGCCCGTCGGCAAGAGCTTGGTTCTCGATGTCCATGATATTAGCATTCCACCACTCTCCTGCAATCACAAATTAATCGATTTCTTAAATTTTCGTATATTTTTCTTGTAATCCCAATGTGTTTATTTGATGTAGAAACCTTTTATTCAGTTAAAACTAGCTAGACTGGTTAGTTTTGTACAAATACATATTTTAAGCATGGAGCAATTAATGCTACAAAGACTTTATGTGCACGAATGTGTTGGGAATAATCCAATTCATATTACGTAACCACTTACTCTCTCTGTCTCATATTATTTGTTCGATCTGTAAAATGATGACGTAAAAATAATACAATTTTTACAAAAAAAATTGAAATTGTTTTCAACAATTGACTAGATATTGATGAGATTTTTTTTTATTTATAAAAAAATTTTGAATTTTTTCTTAAAAGAAATGCATTATTTTTTAATTCTCGCATTACAGATCGGATAAACAATTTGTGATGGAGGTATTATTTGTTGGACGCACGCACATGGAATGGTTAGGGACACGCTAGTGTCAGAATCCATGGACACATATCTGTGCGTGCAAGACTTCTTTATTTTTTAATTCAAAACCTGGGTTACATCTACAACAATGCTGCTACAGACTTTTGCACACAAACCGTTCACAGATTATGGTGTGTGACCCATTAGAGGTTCAACATATTAGACTTGTCCCACATCGCTTATCTAAACCACCCAAGTTTGGTTAATAAAATCTAGAGGCTACTCCATCTATTACCAATTGGTTTTAAGTTGGAATCCTCCAAGAAATCTAATATGATATCGGAACTATATAGGTTTTGAGTAACGTCACATCGTGTGGTCAAGTCTCCGTCGCCTGAGTCAACTCATCAATTCATACCTCCACGTGCATCCGGGCTGCACGTGAGGGGTCGCCCGAGTCAAATCTCTAGGTTTCCTCAATTTGTACATCTGGGCTGCACGTGAGAGGGCGTGATTGGTTTTAGGTTGGAACCCTTCAAGAAATTCAACACAACACAATGATTTGAGCGCCGTTCATTAAATGAAAAACATTTTTTCAAGGGTCCTTGCAAAAAATCACCTCAATTCAATACTTATATGTGCTCGATCCAATCATCGGACTTTTCATTCAGATTTTCGGATAATAAAAAGTTGTAGATGATTGCATTAAAAACCTATAGGTGTCGGATTTTTTATAGGGACCCTTGAAAAAATGTTTTACATTTAATGAATGGCTCAAATCATTTGTGTGATACTCATGGTGGGCCCACAACAAAATCTATAGACGATTTGTTTTTGTGCATAGACTTATTGCATCTACAACTGCTTAATGGACTAGTTAATTACTACGATTTGTCTTTTTTTTTTTTTAAGTAAAAAATTACTACTGCCATATGTATTACAGGGATATATATTACAGTACGAAGTTTGATAACTTTTGGCTGGGAATAAATAGAAGCGTTTGGAATGTACCCAAAAGAATGGGGAATTCTCCGACGGGTTTTGGGAATGGGTACGATTTGCCCTTTCTCGGTTGGATGATCAACGCTCCATGTACAGTTGCGCGAAGCCAATTAGCGTGAGCATGCCACCAAAGAGTCCCTTCTTGACCTGTGATGGTAAATTTGTATGTGTACTTATTTCCAGGGACTATTGGGCATTGAGTTACAAATTCAGGCCCATCGGCCCATCCACTCCGTAGTTGAAAAACCCCGTGCCTACAAAGATTATCAGAATGTAGAAGAGGAAACAACTAAAAAGGTATAAAAATATAGACCACAGTTGAAAAAAGTTCCTATAATATGACAAAAAGACCCTTGAAAGAGTCCATCCTTTTTTGAAAGTCCAGTAATGGGTCTGTTCGTGAATAGGGAAGGCCTATTAAAGCCGGAACAAAGTTCTATATTAGAATGGTTCTACAAATTTTCATAGCACCAATGAAGTTACGAACCTGAAACCCAATTGAGCAATTCCGTAATTCTCAGACCTTATAGCATTACTTACGTTAAACAAGTACTGCACTTGGGCTCAAATTAGAACTAAATTGAATTTTTTTGCTTATTTTGACCTATGTAAAGTTCTTAACTTTTGTAAGTGAAGAACGTTCTAATCCTTCTATTTATTTTTTATTATTATTCATTTATATACAATTGGAGACTTCCATGTACAGGAGTACTTCTCTCATCCTAAAATTGAACCGCTCCTTACACGAAAACCGAATCCATCACAACTGATCCTCTTTTAAATAAGAGTGAACAAAATTGTTCTCTTCACAACTGGTCTAGTTGAAATGGACATGAACATTCTTACGCTTTGGAATTGTTTCATTTACCAATGTGCCCTTAACAAAACTTTTTATGTTTAGGCGTAGCAAGTACGGAGTAACAGTCAAGAGATTTCTTAAGTGGTTCGCTTGCTGAGGCAAAACATCTTTAAAAAAGTGGAAAGGATTTGTGTTGATACCAAAGGTTTGCTAATCAAAGGGAAATTTCAGCCAAAAAAAATAAACAGAAGAAATCATTACAAATATTTTGAATAAAGTGGGAAACTGGCTTTACTTTTTTCGGGGAGGAAAGGTCCAAATGCGACCATACTAAAAAATTAATGCCATGTTTGGTGAGTTTTTGAGAAATTTTGTAGCGTTATGAGCGGAGAGAGTAATGATTGGAATAGAGATAATGATTAGAGAGAAATAGAGAGAGAAATGAGAATAATAATTCAATATATGGGTGAGTAATAATTGAAAATAGTGGTAATAAGTGTTTTTTGAGTTGAGAAATTTTTTTTCAAAACACAATTCAAACAAAGCATAGTGCCTGTTTGGATACCTCATTTTCAGCTTTTCCATTTCTACTTTTTGGGCTTTGGGTGTTTGGCAACCCAAGTCAAATCTCATTATGAAAAAAATGACTTCTCATATTTTGTATTTAGAGGTTGAAATGCAAATAGAGGGTAGGAGGAGTTTTTCAACTACTCATTTTCCAATTAAACTTGGGTGCAAGGGAAAAAGACATAATTGCCACTGCCTTTTTCAAAAAATTACTACATTCTTAACATTGTACTAGCAGTTTAACATAGATGGCCCGACCCTCATCTGACCTTTGCTTGCAATTTTAATCATTTCCGTTGCACAGAAAAAAATTTGTCTCAACCCAAGTACTCTCTACGTCCCTTTTTAAGTGTCTTACTTCATAACTCCAACCTATTAAAAAGACATCATTATTATACTTTTTATATAAACTTTTTCTTCTACTTTCTCTACTTACCTATCATCATTACACTTTTACTAACTAATTTTTCAAAATTGAATCTATTTGTAGGGACAAAATAGATATTGCACCAATTTTTACCCGCTAACTTTACAAAATAGATACTTATTAAGGGACAACCTAAAATGGAATATTGAACTCAAAATAAGGGACGGAGGGAGTACCAAACTATGGAAAAGATGTCTACATAAAAAATTGAAAATAAAACAAAAACGAAGGAAGGGATTGAAGTGTTGATTTGCTTGACTTAGTGAATATTTTGGTGTATTAGCGAAAGAAAGAAAAAGCAAGATGTGGGTTTCACAGATAAAAAATGTCATTGTTAATTAATAAAAAATAAAAACATTGTTGGAGGCTTTTAATTATCAAAAAATATAGTAAAAACAAAAAGAATTTCAAACCAGAAAATATGATCATTATTTCAAAAAATAAATAATCAGGAGCAACATGGTAAAAAATCAACTCATAATTCATTTCCATCACATATCTCCCAAACACTACTCATGTCACAAAATATATTCTTCACATATCATCCAAATACTCTAACACATTCAAAAACTCATTCTAATCATAATTCAAAAAGCCAAAAATCAAAAAGTAGAAAATAAAAGACCAAAAAGTAGGCTCTCAAACACCTCAGTCATATAGTTTCGAACTTTGATTTTGAAATATTGGGCAATCCGTTGCACGCGATCTAATCGCTAGTAATAGAAACATGTGGTAGCTAGAGTATATATAGTCGTAGTCTAGTAATACTTACCAATGAATCGTAAGGTTGTAAGGAGATTTATTTTGGTGTATTAGCAAAAGAAAAAAAAAGATGTGGGTTTTGTAGATAAGAAATGTCATTGTTAATTAATAAAAAATAAAAACGTTGTTGGAGTCTTTTAGTTATCAAAAAATAAAGTAAAAACAAAAGAATTTCAAACCAAAAAATATGATCGTTATTTCAAAAAATAAATAATCAGGGTCAACATGGTAAAAAACCAACTCATAATTCATTTCCGTCACATATCTCCCAAACACTACTTATATCACAAAATATATTATGCACATATTATCCAAACACTATAACAGAGTGAAAAACTCATTCTAATCATAATTTAAAAAGCCAAAAAATCAAAAAGTGGAAAATAAAAGACCAAAAAATAGGCTCTCAAACATCTCAGTCATACATTTTCGAACTTTGATTTGGAAATATTGGGCAATCCGTTGCACATGATCTAATCGCTAGTAATAGAAACATGTTGTAGCTAGTGTATATATAGTCGTAGTCTAGTAATACTTACCAATGAATCGTAAGGTTGTAAGGAGATTTATTAAAGACATGAACAATCAGTGTGTCCCCTTCATGAACCTGTATAGTTGGGCCGGGAAGGCTACCATTCGTGGCGGTGATAACTTGTTGCTTGCATAGCGGGCTGATAGTTAGATTTTGCACCTGGAAGAAAATATAATTTTATAAGAAAATACTTTTAATTATTGAACATTACATGAACACTACATTTCCAAAACATGCATACGTGCATAACAGGCACGTATGTGCATGTATTTGTATGTACATGTGGGTGTTTATAGTTGGGCTAAGAAGGCTTCCGTTCCTCTCTTATTTATTTATTTATTTATTATTGAACTTGTACTTTCTTGAATAAAAAAGTGTATGTCATTGATAATTTGTCAAAAAACTGGCACAAGTTGAGCTTGTTCAATGAAAATTAATTTTCAATTTATGGGAAAAAAGTAAAAAGATTCAAGAAAATATATTAGCCACCCTTAAAAAAATGCTTTAACAATAGACATAAGCTCAAGGGCTTCCATTCAGCCCTTTCCTTATCCACCGCTATCTCCACGTCACAACCACTGTCATTGCTATCACCATCACCCCACCACTACTCTGTCAATACCACCGCTGCTGCCACCACCACCATCACTCCCACCGCTGTCGCCACTACAATCACCACTCATAACTACCGCAAACACTTTGCCGCTGCCATCGCCACCACCACTTAAGTGCATCGTGTAGAGTTGCTCTGTTAATGACTAAATGTCTAAATGCAACTCCCAATTAGAACATACGCTGGGAATACATGGGATCACTTGTTTCCAAGTATTTAGGTCTTCGTGTGCAATACATTGCTAGTTGCATAATCTTATCTCGAAATTAGCATATGTTTCAAGATTTTCACTTTGCGATTATAAATATATTGGATTAATGACATAAAATTTCCTGTGATGTAAAAAACAGTTCACTTCATATAAGGTGGCCTCAAGATGGAGATGCAATAGACGGATTTACACCATATCAAAGCATGCATCCCAGAATTTGATGTTTTTCTATATTACCCAAAAGAAAAAACATGAAGAAGTTGGCAATGAAAAATGGATCCGGCTTTTCTGCAGTCAACTGCAAAGAAGAATGTGCAGTTCAATTTGAACCGTTCATATTGACAATCAAATGTTCAAACTTGTTGAATCTTTTTTTACCAGTAAAAGTCTTTTGTTACGGTAAATGATTGAAAAAAAATATGAACCATTAAAAACACTATCCGACGGTTGCAATCACTTGAACCGCACATGGACTGCAGACAAACCAAATTCATGTGAAATTATGAAAACTGAATGCCACAAGTGATTCAAATTTGTTTACATGAAGAGAGTGCTCCATGATTTCGGCAGAGGCCACCGAAGAATAAGAAAACAGGGCCAAAGCAAAAGCCAACAACAGCAACAACATAGAACGAGCCATATGGCAAACAAATATGAAGTATGCAAAAGAACAATCTTTTATGGCCAAATAAGAACAAGAGAGGCGTTCTCTTTATAGAGGTTGTGGCTGTTACGCCAAACACGCAATCACACACGATATAAAGATATACGTGGTTTCTCGACTTCGGGTACGGAGGAAATACAAATTAGTCGCACAATCTCAGGTTCACTATTTCTCTCTGTATTTGCTCAATGGTTTTCTAACACTTCACAAAGGAGCCCAGAGGCTCAATTTATAGGGACTCCTCACAAAGAAAGGGACATTAATTCGGGTTGTGCTCTAGTATAATGTTTTTTTTTTAAAGGGTAAATTAACTTCCCAAATTTGGGAAAATGGTAGGGATAGAAAAGGGATGTGGTCCTGATAGCAAGGAGGACAAGTGGAGCATTTAATGATCGATAACTGAACAACTCAATGCGAGTTGACTAGGGATGAGGAGGATAGGGAGCGAGCGGAGCGAATTCATGCACGTGGATACGGTGGATCGGTGGATGGATTTGTTGTATGCCCATGGATACCGGGGGTAAGAGTCATCATTTAGTCTGAAGGCCCACGGCCCGCCTTTAGCCGGTCTGGCCCATCGGACTTTTACCCGGCCCGTAGTTTATAATGGCGGGCTCAGATCTATGAATTTTTACTCGGTCCGTCCGTAGGCTAGGCCTGTGGTACCCGCCCAATAGTCCACCCATTAGCCCAAAATCTCACAAAATCCTTTTTTTTTCCTTGCCCAAGGGAATTTAAGCCCGCCCGGTTTTTGGCCCGCTAGCCCGTCAATTAGGCTAGCCCGTGGGCCGGGCTTGGGCTTCAATTTACGGTAGGTAGCCCGGCCTACAAAAAAGTAAAAGCCTGGTCGGCCTGGCTCGTGGGCGGGGTTGGGTTGTAACTTGTCGAGCTGGGCTGGCCCGGCCCGATGATGACCCTTAACCAGGGGTGTTTCACCATCTTTTTCTTTTTAAAAAAGAAAGTAATTTTAGATTTAAAAATTATGTAATTACGTAAATAATTTTTCTATCAATATAGATTTTGTTTGATAGATCTTATTGAGTTCTTTTAAACGGTTCAAAAAAATTGAAAAATTATTTTTTATCTTCATAATATGTGAATTTGAAATTACCTTCTTTTAAAAAAAGAAGGTTTAGAAAGAAAGTGGAACGGGTTGGCCTTGGATGGATTTGTTGTACTTTCTTTATTACCCATGGATAGGGAGGATTGTACTTTCTTTAAAATCAGTGAAAAGATTTGTCGTTTCTACGTATGTTTTTTTCTACTCGAGTTCCAGAAGAAGGTAATATAGTAGTGTTTTTTTTTTTTTTTTAACTTGGAGGTTTTTGTTTTTGTTTTTTTTTTTTTTTTTTTTTGTAGTCGGTGAGTTTGCTCAGCACGCGATTGACGAGAGTTTAATTCTTGAGATCAAGTAGCAAGAAAATAATTTCTCTTGAATTCTTAATGCCGACATAAATGATCTGCTTTTGACCGGATCGAAAAGAGAATTAATTAATGTGCACAAAAACTAGCCCAGACACCCATTACCATCAAGGAGAGAGAGAGAGAATTAAACAGAATTACCATACAAATGTGATCGACTTCTTACAATGATTTATAGCCAGATATAGCCAATTTCTTTGTTTGCTTCTGTAGCTAGAATGCGCTATGTTCATAAGCCATGCTAGGCCAGAAGATGGTAGCACAATGAGGGCTCAATCTCTGAGTAAATGGATTAGCAGCCACAAAGGCCCCAAAGCTAACCCAAGTGGCTGCTTAAGAGCATCTCAAACCTGATGTCGAATTTGACATGTGATGTCAATTTTATTTCATTAATTGTTTTACTCTTTAAAACTCCCTAAAATAATAAATTTGACAAGTTGGTTGGAGTAGACCTTTTGAAGACGTTAAATTCTAGCATGTCAAATTATCATGTAAGCTTTCAAAAAAATTTGACATCTCCAAATTTAAAGTTAATAGGGATGAGTTATAAACCCAGACAACTTGTTCGTTTTGGGTCATAAAAATCTCTGGGCACGGTCCGTAATAATTTTTTCTTATACTTATCTATTTCCACTCATTACTCTAAAAAAATACCTTCAAAATCCAAACCGAATAGAGTCAGTTCCAAACTTGGCAACTTCTTGGAACCAGGTCATAAGAGAGAAATCTCCTGTGAATCTTTCCTGCATGGATCGTTTGCCTTTGACCGAATTGGTGAGGGAAATAATTGAGGTGCACGTAAAGCTAGTTCTGGCGTGCATGAGACCCCAAAATGAGCCCTACAATTGGTAAATTTTAAAATATTTTTTCCATTGGCCTTGCATAAAATCAGCTTAATTAAATATGTGTAAATACTTTTTTTTTTTTTGACAAGGTGTGTAAATACTTAATTGAATCTTCTAACTTTTCATTCAGAAATTAGGCGTAATTTTTGAATGAAAAATTAAAAGATTCAATTAGGTACTTACACATATTTAAATGAGCTGGTTTGTGCAAAGGGCCACTCGAATTTTTTTTTAAACTTATCGATGGATCAAATTATTTATGTGAGATCCATATTGAGATCCAACTGGTTGGTACCCTGATATTCCGTTTGACCCAAAAAAAAAAACTGGTTGGTACCCTCAGCATGTTCGGATAGTGAAACGTAGGGTGCATGGGTAGTTGTGGATTGTCTGGGTTTGTAACTGCCACGTACTTGATCTCAAAGTCTCAAACACGTGCTCACCCGATTTGGGAATATTTTTAAAAGAAAAAATAAAATGATTTTGCACTCATTTTTTTTTAAGGCTACCCTCCTGCAAAATAGGAGTATATTTTTGCACAAAAAATATACTTGTGGGAGAGTAACGTTAACAAAAAAGAAAATGACAAAATCAGCAGCCAAGAAAAACTATAGCCAACCATGAGCTCGAAAATTGATAGACTTTATTCCATATCTCTTATCTAAGTCACCCACAGGCTTGATTAGTATATTTCTAAAGGCTATTCGATCAATTGTTCATTGATTTTGGGTTTGAACTCTTAAAAAAACTAACATAGTATCAGAGTTAGATCTTCAGTGGTCTCACGTCACATGATCGAGTCTCCGTTGCCTAAGTCAAATTTTTTGTTCTCTAGCTCTCCTCAATTCGTACATCCACGTGCATCCGGGCTGCATGCAAGAGAGAGGGTTAGATTTTATCCCACATCGCTCATCTAAATTACCCAAAACTTAATATATTCTACACGCAACCGCACCTAACCAATTGGTTTTTGTAACCTTACCAGAAATCTAACAGATATCAATAATTTGAATTCTTGGATTATTGTGAAATATATTTGTTGCATTCGGAGCTACTACTCCCCCTCCGTCCCAATTTTATTGTCCATTTTGAGAGTCCGTGCCATTTTTTAATTGATTATATCTTGCAATCTATAATCTTTTAAGTGATTTTGAAAATATCATTTAAAAGAGCTCATTGAGATCTATCAAATAAGATTCATATTGTACATAAACGATATTGCCAATTAAAAATTATCATTAATTTTTTATCCAGGTGGGATAAAACGATAGAAAAAAAGGGGGACGGTGGAGTATTAATATTATTCATAATGTTTAATAGTCATTATGGAAAATGTACCCCAACATCATTTATGGGCCTTGAAAGGGTAGTTGAACCAGGGTTTGCAAAAAAGAAGGGTAGTTGAACCACGAAATGCATTTTGGATTTAAACCTGGTTAGGAGAGTGTCCTTCTCTATTGGTAATAGGGCCCTAGAACTGGTCCTTTCAATTCATTATTGATACAATGATACTCCCTACTTGGGGGCGGTTCCCACTCCCTACCCCTCCTTCAATCCATTCAATTTGCCCAGCGGAAAGGCTATATCTAAGGCTGACCCGTTGCAAAATCATTAATATGGGTTTATCAAAAAAAATAATTCATTAATATGGGATTCATAAACTCCACTATTCCTTGTTTCGTGTTTCTTTTTTTTTTTTTTTGAATTTTTTTGGATTAAACTCTCATATTATGAATTTAGTTACATTAATATATATATATATGTATGTATTTGTAAAGTGACTTATCGGTTTGTATCTATTTACAAAAAAATTTGTATTTGATACTTTTGCGCCAACCTTTTGTGAATTATTAATTTGTCTCGACATGAGAAATCTGAAAAGTAAAAAATTATGATCGAAAATCATTTAATCTTTATTTTTATCTTTATTTTAAAAAAATAAAATTTTGATAAATTTTTTTTATTTTTCCGATTCCTCTCTCTGAGAACAAATAATAATCCACAAAAATTTGATACAAAACTAAGAGCATTTTCAATGGGAGATGTCAAAGCTGAGATGGACAATCAAACGGCTAGTTTTGGCATTAAATCACCATCCAACCATGTTGCCTTCTATCATGCCAAAAGTGACATGGCTTTGAAGGGAGGTGAGGTGGCTTTGAAGGGAATGGCAAAGTTGCCAACTTTGACAACCTCCCTCCTCCATGCCAAATTTCAAAAATTGATTGTTTGGATTTTGAACATTTGCCCGTTAGAATTTTTCAATTCCCTGTAAAAGTTTGAACTCTATTTTTTCTCCCTATAAATGTAGACTTGAATAAACAATATTTTTTATTCACACCACGGATTCTGATCCATACTCTCAAATCTCAATTTACCTTTTTTTCCACACAAGGACTTAAGGCTAGAAATTTTGCTGCAGCACAGGAGTCTGCAAGAAAGGACGTGGAGCGAGCTTTTGGATTAATTTAATGTTTGATGCTGTGAGATTCTATTTTTTAGTTAATAAAAATTTTATTTTAGCAATTCTTTGATTTTTAAATTTTAACGTCAAAAACTTGCATTTAATGGTTAAAATAATACTCCCTCTGTCCCTTTTTAATTGTCCTGCTTCGTAACTTCAACTTATTAAAAAGACATCATCATTATACCTTTCACATCAATTTTTTTCTTCACTTTCCCTACTTACCCATTATCATTACACTTTTACGCACTAACTTTTCAAAATGGAATCTACTTTTAGGGACAAAATAGACAATGCACCAACTTTTACCCCATTAACTTTACAAAATGGACACTTATTAAGGGACAGCCCAAAATGGAATACTGGACTCTATAAAAGGGACGGATGGAGTATAATTTGACATAAGGATTGACATTAAGGGTGGGAGATTGATAGCTTGATGTCAAATAAAAAGAATTTGGCATAAGGGTTGGAAAGGAAGGCTTTGATGTCAAATTGGAGATGCCAAATTGCCACGTCAGCCTTCAAAAAAAATTTGACATCCCCAATTTGATATCAAGGGTTGTAGATGCCCTAACAATTGCGATTGTTTTTTTTTTTAAATAAAGACAAACTAACATGTCAGTTTGACTTATTGGTTCAAAACGACCGTTTGTTATCCATACATTACTAGGAAGTAGGGACCAAGGGCCAATGAATTTGAGGCACAATCGTGTGATGCTCTAACATTATTACTATTTTCCACTACACATTTTATAAGATACACACAATTAATAATGGGTCTCAAAATAATGTGTAGTGGATAAAGTAACTGGGGGCAAGACCACCAAATAATTTTTCCCTGTTGCGTCTCAAGATATAGCACGACGTTGTGCCCATTACTCAAAGGGCCTGTTTGGATGCAGGAAAGAATTGGAGTATTAGTTAAGAAGGGAGATAAGATAGTGTGAGGTATTATGTAAGAATTTAAAAAGTACTTGGTTTTGACGAGGTATTAAAATAGGAGGATTAAATAGTACTTGATTTGGTGAGGAATAAAATAAGATGATAAAGTGGTTTTGTAGTTAAAATAGAAGAGGAAGGGGTATTATTTAATACCACCCAAAAACCTCTCCATAAATAATCCTCCGCCGGGGGTATTAAGGGATATAAGAGAAGAGGGGCTTAAATTAATGGGAAAGTCTACAATACACACCCCTTAAAAGGGTGTACCATATGCACCTATTTTATGGTTCATTCATAACATTTTAGCATGTTTCGTAACTTTTGTTTCAGAATTCATAACTTTTTAGCTGTACGATTCGTAACATTTTCATTATGATTCATAACATTTTGGTGTATATCGTAACCTTTATACGATTCGTAACTTTTTAGCAATACGATTCATAACATTTTCTCTATAATTCATAACATTTTGGGGGGTGCATATGATACACACCCAAATAAGGGGTGTGTATTGTAGCATTTCCCTTAATTAATACCCCTCTTTTTTTGGTTCCCAAACCATGGCTTAAGTGATGGGCCTGTATATTTCACGGGTATTAGTCCCCATCCAAACGACAGACATAGCTACTTGGGGAGGGGAGTGGCACGTGCCATTCCTGATTTCAATAAAAAAGTTATATCTACATAAATGGATTAGGCCCTTATTGATATTCTGACAACTTGAGTTTTCCAACAACTAAGGAAAATATGGGAGCCTTGTTGATAAGGACACATTACAGGGTTCAACATGTAATTAGTCCACCTAAACTTTTCATAGTGGTTCTAATCCTTATATGGACATGCTTTCCAAAAATATCCTTAACTCATAAAACACGCTCAAAACCAAAATAAGCCCACGCTAGCTATTGACTGTGATGTCTTCGGTGGAATAATACAGAGAACAAGGGTGGGTGGGAGATAGTGGAAAGGGGACAAAGTTCTCTTTGGAAGAACTACAATAGTAACTTTATAGGGATTACTATGGTACAATCACCACAACCCTTTTGCCATACAATTAGACAATTTACTATAATTTTTTTAATTAATGCAATTTAGTTTTTCGCCAAAAAAAGAACTACGATGATATCTTTTGGTTGCCATGTTTCTTTATGTTTTTCACCTCAGTAATTTTTCTTGTATATATGTGACATTTCTAATATGCATAACATTTTTTTTCTTTTATGCAACTGTAAAAAAAATGAAACACATAGGTAAGTTTGGACAGATAACCTTATTTGTCAGTTTTTTGGGGATAATAAAGAGTATAGATTTGGATAGATAACTAAATCTGTTGATTTTATTATGATTATACATAGTACAGAATTTGCAGAGATAACATTATCTATTGGTCTTTTTGAAAAAAATTGATAGTATGAATTTAGACAGATAACATTATTTGTCAGTCTTTTGGAGGTAATAAAGAGTATAGATAAGGTCATCTTAGAACAAATATGTTATGTATAATGGCAACAAAATTAAGAGATATGGTTATATATCCAAATTTATGCTCTATATTGTTTCAAAAAGATAAACAGATAATGTTATTTATGCAAAATATGTGTTCTGTACTATCTCAATTTTACTACTCCCTCCGTCCCTTATTTATAGTCCGGTATTTTATTTTGGGCTGTCCCTTAATAAGTGTCTATTTTGTAAAATTAGTGGGTAAAAGTTGATGAATTGTCTATTTTGTCCCTAAAAGTAGATTCCATTTTAAAAAGTACTCCCTCCGTTCCAATTTGAGAGTCCATTATTCCTTTTTGGGTTGTTCCAAAATGATGGTCCTTTTCCAAAAATGGAAGGAAATTTTTGGTGATTTTCCAAAAGTATCCCTCACAATTGAATATAAGTGTTATTAAGTAAATAAAATATAGGGGTAATGGTGGAAATAATAGGTAATATAGGTGTAATCATTGCTTGTCCCCTAAAATAGTTGGAATTCCCAAGAGGGACTCTCAATTTGGAACGGAGGGAGTAAGTGAGTAAAAATGTAATGATGATGGGTAAGTAGGGAAAGTGGAGGAAAAAGTTGATGTGAAAGGTATAATGATGATGTCTTTTTAATAAGTTGGAATTACGAAGCAGGACACTTAAAAGGGGACGGAGGGAGTAATAAATAAGGTTATCTATCCAAACCAACACATGTGTTTCATTTTTTGACATTAGCCCAATTTTGTATTGTTGTGAGGAAGTACATTTTTGGTTGGTAGGAAAAATAGATTTACACGCATCTCACACTTGAGCTAGATAAAATAGATGGTAAATGCTATTAATGTTAGTCATTCCTATGTATATGCTATTATTGTTAAATGTGTAAAAACTCTTTCTCCTCTACTTGACCAACAGATAATGTTATCTTCATAATATGCAATCTATGCAGTAAAACAAACAAATGTGATTATCTGTCTATACTTTTAAAATTATTCCAAAAAGACTAAGAATTAAGGTTATCTGATTTGCAAAGTATGTGCTCTGTATAATCATCGTAATAAAGTTAATAGGTATAGTTATCTATCCAAATTTGTATTCTCTTTTTTCAAAAATATCAACAGATAAGGTTATCGACTACACTTGTAAGAAAAATGATATAGGTACGAATATTGCACCGATGAGTGAGTTGGGCCCTCTATGAAATCCCACAAAAATAATTCGAGACATTTATTTTTGTCTTTATTCAAAAAAAATGATAATAAATTTTTTGATAACACATAAGCTTATCTGTTTAATTTTTTTTAGGACAAATATCATTTTCGTGATATTTTCATCTTCCAATATTTACATACTCCGGTCATAAAAGGAGCCAATATCTCCCATTCCCATTCCCAACATCATACTATCATTTCCTATTTTTCCATTTACATCCTCTCAAATTTAAAATAGCATACAAAGAACAAAAAAAAAAAAGCAAAGTAAAAATGAAGAAGTTTTGTACCACTTGCCAGCAAAACAAATGAAAAAGAGAAAAACGCAAATAGGAGTCCTACCCAACTCAGACCCCGCTATATCATCAATTTCCCTCTCTGCCAACACTACGACGAATGTGACAGAGAAGAACACAGCGAGAGAGAAACATCACTACATAGATCGCAATCAGAAAAAACTCCGAAGTGAGAGATCGTGATTACGATACAGAAGTAATCCAGAACTGACCTGTGATCGCGAGAAGAGAGAGAGACTAGCGAGCTCGTGATTGTGGTCGAGATCTCGAATCGAGATATGATCGTTATACAAAACGCAATAGAAGAGAGAGAGAGAGAGAGAGAGAGAGAAAGAGAGAGGAGCACTAGCAAACTCAAAAATAACACGCAGATAAAAAAAACTCAAAAATAACACATTATATAGTACACCTAGTCAGGGCATTTTCGTCTAAAAATGGACCGTAGACCTAATAAATGTACAATAATGGACCTCCACCACTATAACACATTGGGCTGGACTAAACACCCAAAACCACATTCAAAAAGGATCCTAGCCCAATTTGCTGTATTTTTTATTAACAAAAAATCACCGGACAAAAGCCTGACTTTACATTTAGTTCATTCCTCTCCAAATTTTTAGAAAAAAAAAAAGTATAAACCAATACAAATGGACAACCATTAAAATAGTACCATCCATGCTCAACCGCTGATTACACGGACACAGTCTCTTGAGTCTCAAAACGTGATCAGATTTGTTCACTTTGTAGAACTCGATGCATAGAATAGACCTCCAACGAATCAAATCAATCGGATCTTAGTAGCCTTGGGTTCGATCAAAACTCATTTTTCTAATCTAATAAGAGAAAAGGACATAAAAACGTAAGTACTCGACATTGAAACATAACAACAATCACTGGGAAGCTACTAGAACAATGGCCCAGGAACGCAAATGTCGTTAATAATCACTATGTCCCACTATATTGCCAATTGGGAAATGGACTGAGAGTGTGTTCCAGAAACTGAAAACTCTCGTTTTTGACACAAGGTGTGAATGCGTGGTGTGCGGGCGTGTCAAGACTTGTAGCGTCTAACTTTTGATGAAGATTCCCGTGAATCTTGACTTCTAACTTGTAAGCGATTGTGTGTGACCCAAAGGTTAAAGATCACAATGAGGTTCGTGGTTTACCACACGGTTGTGGACTTTAAATTTTCTAGTCGTATAGTTTGTACAAGAAAAGTAAAAATCCAAACTACTGGACGAAGTGAGTTTGAATGAGGGTGAATACTAAGTATTCGATAAACTACTTGCTGAAAGTAAGAAAGTTTTTGTAAGCGTTGAGCTTTGATTGGTGTTTGACCCTTTTTTTCGTCTTGTCTTCTAGTATTTATAGGCATAACAGTAAGCTAATTCAGGCCTGAATCCGAATTCTACTTTGCACCACAAGCTGACATGTGTCTCATGATGCTCCCTTCTTTTGTACATGCAAGATCATGGGTAGTTATTGGCAATTGGTAGATCATGGGTGATATGGCAATAACTCCCCACTATCTCTTCTTCTTATGCTAGCTTGACACATGACCAATTGACTTGGTCACAAACTGATTCAGGTCTGAATTCGAATTCAGCTTTGCACCACAAGCTGCCAAGTGTCCCATGATGCTCCGACTTTTCATGCATGCAAGATCATGGGCAGTTATTGGCAGTTGGTAGATCATGGGTGATGTGGCAATAACTCTCCACTATCTCCCTCTTTTTATGCATTTGACACATGACCAATTGACTAAGTCAATTGGCCATTTGAACTTTGGAGGAAAATAACAGCCAGCAAGCAACTGAATCCCTAAATCCGTGGGCTGTACCCACTACAAGAAAATTTGCATTGGATGACGAATGAAAACCGTCACAAATTGTATGTTTTTCGTCAAAGTAATATAGGTGACGAAAAAAAATTTGTCGACTAAAGGTTGTCGAGGATTTTTACCTAGCGACGAAATCTATTTTTTGTCACCTATAGTACCTTTTGGCGACGAAAAATTTCATCACGGAAAAATGACTTGGTGACGAAATTTTCTTCGTCACCTATTGTGCTTTTTTTACGACAAAAAATTTTGTCACAAATTATTCCCTTTGGCTAGTCAAAAGTAACCCCTTGGTGATGAAATATTTCGTCACAAAAGACATTCTTATATGTGAAAAAAATCTCACTTTCTTTGCTCCTGCTGGGTTTCGAACCCGAGTCTCATAAGTTTTGCACGTAATCTTTAACCAACTACACTACACAAACTTTTCAGCATATGTTTGAAATATCTAATATATAACACATGCATTTAACATTAAAATATATTTTGAATGGCATTTTGAATCATTAAACATTAAAATTAGCAATTTTGATAAACATTAAAGTTGTAGCTCTTCATGTTATTGTTCAAATCCAATTTAAATTATCTCAATCGGAGTTCTGAGCAAAGAGTTATGTCCAAATTAGATTTGGGGGCAAAGCATAATTCATAAATTTGGTCACCAAAGGATAAATTTTTTGTCACTGAAAACATAATAAGATGACGAAAAATATTTTTCGTCGCCAAATTGGTTCATTTGGCGACAAAATAATTTTTTCGTCACTAAGTAGTTATCTTTGACGACAAAAAATAATTTCGTCTCATTTTTTACTCTTTTGGTCACGAAAATTTTATTTCGTCGCCCAATAGGTGCCTTTGGTGAAAAAAATATCTTTTTCGTCGCTAAATAGTTAAAATTGGTGATGAAATAATTTCGTCGCGGAAGTTGCCAAAAGAGTGACGAATTTATTTTTTCGTCGCCAAATATACTCATTTAGTGACGAAATTAAATTTTGTCGTCACTTTTTCGTCACTAAACATACTTTTTCTTGTAGTGACCTCGTGGACCAGATCTGCTCCTTACTTCATGGGCCCAACTGTGGGCTTGCTCGATGAAATGAAAAGGCCTCCATCTCTACAGAAAAAGCCTAGTAAAACTCTAACAGAGCCTACTCAATGACTGCTAGGACTTGGCCAAATATGTTAGATATGCTTGTATGACCTATGAAGGGCTTTTCATTGGCTACTTAGCCATTTTTACAACCACGACATTTTTGCGTAAGCCAAATGAATAAGATTCACTTTTGATGTGCCCCACAAATCCAATGCAGGCGTAGTTCCACAACTTTAAGGCCTACAGTTGGCCTATGCTTGTAATACCTTTTGGCAGTTGAGACAATGCCAAAAAGGCCTTCATGAACCAGGGAAGGAGGGGGATCTCCAATTACAAATGAATCATGATCAAGCCTTGGAGTGTTGCCGGTTTCCTCATCTTCATTCAGTTCCTCCTGTTCTAGAATGGGTGTGGCATGCAATTCAGACCTAGCCCCACGACCAATGGCAGGACTAGATCGTTCTTGACTTGCATCACTGCCTAGGAGTGAATCTGAATGTGGTGGCTCTTCAGACACTTCAGGAAGCTTTTGAGAGAAAAGAATGGGCTGATCTTGCCTCGTAATTGGACTTTCCATATTCTCGCTTATTCCAGGTCTGAAATCTTGCTTCCTTTGTGTTGAAACAGATCTATCTTTTCGCTCCTCCGGGGATGAAAATAGTTTACCATCCAAAAGTTTTTGGAATACTCCTGAATGTTGGTTGCTGCGATCAGACCTGAAACTGTTGCCACAATCTGTATCATCTAGGCCTTGCTGCTGTTCAGGAATCCTCAAAGGGCTGAACTGAGACTCTTACCCCTCGAGTCGAAGTCCTTGGCCTCCTCGCCCCCCAAGTGCAGGGTTTTTGGAAGCTAAGAGCTGAGAGAAACTTGGAGGCCTAGAGTGCTTGCAAGAAGTTTGCTGAGACTCTCGCCCCCCAAGTTCAATTCCTTGGTCTCCTTACCCCCCGAGTGTATGGTTTTTGGGAGCTAAAGGCTGAGAGAAGCCTGGAGGTCTGATGTGCTTGCTGAAAACTTGTTTAGAGACATTCAGGCCTGAAGTTTGGCCTAAAGTGCTAAACTGTGGTACCGGTAGCAATGCAAGAGTTGACGTCAAATCATTGAGATTACCCACCACTTTATTGATGGCATTGTCTTGGCGAGATTCTTCAAAATCAACCAAGGACTGAGAAGAGTCCTACACGAGTTCTTCGTTGGATGCAATGGTACATGACTGAATGCTCACATTCTCTTCAACTTGATCCTCAAAGGGCTGAGTAGTAGGATCATCAAGCCCACCATTTTGGAAATCTTGTTGTTCGGGCAGGGCTGAATACATAATGCTTGAATAGCCACGTGACTTGGTAACAAAGAGGCTATTTACCTCATATCGTAATTGGCGATCCTCTTCTTCAAGTCTGTTAACTTCATCTTTAAGCCCTTGAATTTCATTGTTGTAGCGATTTTGTGCTTCAAAAAACCTATCCTCCATAGGATTCAGTTGACACCTCTCACAATCAAGGCGGTAGATTTCGTCTTCAAATTCGTCGACCTTATCTTCGCGCCAACGAATTTCTTCTTTACATCGCCGAATCTCAACATCCAATTCAATGTATCGAATTGACATGCGAATGAATCAGCGTAATACATTTTGAAACGACTAGGGTCCCACAGGACGTGCCAATGAAAACTCTCATTTTTGGCAACAAGAAGTGAATGCGTGGTGAGCGGGCGTGCCAAGACTTGTAGCACCTAACTTTTGATGAAGATTCCCTTGAATCTTGACTTCTAACTTGTAAGCGATTGCGTGTGACCCAAAAGTTAAAGATCACAACGAGATTCATGGTTTGTCACACGGTTGCAGACTTTAAATTTCCTAGTCGTATAGGAAATGGAACATAAAACGTGAATTTTATTACTCCGGGATAATAAAGTTTGTACAAGAAAAGTAAAAATCCAAACTACTTGATGAAATGAGTTTGAATGAGGGTGAATACTAAGTATTCGATAAATTACTTTGCTGAAAGTAGAATAGTTTTTGTAAGCGTTGAGTTTTGATTGGTGTAGGGTGCTTGATCATATATACACCGAAAAGGGGTGCTCGGATCAAGCACCCTACACACCTCGGATGCCATTGATTTCCGCGTAGGCCCCATCGATTTTTTTTTATAGAATTTTTGGACGGATCGGATCAACTGTCCGGTGGCTGGAGACGGCCCGGCGCGGCTGCCGGTTCGATTTCCCTCCCCCGGTGCCCATTATCATAGCAATAGTCTTATTTTTTGTAAAAGGCAATTTCAAGCTCAAAAATCATTTGTTTACGCAAATAATTTTCCTACCACTATGGATCTTATTTGATAGATCTCATTGAGATCTTTAATAAGGTGCAAAAAAAATTGATTTTTTTTTCATTTACATTATTTTTGAATTTGAAAATGTGAAAAAAAATTTTATTTGGATTTTGTGGAATGACTCTTCTTATTTTTGAATAAGAAATGGCAAATAAGTATTTATTTTTTAAGAAGGTTTCCAGAACGGAGCCTGAACATAAGGCCCCACATTTTATCATATTTAATCGTAATGCCCCTAATTTTTATGGGATTTATTTAAGTTCTCTGGATTTTTATAATGGAAACTTGCACGTTAATAGAATAGGATTTGTTGGGCCTCGACGTAGGGCTATAAACGAATTGAGCCGAACTTTATCGAGTTCGAGCTCGGCTTATTTATTAAACGAGCAAAATATTTGAGCTCGAGCCTTAATGAGCTGAACTGAGTTATTTACTAATCGAGCTTTTTTAATCGAGCCAAGTTATCCTTAACGAGCCGAGCTTTTGTCGAACGAGCCGAGCTTTTGTCGAACAAGCCGAGTTGAAAACTCGAGCTCGAGCTCAGCTCGTTTAGTAAACGAGCCGAGTTCACGAGTTCCTCGGTTCATTTACAACCTTAGCCCGGAGTGCCTCATAGAGTTGGTTGCACAATGTCACTATCTATGACCGCTATAAAAACAGACTCGCGGGTACATAGAATGTCTGTACCACTGATTAATAGAATGTTTGTACCACTGATTAATAGAATGTTTGTAGTAAGATGGGAGTAAAAGAAAAAGAATGAATGGTGTATCAAACAGTAACACAACCTAGGCACACAAGAGAAATGAGAACTAATTGCGAAGCATTCATGTGCACCTATCAAGTACTCTCTCCGTCCCCCATTTTTATTGTCCATTATTCTGTTCGTCTCTTTTATGTCTTTTGTCTATATCTTTAACGGTGAATCTTGAAAAATATACAATATGAATTTTATTTAATATATATTGATTAGTTCTATAGTACAAAATTTTTAAAATTATGAAAAGTATTATAAATTGAAAGATATAAGAAATTAAAAAATGGCACGCAATTCAAAAATCAATGGACAATAAAAATGAGACGGAGGAAGTATTAATCAGGATTCATCGAAGTGGAAAAAGGTGTTACATGATCTCGAATAGCATATTTGGACAAAATTATTTTGCGGATAATTAAGTTTTTAGGTGAGAACTGTTTCCATTGAGAGGATTTTACTTTGTCAAGGATTTTATTTCCGGTGGATTTTTTTGTTTTGAAAGATTTAATTTCTTCGGCCTATTCAGTTGCACATAAATAATGGAAAAGGATGGGAAATCAATTTTCTTGTAACTTTCTATGTGTTTATTTACCAGGAAAGTTGCAGGACCCACAACTTCAACTTCCCGCAGAGAAACATTTTACTACAAAATAGGTCTTGCAAAAAAAAAAATGAATTCTAGTTTTCTTGCAAAATTCTTTTCAAGAGAACACACACGAAAAAATACATTTTATTTTCTTTCTACTTTACCTCACTCAATTTTTCTCTCAAATCTATTTTTAACACAACATTTTCAACAGCTTAACGGAGGCTGCCTGTTTGATAAAACTAAAAACTGAAACTGAATGCTGAAAAATTAAGTACTGAAAGCTGAATGTTAAATTTTTTAAGCTGAAAATTTGTTTGGTAAACATATTAAGTACTGAATTAAAAAAATGATAAATTAATTTTAATGCCAATTCTCTCTTAATTTACTAATGGCCACAATGCACTTATAATAATGGTGGAATGATGATTGTGGTGGTGGTGGTGGTGATGGAGTGGTGGCGATAGCAGTGGTGGTGTTGGATTGTTGACGATAATGGTGTAATGGTAGTGGTGGAGTCACAACAAAAAATTTGGGATCTCCCAACGGTTTTTTTAGTAACGGTTGAAAAAACCGTTGGTATAGATGGTGTGTAGCAACGGTTTGCAAAACGTTACTAGAAACAGGACTATAGCGACAGTTTTCATGCAACCGTTCCTAAAAAAACCATTGGGAGATCCCAAATTTCTTATAGCAATGGTTTCCATAACTGTTACTAAAAACTGGACTATAGCAACGGTTTCCAATAATCGTTACTATAAATCGGACTATAGTGACGGTTTTTCATTAACCGTTAGTAGATTTTCACCCCGCCAAAACCAACTTTCTTTCATACGATCGGTTTTCCAAATTCGAACTAACGATCAAGATGGTTGACTTTCTTTTCATGTTCATTAAATCATTCTCGTAAAAATTTGACTCAATCAGATTTGTAATTATATTTAAAATATATACGTTTCTTGTAATTCATGATAACAATTAAACTACGTCTTGTGTTGTATTTGAACGTACTGTAGCAACTCGACCACAACACAACTATGATGATTGAGACCATTGATTTTGTTTTTCTTGTTGATTAAATCATTCTTATAAAATTTTGGCTTCATCGAGCTTAAAAAACTTTTTTATTGAGACAAAATTTCATTCATAAAATAAAATTTTCTGCCCGATCAAGTATATAACGATACCCGATATTTCATTTTTCATATGAAGAATGTACTATTTACTATGTAAAAAATAGACGGTTCCAATTGGAAAGAAAAAGAAAAAAAAGTAGGTGTTTGTATAGTATAAACCGAATTTAAAAACTTGGATTAAGAATAAATCGATAAAACTCTAATGACATAAGCTAGCCCAGTGAGTTTGCATAGTATAAATATTAAAAGGCCCTTGATATTACACAAGTACTGGGCTAGCCCAGCTGGTTTGCACTCACGCGCACATACGCGAGGTCCTGGGTTCCATTCCCAGGAGGAGCAAAATTGTTGTGTTGCCTTCCATACTCCACGCAGCAACAGGTGGGGGCCACGTGGTTGCCATGTCATATTTTACCCCAGATTTAAAAAAAAAAAAAAACTTGCCTTTAGCAACGGTTACAAGCATTGCTAAAGAAAACGTTACTAAAAAAAATTTGTACCAGCGCTCATCAAAACCGTTGCTATACCTCTACACCATGCCAACGGATATCTCGCAATGGTTTGGCCAACGGTTGGTGAACCGTTGGTATTGCCTTTAGCAACGCTTTTTGTGTTTTTAGTAACGCTTTTGACCGTTATTAGATCCCGATTTTCTTGTAGTGAGTGATGGTGATGTAACGGTGGCAATGAGTGTTGGTGGTGTAATGGTAGTGGTGGCGGTGGAGTGATGGTGTAATAGTGACAGTGAGTGGTGTCGGTGGAGTGATAGTTGTGCAATGGTGGTATATATTGTGATGGCGGCGACGGCGACGGCGTAGTAGTGGTGGTGGTGGTGGAGTGGTGGTGGGTGTAATGGTGGTGGTGGTGGGGTGGCAGTGGTGGAGGTGGTAGTAGTGGTGATGGTGATGGTGGCAAAGTGGTGGTGGTGGTGGAGTGGTTGTAGGATTGGTGGTGGTGGTGGGAGTGGTTGTAGTGGAGGTATGGTGATTAAATGCAAGTACACAAAAATTCAACCAGAATTAAGTAACTCAAAGCTACTTATTTTTTTTCAACCTTTTAGCCTACATTTTAAGTAGCACATAATCTGTTAAGCAATGTATAATGTCGTTTCAAACCTAATGAATCACTTATTACTTAATTGATCCAATTTTAAGTGTTGAATTTAAGTTATCAAACAAGTCCTAGTGTCGGACCACTCCGGGCCCAACACTTACATTTGTTTTGGGTGAACATATTTGGCAATGTATGGCGGTGACATAACCATGGCTGCAGCAGACTTTTCATGTCGTCAAGGCCTCACACTTCGAAGTTTGCTTCCATGTACGGTTTTATGTTCGAAATCTCTCAGGTATTATCAACTCCTATGAGACGGTTAATACTGATCATTTTTACCAACTTTAAGAGGAGCACGTGCTAGTAGATAGTGGGTTTATGATTTCAAAAATTAGTTGATCGGGGTGCGCGTAAGTTGTCCGGAAAACTGTTTATCAAAAGAAAGGGGAAAAAAGATTGGTGCAAGTAAATTTAATGGAAAAACACGACGGAAGCTACCACCAACTCCCATCTCGGTAGCTGAAAGTCTGAAACCATGTAGAGAACGAAAAATAACAAGGTAATGCTTGGAAAAAAGAGCTGATCAAAAAAAGAAAAAAATGCTTGGGAAAAAGAAAAACCTATGGGTACACCATTCGGCGTATACCGGATTTTGCAAGACCTATCGTAATGCTTCACACAAATTGTCGGAGACGTTCAATCTATTTAGAACATATTTTTTCAAGGAGTAATTATTGAGTGGTTTTGGGGCACCGCCATGTGGTGTCCCGACACTTCTCCGCCACACATTCATGTGGAATCCATATATTTTGTACCGGAGCCACAAGAATGCGTGGTGCCCCAAGACCATTGAATTTTTTTTTTTTCATTTTTACGAGGCACTAAAATCAGTTTATTCGGACATCAGTAGGAGATGCTTTATTTTCGCTCCTGATTTTGTAGGGACAAAAATTGAATAAACTAATCAAGTTCTTATCGATATTTGAATAAACCAATTTTTTTTTTGTTGCACTGGCCCTTAAAATAATATTTTCCAACAAATTAAATGGCTTTGGTCATTTGCATCAAACTTAAAAATGAGTTCCACGGAATTTGATGTAAATTTTAGTACACACCAAATGATGTAATACTTTTTTGGTTTGTACGTAGTTGGGCTCAGCTTAATTACAAACCAAATGGTAGTTTCGTATTCTGTTACCCGTTCAAGTGAGTGAGGAAATGTCTAACCTGAGCTTATGGTGGTGGCAACTGAAGTTGCATGCGACAGTACGAGGGAAACACGGGGTAACTAGTTGTTGCTGGGTAGAACGATGAGAATATTTCTCAGAATATTGGATAAAACGACTTTGGCAACCTCAGCCCAGTACCTTTTCCAAATTTAGAGTTTCAATCAACTTGCCACATACATCAACACATTTTCTCGGATATCTATACACATATCAACGAACATTTTGCACATTAACATTGGATCTAGACTGAGGTTAATATTTTCCTTGATAAAAGTGTTGTACCTTGCACATGGTACAAGAAATCCACACAAATATAATAAAACATGGTACAAGAAAAGCAGACAAGGAGCCAAACCTATGCACTAAGGTTTTGAACTTATCAAAAACAGTTTTGGCATTATCACCACCCTTAGTAAAAAATCTTGTTTGGTTAGCATACATTGAACAACGGGGTAGATCTGGTGGAGGAATAGGCAAAGAAGTCGATGGTGTTGGCCCGTCCTCGACAACAAAAGCAGTCGCTAACCCCCACGACAAGTGCGAATCGAAGTGACAATGCATCAACCATACACCTGCTCTTGCCATCAAAATTTCAAAACTTATGAATAGGTATCTATTTTGCAATCCACACACGCTATTCTAATAGTATGTAAGGGCCAATTTATTTCACATCCATCAATTTTTTTCTTACAACCGATTAACTAGAAATAGTTAAAATTATGAATAAATGGAATCGGTGGATCGTGAATTACCTATTGTTAATTAGACAGTCCATAACTAAATTAAGTCTCACAGAGTCGCTTAAACAAAAAATAGTTGGCTAGGGAATTTAGTTATTGATAGGAGGTAGCTAGGTGATTTCTATATTTATCATCGCACAATTGTAATCAGTAACAAAGATCATTAGAGAGGGATGAGTGTTCACGGCAATCGTTCCCTAAGATAGAGAATATTAGGTTTAACGAGTGGCAAAAAAAAAAAAATTTCAGTAGAAAAATTAAATTCTTTTCTGCCATTTCTTATCTTCTTCACTTATTAGTCATTATTATTTGAAAGATATTCAATGAAATATAAACACTCTGCTACCTTTGGTACAAATTTGTAAAGTTACTCTTTCTTAGAGCATCTCCAACGGGCGTAAGAGTGTTAATGGTATCTGTAAAGAATGAACAAATAAAAATGAGTTTTAGGTGCTCCAATTATTGTGTTATCTTATGAGCTAGAGGGTTATAGCTTAGGATGTGGGCAAATTTTGGACTTGTAGCTGCCAAACAATAAATGGGCCTACTTATTTAAGTCCCAATTATTTTTTTGAAAAGAGGCCATTTTCAGTAACGACATAGTCAAAGCATTAACGACAAAGTCCCAATTAGTTCAACCTGTGAGAAAATGCTGTTTTTCTTTTTGACATTTGTTGTAAGGGAATTTAGAATTTTTTTGTATAGAGATAACAATCTTTTAAAATAACGTCCCATTGGAGTTCTCACCTACAAAATAAACCAATACTGTCTTAACAAACAAATTGGAATCTATTGTTATCTTGGTACACTATTTACCACATATTTTAACACACCAATAGAGAGAGGCCCATTGGAGATGCACTTAGTACTTATAATTAAGGTGCTTCTTCTTCTTCTTTTTTTTTTTTTAAGGACAAGTGCTTATTGATCGCTTATTCACCTTATAAAGGAAGCTCAACAAAATCATTAATAAACAGCAAGCAACCTCATGAAGCGGAGAAACAAATTTATAGAGTAAATCTGCACTCAAACTCAGAAGACGAATCGTCTGAAGAGAAGGAAAATGAGGATGATGAGGCGGATGTTCTGGTGTCGGAGAGTGATACTAATGGGTCCTCTTCAAATGCGGAGAAGATAGTAAGACAAGGGAGTGGAATCCACTGTGAGTTAGCAAGTGGCAGGGCTGATATTTTTGATGGGGCTATTCAGTTAGTGGCCAACACTAAACCTGATGGTACCGAAACTCATGCTAAGGATTCAACCAATGCCTTGGCTAATGTTGGAGCTAATACTGCAGGGGTTAAACTTCCTCACTTAAAAGATAGCGCAACGGAAATTATCCCAGATTTAGAGGTTGTGGAGCATGATGTAGGCTTTTATAATCTATCAGAAGTGGGCTTTTTAAATGAACAAGGAAGTTGAGGGCATCTAGTTAGTTTTGGATCTTAACCCAATCGAGGAGACCAAGGATACGGGGAAAGGAAAATGGAAGCAGAAGTCGGTAGAGAATATGTTGGGGTTTTCCTAAGCCCAAGAAGAACGGTGGAAAAAAGAAGCAAAGTGATATGTTGAGATCAGCAGTTGCCGCTGCTGCTTTACCTCTTTCTTCCATAGTCATCAACAAGACTCATCTAGATGAGGCTTAGCCTGTTTGGCCCATTAACAAGATTATGGACCTCCATTTTTCGGGTGATAAAAACGATCTTACTGTCGATTTGCGATTATGGAAGCAAAAGATGAGGAAAGGGCTAAGGCGCATGGTATCCATCATAATGATTGACTCTTCGATGTTTTTTTGGGTGTCTGTTAGGTGTCTATTTGGATGTCTTAGCTGTTGTTCTAACTGCGGGTTGCCTAGTCGGGTGTGCCCTTTTGGTTTATTTGCTTTGGGTCTTAGGTGTTCTCTTGTTGGTTTCTTGCCAACTTGGTTTGTTATCTTTTCCCTTAGAGTTCGTGTTGGCTTATGATTGCTGGAGCGGTTGTTTTCCCTTGTGGGTTTTCTCTACTTCAGCTTGAAGTTGTCTTGGTTCCTTTAATCTTTGTAATTTGTTTCCAAAGATTTATAAATTTTTCGCCTTTCAAAAAAAAAAGAGTACATGTTACATAGCCAAACGTTTTTATTTGTTTATGCAAGAGTGAAAACATTATACAAGAGTGAAAACATACCAGGATTATTTGCTGTGAATCTAATGACGATCCATCCTCCGACAGGCACTCCGACGGTACTGCGTATTTGTGGATTGACAAGATTGAACATTTTTTGCCCAGTCACGGGGTTGTAATTGCCAAACCCTTGGGCCAAAACATAAAAGTTAAACCCGTGCAAATGTACCGGGTGGCTCTGCTGACCCACCAATGCCGTATTCTGAAATACAATCTGAACCGTAGAATTATACTTCAATTTCGTAACCTTTGTTGACCTTGATGTCATCACGAGCGCCTTATTCAAGTTGTTGCTTAGACTCGTGTAGTCGAACACCACTGGTGGATATTTAGGAAAATTGGTGGTGTAGATCCCAGCAGTCAGATTGTAGTAAAACGCTTCTAACATAGATAACTTGGTAGGGAGCTCGAAAGATTCGTTGTTCATGCTCGCAGCAAATTGTAGCCCTAAAGGAGCCCCACAAGTATTGTTTGCTCCGCAAGGGACCAGCCCCAAGCCTTCCGTCACAAGCATGTGTACATCGATTTCCAGTGGGACTGGTGCCCAGTGAGGCCCGTTCACAAGACTCGTCAGGCTGGAATAGAATTCGAAGGCCGCAGAAGTGTCGTCAACGGCGGGTAGGTTCGGCATCAGTGGGGATGATGGGGTAGCATTTTCATACGTAACGATCCCGGTGGTGGTGGTTGCATCATAAGCATCTCCCAAGCTGTCGTAGCAATGTGCCGCCATGTAATAGGAGGCTAGTGGTTGGTCGGCGGTGAGCAGCGCGTCTATGGTCTGGCCCGGGGATATGACGATGACGTCAGTGACCATTGGATTGGTGTAACAAGCATCGACGGCGACAATCGTCATTTTATGGTTTGCTATCTTAAAGAAGAGCTCGCTATAGAGCGCAACGTTGATGATACGCAATAGATACGTTTCTCCTCGTACAACCTTCAGCTTGTATGTGCCTTACCACAGAAAAATGCGAACATGTTCAAAATGTGAAGGGTTCTTGATCTAGATAGATGATAACTAACCAATTTGATTCCCACCTTTGAGTATAAACGTCATATGTACTGGTACATTTCACGTTTTGTTCACATATTAGTTTCCCTCTTTGGAGTATTTTCTCACTCTCTCACTTGGCAATTTCAAATATGTGATTAGCATATCGATGTGAATAAAATATCTGTCTATTAATCAATTTTGTTAATATCACTCACCGGTTGATGGGCAATTATATAAATCACCAGGCCAACCGTTGATGGTGAAAGCATTAGAAATGTTAGGCCCATGCCCGTCGGCTAGTGCTTGCTCCTCGATCTCGATAATATTAGCATTCCACCACTCTCCTGCAATTGCAATTTAATTGATCATTACTGTTAAAATTTAAATGTGTTCTTGCAATCTCAAGGTGTTTGTTTCAGGTAGAAACCTTATATTTTTGTTAAAACTAGACTGGCTAATTTCGACCTTGCGAAAATACAGATTTTACACTTAATTGGAGCAATGCTAAAAAGACTTATGGACACCGATGTATTCGGAATCGTCCGATTCACATCTCTAATTATTTCATCAACCAGTACTCAGAGGTCTTGTGTTTTTGGTTGGGGCTGGGCTGTGTTGGATCTGCCTTGTGCCTTGCTCTTTCAAATCTAATTTGTGGAGGGCCAAGAACACTGGTTAGGCCTCTTGTTTCTTGGTTGGAGGCCGGCCTGTTGACGGTTCAGTGGTGCTGATCGATGTCATTATATGGAGGCCCCCTGCTTACTGTGAGGTGGCTATCTTGCTCTTTCAACTCTAATTTTTGGAGGGCTAAGAGCATTGGTTAGGCCTCTTGTTTCTTGGTTGGAGGCCGGCCTGTTGATGGTTCAGTGGTGCTGATGTCATTATATGGAGGCCCCCTGCTTACTGTGAGGTGGCTATCTTGTTTCCTTTTTTCAACTCCATAGTCATGGAGGGCTAAGAGGTCATATGGATACTTTTTGTGTTTGTTTTCTATTTGCTGAATCCTACGTACCTAGTGTTCATGATTTTGGCATGCTTCTCAACTCTAAGTACTGGAGGCCGATTTCTGTTGCTGCATGTCTTGAACTATCTAGCTAGCTAGCTGTGAAGACCTAAAGGAGTTTGTTGAATTCTTTTCCTGATGCTAACCCTGCTGATACCTCAAGTATATATGAAGAGATCAAACTCAATCTGAGTGGTTCCTTCGCTGATCTTGACACTTCATTTTGGGAGTGCGATAATCAATTTGGAGAGTGCCAAAATCACTCCCCTTAGTTAATTACTACATATCTGTGAACTATCATGGATTTATGAAATATGAAGCTTGATTAAATTTATAATTTAAAAAAAAAAAAGCTTTATAACATTTGACTGAGAATAAATAGAAGGGTTTGGAATGTACCTAAAAGAATTGGGAATTCTTCGAAGGGTTTCAGGAATGGGTATGAGTAACCCTGCCTTGGTCGGATGATCAACGCTCCATGTACAGTTGCACGAAGCCATTGGGAGTGGGCATGCCACCAAAGGGTCCCTTCTTGACCTGTGATGGTGAATCTGTATGTGTATTTATTTCCAGGGAGTATTGGGCATTGAGTTACATATTCGGGCCCATCCGCCCATGCACTATGTAGCTGGAAAATCCCGTGCCTACAAGAATATCAAGACATTGAAGTTGTTAGGTCCTCTCTGGCCTAATTTTTTCAAGATGCCGTCCTTTCTGTTGTTTTCCTTCAATTCTTACTAGATTTTGATCAAATCTATATATCACATTAGTGGTCTTTATAAAATGATAAAGAAAATACAAATTTAAAAAAAAAAAAAATCCCTCCAAAAAGACTGATGTAAAAATCTAACTAAAATCTAGTACTACAGATTTAGAGAAAAAAACCAAAAAGACCCCCCCCAAAACGTCGTCAAAAAGTTAGGTCTAGCGCCCTTACTATATAATGCTACTAAACATGCTTTGGAATAACAAATAGAAAAATAAAGCAATTGCGTTGAACATGACATATATATTGGTGTAAGCAAGGGCCATTAGTTAGGAGTGGCAGCTGACTTTCAGTTAAGAAATTTAGTTAGGTGGTAAAGTGTTCTATAAACATACTTTTGGTTCATATGAATAGTTTAATGGCTACTTTAACACCTTTTCTTCCCAACTATTATCAGCATTTTATTTTAAAATGAGGTCAGCTTACGCATACATCGACTAATCCTATACGATCAATCATGTTGTTTGTAAATAGGGGGACTGATTTAAAAATCGAGCAAAATCTTATATTAGACTGGTCGTACAAGAATTCATAGCATGCACTTGAAAGTTTACAATCCAAGACCTAAAAAGAGAGTAAGTCCTCAAATCTCAAACCTTGCTGTAGTACTAAAATTAATAATTGTAGTTACAAGGACGATGGGTGCACTTGTGGTTAATCCTACTTTAGGACTAAATTCAATTTATGCTTATTTTTTCCCTTTTTCGATTCGTCTTGCCAGCAAAATCTATAAAGTACACAATATGATCGAAAGATAGACTAAATTAATAATAAAGAGAGCAAGATAGACTAAGTTTACAAAAATGATCGAAAGATAGACTAAGTTTACAAAAATGGACTAAATTAATAATAAAGTAGATAATATGATCGAAAGATAGACTAAGTTTACAAGATAGACTAAATTAATAATAAAGTAGACAATATGATCGAAAGATAGACTAAGTTTACAAAAATGAAAAAAAAAATCGAATCAGACTGTTTTTTAAATATGAGAAATAGAGAATTTATAAATATAAGTTATTTTTGGCTCATTTTATTACGTGATTGGACAGAAAATTGTTGATTAGTGGGCTTGGAGAAACGCACATAAAAACCACAAGAGATTCGTTAATTTCTATTTCTCATACATGAAGGGAATATCTGTCATACAGGTAGACCTCAGCATAGTCAATGAAATTTACCCATTATTAATACGTACAAAAATGTACTATCAAATATTCAAAGAACCAAATAACTATAACTATTCAAATACCAGCTGGAAATATATGCTACGTTATATTAATTATATACAGATAAGGGAGTTCTAGTAATTGAAAAATGTGGTATTGGCAATACTTACCAATGAATTGTAAGGTTATAAGGAGATTTATTGAAGACATGAATGATCAGTGCGTCACCCTCATGAACTTGTATAGTTGGGCCGGGAAGGCTTCCATTCACAACGGTGATAACTTGCTGTTTGCACAACCGGCTCATAGTTAAATCTTGCACCTAAAAAAAAAAAATTTAACTTCATCAGAAACAGGTTGTATTGAACATTGCATGTCCAAACATGCATAAATGCCTAATAGGCATGTATGTTTATGTATTTGTATTGAACATTACATATCCAAACATGCATTATCGAAGATCAAAAACTAAAACCAATTGCTCCAAATTAATTCGTTTAGGAAAGACTTACATGAAAAGAATGCTCTACGATTTCGGCAGAGGCCACCGAAGAATAAACCAAAAGGGCTAAAGCAAATGCCAACAAGTACAACATAGGGCGAGCCATGTATGGAAAATCAGAAACAACCTTCTATGGCAAAATCAAACAAAGATATCCGCGGTTCTCCAAATTCAATCGGGTACTCCAGGGAGGGGCAGCCGATACTTGTAATTTTGCAAGGAGAAGCAACGTATTATTCACACACTCTCAGCCTCACCATCTCTCTGTAAATGCTCACTGGTTTCTGATACATTACAAATGAGCCAGCTGAGGCTCAATTTATAGGGAGGATTCAGAGAATGAGAATAAGTTTTCTGAAAGATCATGATGGTTTTCTGGGTACGTGGTTGTGTTAGGATATTTTTCTTTTTGTATATTTTAAGGTACAATAACTTGCCCACAAAGAAAGTTTTGTGGGGTTGGGTGGCAATTATTTGAAGCCGAAAAATGCTAGTGATAGGGAAGGGAAGTGGTCCTGATCCTAAGAAGGACGGCTCTCTGTTGGACCACTCTATGGGGACTTGGACAACTCGGAATAAAATTTGTTCTCAATAGAACCACACTTTTTTTCTTTTTGGGAATAAATTCTTTACACCGCCGGTTTAAACATTTTTTTTCTCCAAATCAATTGTATTGCGTCACATCGCCATGTTTTATTAATTGGGACTTCTGTTTTGACACATGTCGCAGTGCAATTGAACCGTAGTCCTGCTCTCTTATTTTTCAGCGGAGTAGGAGTACAGCTGAAGTAAGAATCTCTGAGCGGTGGACTGGGAGCTTTTTTTTTCCGAAAGACCCCACCCCTTTGGCTGCCCATATCTGCGATGGTTGCGTGAGAATATGCACCAAAGTGGTGGTCAGGGTGAAGACCAAAGTGGTGGGTTTTAAATTCGTTCTTTGTTATAAGAATCTAAGTTGTCACTATCTAATGTGGTCATGTCCCAAATAGTCGGAGCTATCATTACAACAGGGAAACACGGCAACCGAGAAATGGAATAGAATAATGCTAGATACAAATAAAATTTACCTCGAAAGGATTCAAAAAAAAGCACTCACTGGTTGAGATTTACTTTGATTTGTGAAACCCAATCATCAATTATAAGATCCCAACCCATAAGACCTTGAAAGTGCCCTGAAAAAAGCTATCATTATGAGGGGATCTACCAACACAACAGAAATTGTGATAAACCTTACGGGGTTGGCCTGGTGAACTAGGCCCTTACGAGTTTGTACCCTTTTAAAGTCTCGGGTTCAAAATTTCCATAAATGTTATCAACTCTTTTGGGATTAATCTATACAAAACTTAATTTACTCCGGTTACAGATTATAGTTCTTGTTTAAACTAAATAATGACCTCTGTTACAGATTATAGTTCTTGTTTAAACCAAGTAATGACCTCTGTTACAGATTATAGTTCTGGTTTTATTGGGTTCCATTAAACACGAAAAAATAGCTAACTCCATATAGATTAGGTTTGCTTCTATTACTGATACATAGATTAGGTTTGTTACTAACTGTTCGGTATATCTTCGAAATTTCCATTTGCTTAATAATTTTTTTTCAAAAGTATTTTTTTGATATTGTGATAGTTTTCTGGAAATTTGGTTTGATCTGGAAAATATACATATGGGTTTGAGTTGGTTTGATTAGGTATTGAATAAATCAGTTTTGCATAAGGGCAAAAATGGAAATCTATACCATCAATCCAATTCTATCACATGTGAAACAAACATGATATTAATAATGTTATCATCTAATCTCATTTCAAATAAAAGTATTCATTATCAATTCATTCTCATTACCAAACCCAATCATAATCTCATATTCTTACGAATTTCAACCATCTATCACTATTATCAAACGAGACCTACGGGAGGACCCAACTCCTCATATAGCTACTGCAGGGTATTCTGCCTCAACTAAACACAATCTCCATGAACCGCTCGAACCAACGTGTGTATCTCAAGCTCTTCGTGAACCACAGTGGCGTGATGCCATGTCTGCCGAATTCAATGCCTTAATTCGTAACGGAACTTGGGAGCTTGTTGCTCCCGTGCCATCTCACAATCTTGTTGGGTGTAAATGGGTTTTTCGAATTAAGCGCAAATCCGATGGCCACATTGACCGGTACAAAGCTCGCTTAGTTGCAAAGGGGTTCCATCAACGCCCTGGCATTGATTATACTGAAACATTCAGTCCGGTTGTGACGCCTACGACTATACGTGTCGTCCTCTGTCTCGCTCTTACCCAAGGTTGGCCACTTCGCCAACTTGATGTCGACAATGCCTTTCTCCATGGTTCTCTCAGTGAAGAAGTCTACATGTCACAACCACCGGGGTTTGTTGATCCAAATTTTCCTTCTCATGTTTGCAAACTCCGCAAATCATTGTATGGTCTCAAGCAAGCCCCTCGCGCATGGTATACCGAGCTTAGCAATTTTTTGCTCTCTTATGGTTTTATTAATTCGAAGTCGGATACCTCGTTATTTATTTACAACCATGATGGAATTATTGCATATTTCCTTGTTTATGTGGATGATCTCATTGTTACTGGCAGTGACCCATGTTTTATCTCGAAGTTTATTTGTGCTCTCTCTCACCGGTTCTCTCTCAAAGATTTAGGAGATCTTCATTTTTTCCTTGGAGTTGAGGTCATTTCCACTCCTACTGGGCTATTTCTATCACAGCACAAATATATTCGGGATCTCCTTGAACGCACTCATATGACTGGGGCAAAAGAAGTCAGTACTCCGCTTCCGACTAGTGGCTCTCTTACATTATCTGATGGCTCTCCCTTCACCAATGCCAGCGAGTATAGAAGTGTTATCGGGGCACTCCAATATCTTGCAATTACCCGTCCGGACATTGCATATACAGTCAACAAGTTGTCCCAATTTATGCACCAACCGTCTGAAATGCATTGGACAGCGGCGAAACGTCTCCTTCGATATCTTAAAGGAACAATTTTTTATGGTCTTTTTCTTAAACGCCACACCCCACAATTTTTACATGCGTATTCTGATGCAGATTGGGCAGGCAACCTCGACGATCGCACTTCTACCTCTGCTTATATTGTTTATCTCGGCGGTAATGCTATATCTTGGAGCTCCCGCAAGCAACGCACCATTGCTCGATCATCCACCGAGGCAGAATACCGTGCAGTAGCATCCACAGCCGCCGAAGTACTTTGGATACAGTCGTTACTTCGCGAACTTGGTGTCACTCCAACCAAGTCACCGGTTATTTATTGTGATAATGTTGGGGCAACATATGTTTGCGCAAATCCGGTGTTCCATTCCCGGATGAAGTATATTGCTATTGACTTCCATTTTGTCCGTGATTTGGTTTCCAAAGGTTTGCTCCAAGTCTCTCATGTGTCCACCGCCGACCAATGGGCCGATGCCCTCACCAAGTGGCTGTCTCGTCAGCGTCTTTCACTTCTCCGGTCCAAGATTGGTGTCTCCAATGGGAGCACCATCTTGCGGGGGCGTGTTAATGATAAGGATAAGGACTCCATCACTAAGGAATTTTGTTTGGATGTATTTTCTGTTACATATCATTATAGATCAGGATAGTGTTGTTTCAAGTTTAAACTTGTAATCCTTATATCTCTCTGTAAGTATAAATACCTTTGTATAGATCAATAATATCATCAAGAAACATTTATACATATATCATACAAACGTAACAAACCAATCATCTATTGGTCATAAAAGTATGCACATGGTCATTCACCATCTAGGCCTAGGTGTTTTGGGTTTGTTCCATTTTATGTTCTTGGGTTCAAAACCTCCGGGTGTTATTCAGTATTTTGGGGCAGTTTATACAAAACTTAATTTGCTCCGATTTTAATTGGGTTCTCTTAGAGTGGGCAGTTGGATTGGACTCCTAGAATTAATCAAAATGTGCGTTAGCTACTCCGGACACCTAAATTAAGTATCCACACACGCAAAAAAAAAAAAACTTTAAATTGTGACTTGGTTTGAAGTCGAAACATCAGCACATCCACGAGGGAAGCTACCAGCAACTACTACCCGCCAACGGTTTTATGTTTACTACTCCCATCTTGGTAGGTGAAACCACGGACAACGAGAATAAAACAAGGTTCTACTTACAAGTCAATGCCCACCGAAAAAAAAAAAAGAATTAAAAACAATTAAAACGGAGCTACTAAAAGGGGACTGGGAGACCCTGCCAAGAAGGGGTGCTTGGCAGGGGTGCCGAGCACATCTCGGCCGTCCAAAAGTGTTTTGGACAGCCCGGATGCAAATGTACTGAATGGATTTAAAAAAAAAGAAAAGGAAAAGGAAAAGATGTTTCGATCCGGGCCGTCGATCTTGAGATGAACGGCCGGATTGGCCGCTTGGCACCCGCTCGGCAGAGGTGCCGCTAGGCAGGGTCCCCGGGTCACTAAAAGGCCCCCATATATCTTTCCTCTTTTTTTTTTTTTTTCAACTTAAGAACATCTGCAATGGATTTTGTATATTTGTAGATCAAAATATTCGTTAAAGTGTATATTAGGATAAAAATGGGTCCTACAAGTGTGTTAAACATTGCTACGGAGTAACTAAAGAGTGTGTTAAGAGCATTCCACATTGGGTTTGATATATTTGTGTGTTAAAATGTGTATTAGGATAAAAATGTGCCCCACAAGTGTGTTTTTTTGAGCAGCAAAAAAATTTCATTAATCTTGAAATTGTTACAAGATTAATAGGAGCAAAGAAATAACATCGTGCTCAAAGAACAATCATTTGTTCAATTGAGACCAGAAACTTATAATTAATAAGAAGCCAATCAAAGATATCCATTAGACCGTGTTGGGTGGGTCCCTCCTAATTGGTGGGTCCACAAGAGGGCTTATTTATTAATTCCAAAATATTATGGAGTTATCTTGTTATTCTTTAAATGATAAAGGAAGAACTTGTAATTTCCACCATTGAATTACAAAAGAAAGTCAGGAGACTTTTTTAGTCTCACCTTTTCTGCTACAGAATATTCGTGAGAAACAGAGAGCAACGAAAAGAGGGCTAAGGGTTTTGGTCCAAGTTGATCCATGATCGGGTACTGCGTTGAAGTCTGAATTTGATGGGATTTTGGTATGCTCTTCACGTCGATGAGCTCTATGCAATGATCGGAGCAGATTGGCAAGGTTCTCTCGGGTTCTAGGAGTTTGGGAAATCCACTTGGTGAGACCTAAATTTGTACTCTTTGTTGATTTTGTTGAAATCCACCTTAGGGTGATGGTTGTATGCGTCTAGTAGCTTGCTAGGGAAGAACTCTTGTAACCCCATTATCATTATAGTGGAAGATTTGGTAGCGATTACGCTCCCGTGAACGTATCTCTAATTTAGGGGGAACCACGTAAAAATTTCGGTGTCTTGTGGTTTGCTTGTTGTTGCATATTTTACTTTCGGCTCCTAGATTGCTTGTTGTTGGTTATTGTTGTTGCAATAATTTATCCTATTCTCTATTTGCACAAGGAGGGGAAAATATTCGTAGTGTGTTGGGTAGTTTTTCCCAACAAGTGGTATCAGAGCTTTTGGTTTGGGGGTGTACTTGTCTGAATCTTGTGTGAATTTAGAATGGAGGAAAATTCGGGAGCTATGATTAAATTGACTTCTGCTCATTACTCGATATGGAAACCACGAATAGAAGATGTCCTTTACACTAAGGACTTGTATTTGCCGATCTATGGTGATACAAAGAAACCACAGGGTACAAGCGATGAGGATTGGAAGGTGACAAATAGAAAAGCTGTTGCCTTAATTCGTACTTGGGTTGATCAAAGCGTGTTCCATCATGTGGCTCAAGAAACTAATGTGTATGAGTTGTGGACGAAACTTGAGGCTATGTATGAGAGGAAAACGGCACAAAACAAAGCTTTTTTGATCCGAAGGCTTGTTAATTTGAAGTACAAAGATGGGCGTAGTGTTGCGGAGCACATGAGTGACTTCCAAGGGTTGATAAACCAGTTGAGTACGATGAAACTAGTGCTAGATGAGGAGTTGCAAGCACTATTATTGTTGAGCTCTTTGCCTGATAGTTGGGAAATTAACACTGGTTGTGCAAATCAGCAATTCGGCTCCAAGTGGAATGGTAACCATGGACATGGTGAAAGATGGTATGTTCAATGAAGAGGCAAGAAGAAAAGAGCGAGGTACTTTGGTTGACACTGAGGCTGTTGTTGTTCAGAATAGGGGCATTTTTGCAAACACGAAGAGAGAGCACGGCGCTCACGGCTGAAACTGGAAACGACAAAAGGCTCCGTGGTTTAATTCTCTTATTCTTTGCAAGCTTTTAGTCTGTTATTTCAATAGAGTTTCATTCTTGTTTGATTATTTGTTCCGAATTTTATTTTACAGTTTAGACTATATAGTTTTCTTCAGAATTTTTTTCCCTTCAAGTTTTTTAACGCTTTGTTCAATTACTCGCACTCCGGTAATTAGTTTTAATTTCTGTTTTCAATTAAAGTTGTTCGTTTATTTTTAGTTGGTTTGGATCTATTGTTTATTTTTCCATCTCAAGAAAAAAGCATGATTAATTCTAGGGTTTTATTCCTTTCATTTTTAATAATGAGTGAATAATTTTTCTGAGGCTTGGTCGCTAGGTAAAGGTGTGCCGCGACCCAATTAGGATTCGTCTCGCGATTTTTCCGTACAATAATTTAATTAAATAAATTTTAGTTGGTGAAAACTACGTCCGTTGGACGAATCCGAGGCATTGTCGGGATTCATGTGAGCGGGAACGGGGGACCAAAGCCTGTTTGCTGCTGTGTAAGGGACCGACAACTTTAGGATTCGCATCTTTCGGAGTTTCCAATTCTCCCTAAAATTTAACTGTTTTTAGAACTTTAAAAAGCGAGCGGATTCTGATTAGGTAGCGATCGCCGGATTTCTTACGACCATGCCCCTCTTTTAAATCATTTGAGCAAGTTATTTGTTAGTATTAGTTAATTAATCAACTGAAAGACAAGGGGTGGCTACCTAAGAGCCCGTTTAAATAACAACCCGAGTTTTCACGGCACACACTTCACCGTCCTTAGTGGATTCGACTCCGGTCTTACCGGATATTTTGCTGCATCAGTTTCCGCCCTACGCTTGGGGCAACCCATTATTCCAATCCTCATCGCTTTTCTATTTATGTTTTATGGTTGACTTTTGAATTTATAGACATGGGATCTACTTATTATTTATTAGCTTCTTTGCTAAACTTGGCATACTTGCTAGCACATTATTAGATTTACCACACTTTAGCACACAAACTAATACAAGTATTATGGCACAAAAAATATATTTTTGTTTGCTAAGTCTTAATACGTACACATAATTAAAACACTAGTTATTAAACCCATTGTGGATGCTCTAAGGGTTGTTCAGGCCAGCTTAAACATGCACCTCGATTATTCTCCTTCCTGATTGGGTCAAGGGCTAGCCATCCACATTGAGATTAGGAAATTCACAAGAAATCCCTCTTACGGCTTGCCCCAAATTAATATTTATCTTCTTGTATTTCTGGAGTAATCTTTCTTATTCATATACGTCTTATATTTCATATGGATCAATTAATTATTGAGGAGGCTTTGAACACCAACATTTTATATGTTGACTATGTAAAATTCTGAATGCCAACATTTTGCGTTTAGGAATTTAAGGTATTTTTAGATGGAATTAGGTTGTTAAAACTGTAAAATGTGTATGCAGTATGGGTTAGGAGAGGTGTGTATCTTCCAACGTTCTGTTGGAAGACTTTGTTGGATGGTCTGTTCTTGCTTGATCTTGTAAGTTTTGTTGCTTACTGTGATTGAGCCTCTCGATATATTCCTTCGAGTTTGCAATAAAAGTTTTGTTTGTTGAGAAAAAAAAAACATTTTGCATTTAGGAATCCTAAACTTTTGTTAGAGTTTAAACTTCATTTTTTCATAGCCCTATGACCCTCATGAAGTTTAAGCTGGGCTTTTTATACTCTTCCCTCAATTTTGGGCCTATTCTGTGGGGAGATTGTAGTTGTATTTATTTTATTGTATTCTTCTAGATTAATCTAGTTAATTGACAACTTTTTTTTTCACATGGTAGAATGTTAGTTGTTAATGAATTAGATTACTATAAGGGGCCGATCGTTGTTCCGTTAGCTTGAATCCCCGACCTCATGACCCTCGGAACTCTAACCCAAAGGGAAAGAAGACCACCAAGCCAAGGCCGAAGGTCTGGAAAAAAAAAAAACCATGATTTTCAAGTGATTTGGAGACGAGCGCTCGGTTTTCACTAAGCAATGGTCCATGATTTTGTATGAATGTTGTACTGGATAAAGTATCATAGAGTCGGTCGGAGAGTTAGTTTTTTTTTTTTTTTTTGTCAATATTGTATACATTAGCGGGGGTTAGTATGAGAAGTTAATGAGTTAGTCCATAGAGAATTTAGAGGTTATCCATAGCCTTGAACTCACAAACCATCCATAGCGGAGCTTGAATCCTAGTCTCCCACAAGGAAGAACCAAGAGTTACCAACTGAGATACAAGTAGCCCATTGGTGTTGGGGAGTTAGTAAGGGAATAGTTTACTGATACTAAGCATGTATGTGTTACCATGTGCGCACTTGTACTCAGTAAGAAAAAATAATGATAGAATCAGATTCTTTTCTTCTTCACTTAGTAGTAATTTCTTTTTTGTTTTTTTGCGCCAATATTTTATACATAAGTGAATAAATGAGGGAGTTAGTTAGTTAGTCAACAGAGGGTTCAGAAGTTGTCTATAGACCTAAATCCCGAACGCCTCTGCCAAGACTCGAACCCTAATCTTCCTTGTGGGAATACCAGGAGGTTACCACTGGGTTAAGTTAGAGTCACCTAGTAAGTACTAGGAAAATCAGAGGTGTAGATCCCACTAATATTGTGTAGAAAAAATGCTTGTAACATTGATAACTTAGTATATACTATATTTCTCAGAATTTGTTTAACATGAAACTGTGCACCCTTATTGGATAAAACAGTTTTGGCAACATCAGCCCAATAGATAGTGGATAATCCATACTTAATGCCAAACAAATTAGAGTTTCAATCTACTTCCGACGGACATCAACTCATTTTCTTGAATATCTATACACATTTCATAGATATCATTAAACTGAGGTTAACATTTTCCTTGATAAATAGTAAAACAAAGCTCTTAACAATAGGGTACGTAGATCTTTTAGTCCTTGTACCTCTTTTTTGTGGGGGAGTAATTGATTTTATGCGAAACACTCAAACCACAATCTCACAAATTAAGAAGGGCCAAAGCAAAACTTGAAAAGCCAACAGAACCAAACCATACAGAAAATACTTGGAAATTTGTTTTCATTGATTAATAAAAAGAAAATGATAATACGCAAATTGCTTCTATTTATACCAAAACTTTTGCGCATAAGAGTGTTGTACCCTGTACATGGTACAAGAAAACCACACAAATACAATAAAACATGGTATAAGAAATGCAGGCCAAGAGCCAAAAACAATTTTGACATCATCAAAAATAGTTTTGGTGTTATTGCCATCCTTAATAAAAGATCTTGTTTGCTGAGCATAAAATGAACAACGGGGTAGATCTGGTGGAGGAAGAGGCAAAGAAGTCGATGGCGTGGGCCCGTCCTCAACAAGAAAAGCAGTCGCCAACCCCCACGTTAAGTGCGTATCGAAGTGACAATGCATCAACCATACACCTGCTCTTGCCATCAAATTTTCAAAACTTACGAGTAAGTATCCATTTTGCATACCACACATGCTATTCTATTAATTTAACGGCCAATTTATTTCACATCACTTTTTTTTTTCTTTCTAACTGATTAGCTAAAAATTGTTAAAATTATAGGAGTAAATAATTGGTATCAGTTAAAAAATGAACAAATAAAAATGAGTTTTAGGTGCTTCAATTATTGCGTTATCTTATGACATAGAGGGTTATAGCTTAGGATGTGTGCCAATTTTGGCCTTGTAGCTGCCAAACAATAAATGGGCCCACTTATTTAAGTCCCAAGTTCAGCCTATGAGAAAATGAAATGACCGATTTCTTTTTGACATTTATTGTAAGGGATTTTGGAATTTTTTTTTTTTTTTTTTTTATAGAGATAACAATCTTTTCAAATAGCCCATTGGAGTACTAACCTATATATACAATAAACCAAAAATTGCCTTTAACATACAAATGTGTGGAACCAATTGTTATCTTGGTACACTATTTTAACACATATTTTAACACACAAATAGAGAGAGGCCCATTGGAGATGTTCTTAGAACTTAATTAAGCTTTTTTGTACGTGTATGTGAGGATTAGTGCTTATCGATGCTTATTCACCTTATTAAGGAAGCTCAACAAAATCATTAATAAACAGTAAGTAAGTGTTACATAGCCAAACACTTTTATTTGTTCATCTCATTATTAGCTACTCTCTTCGTATCATTTTGTTTGCTTCACGGAAGAACTTTACTTTGTAATAAAACATGCAATTCATTCTTTGATCTCCATCTTTAAAACTACTTTTAATCATTTATAAGTGTAAATTTGTAGAAATTACACACTTTTTCTTTAACTTTTCGAAGAGCAAATGTTTTGTGACATCCTAAGATAAACTACCAAGTAAACAAAATGGGATGGGGAGATTACTCTACATAAGATACAGATATACAAATAAGTTAAAGAAATTAAATGGGTCTAAAAATACAATAGCAAAAACATACCTGGATTATTTGCTTTGAATCTAATGACAGTCCATCCTCCCACGGGCACTCCGACGGTATTGCATATTTGTGGATTGATGACATTGAACATTTTTGGCCCATTTATGGGGTCGTAATTGCCAAACCCTTGGGCCAAAACATAAAAGTTAAACCCGTGCAAATGTATCGGGTGGCTCTGTTTACCCGCCAATACCGTGTTCTGAAATACAATTTCAACCGTACAATTAAACTTTAATTTCGTAACCTTTGTTGACCTGGATGTCATCACAAGCGCCGTATTCAAGAAGTTGCTTGTGTTCGTGTAGTCGAACACCACTGGTGGATATCTAGGAAAATCGGTGGTGTAGATCCCAGCCGTCAGATTGTAGAAAGACGCTTCTAACATAGATAAATTGGCAGGGAGCTCGAAAGATTCGTTGTTCATACTCGCAGCAAATTGTAGCCCTAAAAAAGCCCCGCAAGTATTGTTTGCTCCGCAAGGGACCAGCCCCAAGCCTTCTGTCACAAACATGTGTTCGTCGACTTTGAGTGGGACCGGGGCCCAGTGAGGCCCATTCACAAAACTTGTTAGGCTGGAATAGAATTTGAACGCCATAGGAGTGTCGTTGAAGGCCGGTAGGTTCGGCATTAGTGGGGTTGATGATGTGGCATTCTCATAAGTAATGATACCTCTGGTGGTTGTTCTATCGTCCACCATTCCCAGGCTGTCGTAGGAATGTGCCGCCATGTAATAGGAGGCTAGCGGTTGGTCGGCGGTGAGCAGGACATCGATGGTCTGGCCAGGACCTATGACGATGGTGTCAACGACCATTGGATTGGTGTAACAAGCGTCGACGGCGACGACTGTCATTGTGTGATTTGCTATCTTGAAGAAGAGCTCGTTATTGAGCGCAACGTTGATGATACGCAAGAGATACGTTTCTCCTCGTACAACCTTCAGCTTATATGTGCCTAAACACAGAAAAATCCGAATGTATATGTTCAAAATGTGAAGGGCTCTTAACCCAAAGTAGTGACTCTATCACTTCGCATTTTCAAAAATGCCATTACCATATCACTGTGAATAAAATATTGGGTTGTTAATCAATTTTTGTTAATATCACTCACCGGTTGATGAGCAATTATATAAATCACCAGGCCAACCATTGATGGTGAAAGCATCGGAAATGTTAGGCCCATGCCCGTCAGCTAGTGCTTGCTCCTCGATCTCAATAACATTAGCATTCCACCACTCTCCTGCAATTGCAATTTAATTGATCATTACCTTTAAATTTTGAAATATTTTCTTGCAATCTCAAGGTGTTTATTTTAGGCAGAAACTTTTTATTCTGTTAAAAGAAGACTGGTTAATTTCGACCATGTTTAAATACAGATTTAATACATGGAGCAATGCTACAAAGAGTTATGCTCACAAATGTATTCGGATTCGTCTGATTCAAGTCAACCTCTCATTATTTTGTGGGACCAACGTACGTCGAATTGTTGGGGACACGATAGTCTACAAGCTAAGGACACAAATCTGTGCTTGCAGACTACCATTTTTTAATTCAAAACTCGAGTTACATCTATATATAAAGTTGCGCATTGGAGAACAACAAAGTTGCGCATTGGCTTGCCGCAAATTGTCTTAGCAGGAATTGTATTTCCTCTTCGGGTTGTATTCCGCCCACTTTACAATTCCTTCTTTACTGTGATGTAATGCGTTGACTTTGTCGTTAATGAAATTGACCTCTTTTCAAAAAAAAAAAAAACCTTCATGGATTTATGAACTATGAAGCTTGATAAAATTTTACTGAGAATAAATAGAAGGGTTTGGAATTTACCCAAAAGAATGGGGAACTCTTCGAAGGGTTTTGGGAATGGGTACGAGTAACCCTTTCTTGGCCGGATGATCAGCGCCCCATGTACAGTTGCGCGAAGCCATTGGGCGTGGGCATGCCACCAAAGGGTCCCTTCTTGACCTGTAATGGTGAATCTGTATGTGTATTTATTTCCAGGGAGTATTGGGCATTGAGTTACATATTCAGCCCCATCCGCCCATGCGCTGTGTAGTTGGAAAATCCCGTGCCTACAAGATTATCATAACATTGAAGTTGTTAGGTCCTCTCTGACCTAATTTTTTGAAGACTTTTTGACGCCATCATTTTTGTTGTTTTCCTTTAATTCTTACTAGATTTGGATCAAATTCTTACTAGATTTGGATCAAATCTATATATCATATCAGATGTATGTACTCTAGGAATGAATTGGAAATACAAGTTTATCAACCCAAGTTGAAAAAAAAAAAGTCATATAAGACAGCAAAAAAGACCCAAAAAAACTGATGTAAAAATTAGACTCAAATCTAGTATGAATTAAGAGAAAACAACATAAACGACCTCGCAAAAAAGTTGTAAAAAAATAAGCTTGCTTCTGGAAATATTCCACCTGATTGGGCTGAAGTTCTGGAAACAATAAAACTCAACGTTTTTTGGTTTAGAACTAAATGGGGATCCAATATCTACTATGGGGATAACTTTTGTTCAAACTTGGCTGTGCATGTCGGGGTGTTTTCACTAACAAAAAATGTAAAAAAAATTTAACGCATTTTATCATCTTGTTTTCACTAATAAACAAAAACTGTTTTTGCTATAGTAACTCTACTAACGAACTCATCAACAACTTATTCATTACGGAGAATAACTTGACATTTCACAAGCCTCTATCTAAATCTCTTCTTTGTGTCTGTCTGTCATGGTGTTCTGTGGGCCGTGGGGTCTCTTTTCTTTTGGTCTTCTTTTGTTTGTCCGAGGTTGGAGCTGGTTCTTGTTGTTGCAAGTTGGGTGAGTAGCTTTTGTGTCTGGAAATATTGGTGGGTCTGAGTTTGTGGAGGCAGCGGAGTGTTTGTTAGGTGTTCTGTGGGTCTGGGTTTTCTGTACTTTGGTCTAGGCTTTTTTGGTTTGAGTCTCTGTTGTTCACTCCCAATGCTTCACTTGCTTCTCAATCATGAGGCTGTAATGCATTCTTGTCTCATCCAGGTAAAATTCTTATTTTTAAGGTCATTTTTTAAAATTACATCATTTTAATTCAAAAAATAGATATTTATTAGAAATATAAATATTTATTTTAGTTAGCTGATTGCGGAACACGCTATGGCTACTTTTGATGAGCTGTTTTGTGACTCGTGGAAACAATCATTCTACAACCACGAACACTTATACAAATTCACTCACATTAATATACACTCTTCACATCCAATTAATGTATGTGAGACCTATCAAAAGATGTGTGTGTAAAATTCACATTGGAGCTCACGCACCCTACACATCGAGCGTATGTGAGACCTACCAAAACATGTGTATGTAAAATATTTGTGTAGGTGTGTGTGGTTATATAATTATTGCTGGTATATCCCTTTGTTGCTTCTGCTGCTGTTTTGCTGTTGTTTTTTGTTGCTGGTCCTGAAATTCCCCTGATCCTATTAAGGGTTGAAAGGTGATTTGTTGCTTCTTGGAATTTTGCTTTGGATCTTTTTTTTCCGGATTGGTTGACTTCTTATCAACATTCTCCGTTGTGGTTTCGAGTGGCATATGATTTTAAAAAAGACAATTATGATATGTAAAAAAAAAATTATGCCCAACTTATATAGTTTCACCATCACTAGAATTTTTTAGTATACATTTCGCCACTGCTAGAGTAAAATCCTGATTCCGTCCTTGATTTCTGCTTGGTTTAGGTGTCAACTTTGTTGGGATGTGGCCCTCTCGTGCTGTGATGCCATTCTCTCCTGTCCTTTTGAGCGGTCATCTTAGGCTCCGTTCCGGTACTCAAAATAAGTACTTATTTTTTAAGAAGGCAATTTCAAGCTCAAAAATCATATGCTTACCCAAATAATTTTTCTATCAATATGGATCTTGTTTGATAGATCTCATTGAGATCTTTAATACGGTGCAAAAAAAATTGAAAAATTATTTTTCATTTATATTATTTTTGAGTTTGAAAATGTGAAATAAGTACTTATTTTTTAAGAAGGTGTTCTGGAACGGAGCCTTAATCTATCTTGCTTTTGATTAATAAAAAATTCTTTTTGGCGTTAAAAAAAATAAATAAAGTTGTCAGAAAGTTAGGCGGTGCCGTTACTAATTATTATGTTAATGCTATTTATTAGATGGTCAACTATCAACTAATTTTAAAGTTTAAACTATTAGAGAGTTGAGCAACTTCAACTTTTATCTTCAAACAAGCCCCCTTACGTCTATCCATGCTCTTATTCATAAGCATGCTAAACACGTGTAAATATTTTAACATTATGTAGGCAGTGAGATTCGAACACAGAATCTGTTGTCTGCTCTGATACCATATTAGATTGTCAACTACCAACCCATTTAAAAACTTATACGTTGACCACTACTAAACGTGCTTTGGAATAGAAAATAGAAAAATAATGCAATTGCGATGAACATGTCATATATTTAATGTGGTGTACTTATAAATTCTTTTAATGTTAGAATTGAAAGCAAGGGCCATTAGTTAATCAAGGAGTGTGATTTTCAGGTAAGAACGTTGGTTAAGAAATTTAGTTAGATGGTATGAACTGTTTGATGGCTTTAATAGTCTTTTGCTTCCCAGATACTATAAGCATTTCTTTAAAAATTAGGATGTTTGGGTCGGCTTACGCGCACTTCGACTAATTACTATAGAATCAATCACGTTGTTGTGAACAGGGGGACCGATTAAAGCCAGAGGAAAATACTATATAATTAGACTGGTCCTACAAGAATTCATAACACGTAAAAAGTTACAAACCGAAGACCTAAAAAAAGAACAATTCCTAAAGTCTCAAGCCTTACCGCAGTACTAAAATCAATACTGGTAGATAGGACAATGTGTGCACTTGTGGCTAAGCCTACGTTAGGACTAAATTGACTTTTTGCTTTTTTTTTTTTTTTTTACTTCTATATACTTTTGTAAGTAGTGCGTCATTTTTTTTTTCTTTTTCGATTCGTCTTGTGTTCAAAATCTACAAAGGACACAATATGATCGAAAGAGCTAAATTAGGTTTAAAAAATAAAAAAGTTCGAATTCGAGAGATTTTTAAATATGAGGAATGGTGAATTTATAAATAGACGGTTAGTCTCAAATGAGGGGGTCCTCATTTTAGTTAAAATGCGGACCTCCCCTTTTCCAATCAAATTTCGATGATCCGAACCACTCAATGCGTTCAAAACGTGATTTTAAGGGTACTTGCGAGAAATCGGCAAAAAAAATGATTGGAAGGGCTTCATCCGAACAGTTCCGAACAATTTTTTATTAAACGGTTCAAATAAAAATTGCTTAAATCAAGCTCTTCCCGGTCATTTTTTTCCCGTTTTCTTGCGGATACTCTTAAAATCGCGTTCTAATTACATTGAGCAGCTAGTATTATCGAAATTCGATCAGAAGAGGAGAGAAGGTCTGCATTTTAACTAAAATGAGGTGATACTTAAGAGAGAAGGACTATATAAATATATATAAGTCAGCTTTGGCTCAATTTATCAAGTGTTTGGACAAAAAATTGTTGATTGGTGGGCTTGGTGAAATGCACATGGAAACCATTGGAGATTCATTACTATTTCTCATGGGCATATCTGTCATATAGGTAAACCTTAGTGGTGCTAATGAAATTTACCCTTTATTATACTAACATATATGTAATAAATATTCAAAGAGCCAATTAACTATATATATTCAAATACAAGCTAGAAGTATATCCTACGTTATATGTACTATTTACAGACAAGGGAGTTCTAGTAGATGAAAACTGTGGCATTGGTATATATAAAGTCGTAGACTCGTAATACTTACCAATGAATCGTAAGGTTGTAGGGACAATTATTGAAGACATGAATGATCAGTGTGTCACCTTCATGAACTTGTATAGTTGGGCCGGGAAGGCTTCCATTCACGGCGTTGATAACTTGTTGCTTGCACACACTACAAGAAATTTGATCAACACCAGCGCTTTTTTTACCAGCGCTTGCAAAAAAGCGCTACAATAAGAGGTCTATACCAGCGCTTTTTTTAGCCGCTGCTAAAATAGGGATTTCCCAGCGCTCAAACCAAAAGCGCTGGAATAGACCAACCATTTCCCAGCGCCCAAGCAAAAGCGCTGGAAAAGGCCCCTCATTTACCAGCGTCTAGAAAGAGCGTTGGAATAGATTCCCCATTTCCCAGCGGCCCAAGAAAAAGTGCTGGAGTAGACCCAATGAAAAAATAAATTGATCAACCAAAATCTAATAATATTACTCTGTGTTATACATTTTTTAATACTCTTCGATCAAATGTGTAGCGATACTTAATCAACTTCATTCTTGGTACGATTGATGAATTACGTAAATATGTAAAAGACAGACAGTTCAAATCAAAAAATAAAGACTCTTGTGGGGATTGGGTTGCGATCTAATACTTTAATGCCTAGGGATGCATCAAATGTTGTCCGATCAGGTGGTCATCGATATCCAATGATCTCCGATTTTGGTGACAATGACGGAATAAATGATACGTAAAATCCTAACTGTTCAAATCGACCACTGTAAAAATTGATTTGGTAACAACCTTTAAATTCTATACATTCAATGCAACTGTTAATAAACTAAGTCTTGTGCTGTACTTGAACATATGGTAGCCATTCAACCGCGACACAATTACGACAATCTAGATCGTTGATTTTATTTTTCTTGTTGATTTATCATTCTCGTAAAAACAGATATCTTGATTAGGTTTAGAAAGCTTCTTTATCGAGACACAATTTCATTAACAAAATGATTTTTTTTGTCCGATCAAGTGTGTAGCGATACCCAATTAACTTTATTCTTGGTAAGAATGATGAACTTCGTAATATGTTAAAACAGACAGTTCAAATAAAAAATAGACTTTGTTGGGTCGGAATGCATCTAATACTTTAATGCCTCAATCGCGATACAATCACGATGATCCAAATCCATTCATTTTGTTGTCGTTGTAGATTAAATCATTCCGGTAAAATTTTGCCTCAATCGAAATAAGCAAATATTCCCATTAGATGCATTATTTGGGGTTGGTTGTGGTTGGAGAAGATCTTGTAAAATACAAATATAAAATGGGAAGTGATTTTGCCACTCCATTTTTTGTTAATGTCACTCTTCTTTGTGTCTTTATTAGATGATCTGTTTTGTGAGAAAAGAGGAGTGACATTAACAAAAATGGGAGTGAAAAAAGTTAATTCCCTACAAAAACTGCTAAACTAAAGCTTTTGAAATGTTAGTGGAACAAAAATAGAGCATAGAACATAAAAGATAATTCTAATGGGGGGAGTGATTCACCCATTTATAATAATCCACGTAATAGAAAAAAATACATGTTAAACATATGTTATATATTTAATATTTCAAAGAATGTAACGAAAATGATGTTGGTGCAGTGGTTGGGAAAGGTATGTGTAGGATAGCGAGTCCAGCGTTTGGAGTTCGAAACACGTTAACGGCAGGTGCTCCCGCCTTGCCCATGATGATTTTTGGTTTTGGGTAAAGGGGTTCTATGCCAGCGCTTGCAACCGCTGGGAAACAAAGCGCTGGTAAAAAATTAATCTATACCAACACCCACAAAAAGCGTTGGTACAGTGCTATTGCGGCGGTCGTGCACCAGCGCTTAAGTCAAGCGCTGGTATAGGACACAAAGGTCTATAGCACCGCTTTGCGACACATTTGCCAATGCTTTTGGCCGCTGGCAAATCCCGTTTTTCTTGTAGTGACAACCGGTTCAGAGTTATATTTTGCACCTAAAAAAAATTAATTTTATGAGAAAATTACATTACATTTCCAAACATGCATAATAGGAGTGTATGTGTATGTACGTATTTGTGTGGTACGTTTGTTTTGTTTTTGTGAACAGGGAAATATTTGTGTGTATGTGTTGAATATATATTTTTGGCAAAAACAAAAGTACTACTTGCTCCATTCCTTTTGAATACAGTAATTAAAAAAATTCTATTCGGTGGATAATTTGTCAAAAAATTTTGCACAAAAAATTAAATGAGTTCAATTAAAATTAATAATAGACATAAGGTCAATAGGGCCGGCTCTGAATTTTTCGGGGCAAGATGCAAATTTTTAAAATGAACCTCTATTTATAATTTAAAAAAAATTAAAAAGAAAATACTATTGGTTTTAAAAACCGTAATAACATCCGATTAATTTAAATATTATTTGAACATCACTATTCTAGCATTTTTTGCTACAAAAGTAGTAATTAATTTCTCATAATTAAATTTAGCCTGATAAAAAAATCCAAGTTTAGCCACCATATCTTTTCTATGAAAGCTAATCCATTCCATATTCATGCGACATAGGTGACCGAAAGTAAGATTTGACCAATTGTAACTTCAAAAAACTTGTTCTGGAGGCAATAGTTAGTCAGGTTGTCAAGTTAGTCAGGTTGTCAACTGCATGTATTTTACAAGCAATCTATGCATTTTGTTCCTTTGTTTGGTTGTTAGTTTTGAGATAATGTGTGTGTGTGTATATATATATATAAATATTTATAGATTTGAGTATTTTTTGTCTTTAGTCAATTTTTTAAACATTTTAACAAAAACATGTTTAGCTTTTGAATAGAGGTACGCTATATACATCCAAAAAGAAAAAAAATAAGTAAAAAAATGATAAAAACGAAAAAGAACGAAAGACGAAGCACTCAAAAATTTTGGAGAAAATATTTTTGAGAGAGAACCAAACAACGCGTATGAATTACAATTATCATCTTTGTTTACCACCCAAATTTTTATTGTATTTCTTCTCATAAAATTTAGAGAATAAATTATATACATTAGCGGTATAAATATTTATTTCCTCCAAATTAGTTATATTACGCCACATCGTCAAAACAATAGTCCCAATTAATAGAACATGGTGACATGGCTTAATGTAAATAATTTGAAGAAAATAAATGTTTACACCGGCGGTATAAATAATTTAATCTCTAAATGTTAACCCACATACTTTTAAAATTACACTTTTACCACCATTTGTTTGGGCTTTTTGTCTTGAACTTTCACTTAAATTGGGGCAGACATTTTCCCACTAATTATATATTTATGTACATAATGTAAGTGTATAAAAAGTTTGGAGCTCCAAAAAAAAATGGAAAAAATTGGTGGTCCAATGCGCTGCATCGTCGGCGTATGCCCAAAGCCAGTTTGAAAAGAGGAGTTAATTACATTGAACTTGGGGAAAATGACGGCTTATAACGTGTTTTGATAATTAATACCCGCCAAGGACAATTTCAGCATTATCAAATGTTCTCAGCATATCCTTGGCAGGTATTAATTATCAAAATCCGTCATTGGCTGTTATTTTCTGTTGAAATTGAGACTCTTTGACAAATTTTAAGATTGGGAGCAAGAATGAATAAAATAAAAGAGTTGATTACTTTCATGCGAAGATAAAATGAAGTAATTATGTTATTGATTAATTGTAACCCCAAATAAGAACATATATATCGGGGAATATAGCGATCACCTGTTTTTTATTTTGATCAGCAAAAGGAAGATTTTATTAATCTTTGTAGATAATTACAAAGATTAAAAGGATCACGGGCATACTGGCAAAAACTATCCGAGAACCTCACCCTAAGGAAAGTAAGAAGTCAACCAAAACATCACAAGAAACATGAAAGTCTCAAAACAGCCCAACAGCCTAACATCAAAACAGCAACAAACTAAAAGAAAACAACCCTAAATCTGAGCAAACCGAAAGATATAGAACCAACAACTCAAGTCCAATCTCTGGGCATAGTGTTCATTAAATTTTTTCTATTTATATCTTTTCACTCATTACTTTAAAAAACCTCCATCAAAATCCCGAACGAACAAGGTTAGTTTCAAATAACGTCCCCCAGCACAATGATGCAATAGAAGGATTTACCCCAATCGACGGTGGTGATGGCGGTGGAGGAGAATGGTATGGGTAGGCCATGGGATCAATGTTTTTCAGAAGCGGCATATTTTTTGTGAACTATCGTCTCAAAATTAATCTTTCCGGCCTTGGTGGATTAGGGATGCAGAAAATGGCAATGGGGGAACAGACCATATATATACACACACCACACCCAAAGCCTTACTTATTCAACATATATAACAAGCATACGTTTGCTCTCTATTGAAGAATTTGATATATTTCCTCTCTCAAAAATAGAAGCAGCACGAAATGAGGGAAGGAAAACTACTAAAAACCAAAGTGCATCAAGTTCGTTTAGGAAAAACTTACATAAAAAGAATGCTCCACGATTTCGGCAGAGGCCACTAAAGAATAAACCAAAAGGGCTGAAGCAAATGCCAACCACAACATAGGACGAGCCATATATGTATGGAAAATCAGAAACAATCTTGTATGGCAATATCAAACCAAGAATGGTGTTTATGAAGAGGTGGTAGCTGTTACGCCTAGGAAGGATATGAACCAAACACGACAAACATCCAATCACGCACAACACAAAGATATATGTGTTTTCTCCAAATTATATCGGGTAATCCCGGGAGGGGCAGCCGATACTTATAACTTTGTAAGGAGGAGCTACGTACATATATTCACACTCTCTGCAGCCTCACCAGCCCTCTGTAATTCCTCACTGGTTTCTAATACTACTTCACAAATGAGCCAGAAGCTCAATTTATATATTGGGAGTATTGAAAATGAGAACAAGTTTTCAGAAAGGTCATGACGTTTTTCTGGGTACGTGGTTGTGTTAGAAATTTATTTGTTTTTGTTTTTTTTAAGGTAAAATAATAGCAAGTTTTGTGGGGTTGGGTGGAAATCTGCATTTAGTATTTTGAATATGAAAGATGATAGGGACAGGGAAGGGAAGTGATCATGATTCCAAGAAGGACGAATCTCTATTGGACCGCTCCATGCGAGTTGGACTAAACTTTGTTCTCTTGTGATGTGACAACAAAAATGCTACACCCACGCTCAAAAGTGTGGACTCCGCAAACATTGAATGTATAGTATGCAGAGCCCTCGCATTTGTGAGTGTGACTGTATAAATGGGTGTGTGATTCGGCCACAGAGTGTGCAAATGAGGGGGCGTTTCCGCTAAGGAAAAGCTTGAAGAATTTTTTTTGTAGTTGAAAAGTTGTTAGTTGTCAATACAACACGAAAGGGCTATAGCGAGAATTTAGTTTACTCGCAAAAAGCACATAATTTCCTCGCAAAATGTATTAGCGAGGAAAAATTTTGTCGTCAGTTTTCCTCGCTAAAACACTTTAGCAAAAAGTATTAGCATGGAAAATAAATTCCTCGCCTAATTTGACGTGTTGCGAGGAATTTTTTCCTCGCTAAATGTTTAAATTTCTCGCTAAATAATTTCCTCACAAATATCATTTGTCGTCAAATAGGCTACGAATTTATTACTACAAACAATAGGCAATGAAATTTTTTCCTCACTAAACAAGAGAATCCCAAAACAGAAGTTCTCTCTGCGCTTTTCTAGTACTCGAACCTTGGTCCTCTCCCTTAAGGCGCGAAGCAACTACCAACCACACTACATTGTACTTTCTGTGAAGTTGGTGAAACTTTATTTATATATTATCTCTTTCACCACTCCAAATTAATTTTTTCAACTTTAATTTTGGCCTTTCTACTTTTTGTAGTCTTAGTGTCTGAACTTTATTTAAACAAGTTAATTTTTTGATAGCACAACAATTTTATCTAATAACTTTTGAAAGACTAATAATTTGTGTTATTATTCTCATTTTTTTATGGGATAATCCTAACTTTTATGGAATGAGGCTAATTTTGTCGTCATAAGTTTGAGATATATTTCAATGAAAAGTTGGGGACAAAGAAAATTTACCTCAGAGTGCCCCGAAAAGAGCAATTATTGGTTGAGATTCAGTTTGACGTATGGGACCCTATATATCAAAGTGAATCTCAAGCATTAATTATTTTTTTTCAGGTAAATTTTCTTTGTACTTAGTACTAATATTTTAATATCAGATTATGAATAACAAGAGGCATCACCCTCATTTTCTAATTTAAAAAGTGAGTTTGACTTTCTTTTTTGCCAAATACAAAGGGTATTATAGACTTGTAATTTTTTTCATCATCGCTATAATAATGTGAAAAAAATTTATAAATATTCATAGAAGATCATCCTAAAAACACTAAAGACAATACTTTTTAAATATTTTAATCTTTAACAAATTTTTTAAAATTTTAAATTGCCCTCTCTCTCTCTCTCTCTCTCTCTCTCTCTCTCTCTCTCTCTCTCTCTCTCTCTCTCTCTCTCTCTCTCTCTCTCTCACACACACACACACACAATATGTATATGTATAAATGAAAGTATCCATGATACTTACAAAATTGCATTTGAAATTAATACTTAACATATTTATTTGGTTATAAAGGAATGCTATTACAATCACCTAAGTTGGTTTAAATAAAAATCAACTGTTTACGGGGAAAAAAAATTACAGCATGAATGCACAATACATATGAAATAGTGTATTTTTTGTGAAATAGTGCATTTTTATGTAGATGTTTTGAAAATAGAATTGTGATGATCCAACTTTGAGATATTTTAAGTACGACATCAGTAATTTAAGATGTTTTTAACTTTATCTTCTATTGAGTTTTTCACTACTATGGAAAAAATCATCGATACCTATACTTCAAGATATCTTTCATTGCTAATTAGAATAAGAAAAGTGACAAATATGAGGTTTCTTCACCAATTCAATGCGATTGGTGATGAAAACTATTTGTTCCCTTTTAACACTTTTTTATTTTAATCAATTTCATAATGGTATAGTTTATTATGTCATACCGTCGTGATATTACAAAATACATAGGAATATAATTAATAATAACTTATATATAAAAAAAAATGAATCCTAAAAAAGGTGACGAAATATTTTCTCATCAAAAAGTTACATTTGGCAAGGAAAAATATTTTCTCGCAAAAAGGTTACATTTGGCGAGGAAAATCTGTTTTCCTCGCCAAATGTAACCTTTTTGTGAGGAAAACTATTTTCCTCTTTAGAAAAGGCTTATTTGCGAGGAAATTTGTTTCCTCGCTAAAAAAGGCGACGAAATTGAATTTCCTTGCAAATACTATACTTTTAGCAACGAAATTCATTTTCCTGGCCATATTTCCTCCCTATAGCCCATTCGTGTTTTAGTGTGTTTTAGGCAATGAATTGATGGTAAGAAATGTCAAGTTACTTTGTATCCACTAAGTTCTTGATGAGTATGTTGAGTAAAAAATTTATTGAGAAAGAAGTCGATTTTCGTGTGGTTCTAGACTTTATTCATTTCACAATCTGTTTTTCAAACACTTGGAGAGAGAGAGAGAGAGAGAGAGAGAGAGAGTTTTGCGTGCGGGGCTTCTTTAGCTATCTTGTTTTGGTTCATGAACCGTGCCAGATTGGGCAACAAACTCCGGACGTTGTTGTTGAGAAGACCAGTGGCGCTTGGATTACGGCACAGTGGGGGGTTAATATTTTCAACGAAGTACAGTTGAAGCGATCTCCATTCGAGCTGTTCAAAAGCGTGTTGAATGTCCTAATTTAAAATACTATCTCTCCTCTTCCCCACCATTCTCTCTCCAAATTCGATTCATTCAAAATCGAAATGGACGCCCAAAGGCAGCTCAAGCACCAACCCAAAAGTTTCTCGGTGAGACAAGAAGCAAGAAAGACCAAAAGTAGCGGCCTAGAAAAAGCCTAAAACTTCTTAACGCGATTGGGTGGGAATTTGCACCAACGTGGTGGTCAGGGTGAAGACCCCATAGCCCCACCGGTGGAATAAAAGAAAAAAAAAACCCTTTTGTACAAAACGCCCTGCCAAAGTGGGCGGCACGATTTTGAAGTTGAGTTTGACTAACTTTTTAAAATTTTTGGCAACCTTTCTTTGTCATGAATCTTTACACAAGATTCAGATCAAATTTTTACTTACGACTCTATTCGTCCCGATTAGTTTCTTCCTTTTTTGACTTATATATATGTTCTAAATTGACCGTCGAATTTCAAAATCAATTATCGGGTTACGTAAACTTCCAAATTAATAGATCAGATTTGATTTCCTTAATAAATTAAAAACCGAAGATTGCACAAACAAATCGGGACAGAATACTTTTTTGTCTCAATCTTGATGAGAAGAATCGAAAAAAATTTGAAAATATAAACGAAATTTGAAAAAAAAAATCCATATAAGATCAAGAATGGGAGATTTTCAGTTAAAACGGGGGAGTATTTTTTAGCGGTATCTTGCGTTTTGCGGAATCAGGAGGAAGATGTGATGGAGGGTTTTTAATTCAATAAGTCTAGGTACACTACCTCCAACCACTACACAATCCACTACATCTTTTGTGAGACTCTATCTGTGTCTCAAAAAAAAATACAGAAAAATGTTCATAAATTTTAAAATAATATATTATGGGGCCCTGTAAAAAATCAGCTTAAAAAAATATCGATAAGTATTATTTCTTGATTCGTAAGGGCGAAACTGCACAGTTGAACAGTTTCGCCCCTACAAATCATGAAATAATACTTACCGATATCCGTTGAAGCTGATTTTTTACAGGGCCCCATAATATGTTATTTTAAAATTTATGGACATTTTTCTGTATTTTTTTGGGACCCAGGATGAGCCCCACAAAAGATGTAGTGGATGGATGGTAGTGAATGTAGCATCTCTCTTTTTAATTTGTCCCCTAAATTTGCGTTATTCTTGTGGAAAATGGTGCATAGGATTTTGCCGGTTAAGGTGGCAGTACTTGGCTAGGAGAGGTGTGGTGTGGTGCAGGAGGTTGTTTGTCAAAGTGTGAGGCAGCTAGCGAGTCGGTGGAGCACGTGTTTTTTGAGTGAGAGGCTGCTAGGCGAGTGCTGGAGGGCGTCTAGATTGGGTTTGGATTTTTCGGTATCAATCAGGGATTGGGTTAGGCCTGTCAATAGGTTGGATGCGATCTAGATTGGACAAATCCGAATTCGATCCAGATTCGATAAAATTCAAATCTAATCTGAATCCGTTAAGACTTAAATTCAAATCCGACAAATTCGGATCCGATCCGAAAACTTTTTTACTTCAAAAATTTTAGCAAAAAAAATTTATTTTTTTCAAAAAAATACAAATTTTTTTCAAAATTACTTATTGTTAGACAAGGTTCGGTTCGATTTTCACTGAAGCTTTTGAATTATGTATGGTCCGTATGGACAAAACAACCAAATCTGTTTCGAATTAAGGCTCCGTTTGTTCCGATGTAAAATGTTTTCCATATTTTCAGTTGTTTGGTTAGACAAAAAGAAGGTAAAATGTTTTTTTGAAGAAAAACCTTTTCCATTTTCACTGAAGCTAGCTACTGCTCCACTTTCAACTGCAGAGGCATAGGATGGAGAGTGAGTTAGCTAGGGAAGTTAGTAAGTAGCATGAGATCATGTTGCACGTGTTTGTGTTAGGTGATCATGCCTATTTATTTATACCATGTGCGCATGGAGTTTCGATCTTCTTCACTACTTAAGTAGTAATCTATTAGGGTAATTAATTACTCTGATTTCGTACTTAGTTAAGCTCGGCTAGAGAGGAAAAGTGCTTATCGCTATCTTATTAAATAATTAATTAATAACTAGTAAGTAATTGGGAGGTTCAAAATGCTATTTTTTTTTTATTTTTGAAATCAGGCAATTCATTAAAACATACCCGAAGGTAAAGATTACATTGCAATAACAAGAGTGCACCAAACTACCTAATCCGAGACACGAGTACTGCATTAAGCATAACAGGCTACAGGCTCAAAGACATCCTGCAAAAACACTCGGCACAAGTGTTGGCTTAGGAATCCCGTCCGGGACTAGGCAGAGAGATACCAAAACGGGATCCCAGCACAAACCATTAAGTAACCACCCATTCCACTCTCAATCAACAATGTAAGACTCTATTTTCTTAATTAACAGTAAAAAACCAAGTGCTATATATATGTATAGCCAAATAGTTTCAATTGTTTATTTTATTTTTATAGGCTACTACTTCCATCCCATTTTGTGTTCGGAAATCGGAGCCTCGCAGAAAGATAAAATAATGTCAGGCTTGATCCGGAAAAATAGTAGTATAACTAACAACGTTGGGCGATTTCGTAAAAGATACTCTACATTTCTTTCTAAATACTAATTAAGCTAGTCAACGATTGGCCAATCTTAGCTAGAATGTTTCACCACATAATCTCGAAATTAGTATTAGAAATATTGCATTTAAAAATTTGGACCAAGTTTCATGTGTGTATATATATACTACTATACATATGTCTCAGATCTCTTTTCATCCCAAATAATATTAGAGAGAGAGAGAGAGAGAGAGAGAGAGAGAGAGAGAGAGAGGACCAGATCTGCCAAGGATTAGGAAATTCACCAGTAGTCAGTAATCAAACTAAAAAATGTACCCCAACGTATTAACGAGGTTTGACAATAGCACATGTTAGATCTACAGTATTGATGATTTGTTTGATACTAGTAAGTAGGTTTTGTTTTTGGGTGAAACCCACATGCCTCCCCTCTGGTTTGTCTTCAACACAATACCTCCCTCGCCTTTTGAAAATCACAGTGACCTCCCTTGTTAGAAGAGAGGCGGAGCTATGTTGTGACCCTGTCTCCCCGAGCCCTCCGAGTTTTTAAATTTTTTATATTGTATATATTTGATTTTGAATATTGTTCATAATTATTCATGTATAGTTACATATAATCTTAATAATTCTGGTTTGATTTAATTTGATAAAAAACCAGTTATTTTATATTTTCATTTCTCAATTTCTTCCATGCATAAAAAATGGCAAATGCTAACCAATGCTCCTGTGGCACAAATTAAGATGTAATAAATATGGAATATATCTGCGCAATTGTTAAGGTGCAATAAATATGGAATGTGCACAAAAGAATAAGGAAAGTAGGTGAGCTGATCAAAACCAGAGTTGCGATATGGATTAAGGTGAAGTTCGATATTAAGGTATACATAGTAAAGGATTTTAAGGGCTTCATTGATAGAATTAGAAAGCTGAAATGTGCAGTATTGTATGATTGAGGAGTGGTTCGATCCAACTCTCTGTTGGACGTTTGTTTTGTTCTGTCTTGCTCCCTTTACTCTTCTTTTGTTTAACCTCTCAAGCATTGTTTGCTTTTGATGTTCCACCTTGATGTATCCCTTTCGAGTTTTATAAAAAGTTTTGTTTGCCGAGAAAAAAAAAAAAAACATTGATCAATGAGTAGTATTCCTACAAAGTACCTTTTATGCTTGTATGTCCAATGTCAATGTCATATTTATTTGATCTAAGCCAAATATATAATTAATTTCGTTTATATAGTTGTTAATTTATCCATTTCATCTTTTATTCGTTTATTTTCCACATCTTAGGCCTCCATGTCCCAAATGTGCTCCCCTCAGGGCCGACCCTGGGTATAGGCCCACCAGGAGACCCATTGGGCCTTCCATATTGGGCCCAATAATAGGGCCCCCAAATAGAAGAAACCTAATAAATATTATATATGTCAATTATTTTCCAAGGAAGTTTATGTAGTTCAGTGGTAAGGATCACAAGGAGGGATAGCGGATGTATTTTTGTATTCCTCTGTGATCTGGTTGACAACTTGCCAATGAGTTTTGTTTGTCTTTGTCTTTTTACGAGTCCGGAGTGACATACAATCTCAAGAGGTTGGGACACAAGACTCGATTTTCATTGAAGCTACTACTTCATTTACTACTGGTACATGACCAAGTACCATATGCGTTAGTGACAAGAGACGAAAATGCCCACCCTAGGTGGCGGGTAGTAGGTTTTTTTTTTTTTTTGCGAATATTGTATATATTAGCTAGGGTTAATGTGGAAAATTAATGAGTTAATCCATAAGAGATTTAAAAGCTGTCCATAGCCCTAAACTCAAAAACCATCCATAGCGGGTTTGAACCCTAGTCTCTCACAAGGGAGAAGTAGGAGTTACCAATTGGGCTACAAGCTCATTGGTGTTGGAGAGTTAGTTAGGGAATACTTTAATGATGCTAAGCGTGTATGTGTTACCATGTGCGCAATTGTACTCAGTAAGAAAGAACAATGATAGAATCACATTCTTTTCTTCTTCACTTAGTAGTAATTTCATTTTTTTTTCCCAATATTGTATACATCAGTGATGGTAAGCAAGTGAGTTAGTTAGTTAGCCAACAGGGAATTCAGAAGCTGTCTATAGACTTAAACCCTGAACGCTTCTGCCGAAACTCAAACCCCGATCTCCCTTGTGAAATTACCAGGAGGTAACGGCTGGACTAAGTTAGAGTCACCTAGTAAGTACAAGGAAAATCGGTGGTGTAGTCGTGTAGATCCCACTAATATTGTCGAAAAAAGCTTGTAACATTGATAACTTAGTACTCCTTCCGTCCCTTATTTATAGTCCGGTATTCCATTTTGGGTTGTCCCTTAATAAGTGTCCATTTTATAAAGTTAGTGGGTAAAAGTTGATGAATTGTCTATTTTGTCCCAAAAAATATATTCCATTTTGAAAAGTAAGTGAATAAAAGTGTAATGATGATGGGTAAGTAGGAAAAGTGGAGGAAAAAGTTGATGTGAAAGGTGTAATGATGATGTGTTTTTAATAAATTGAAGTTACGAAGTAGAACACTTAAAAAGGGATGGAGGGAGTATATATTTCTCAGAATTTGTTTAACATGAATTGTGCACCCTTATTGGATAAAACGGTTTTGGCAACCTCAGTCCAGTAGGTAGTGGATAATCCACACTTAATGCCAAACAAATTAGAGTTGTAATCTACTTTCCACATACATCAACACATTTTCTCAGATATCTATACACATTTCATAGATATCATTGAACTTTTCGCACATTAATTACCATTCGCCACTAAACTGAGGTTAACATTTTCCTTTAAAAATAGTAGTAAAACAAAGCTCTTAACAATAGGGTACGTAGATCTTTTAGTCAATGTACCTCTTTATTGGGGGGGAGTAATTGAATTTATGCGAAACACTCAAACCACAATCTCCACAAATTAAGAAGAGCCAAAGCAAAACTGGAAAAGCCAACCAGAGCCAAACCACACTGAAAATACTTGGAAATTTGTTTTCATTGAATAATAAAAGGAAAATGATAATACACATATTGCTTCTATTTATACCAAAACTTTTGCGCATAAGAGTGTTGTACCCTGTACATGGTACAAGAAAACCACACAAATACAATAAAACATGGTATAAGAAATGCAGGCCAAGAGCCAAAAATAATTTTGACATCATCAAAAATAGTTTTGGCGTTATCACCATCCTTACTAAAAGATCTTGTTTGCTTAGCATAAAATGAACAACGGGGTAGATCTGGTGGAGGAAGAGGCAAAGAAGTCGATGGCGTGGGCCCGTCCTCAACAAGAAAAGCAGTTGCCAGCCCCCACGTTAAGTGCGTATCGAAGTGACAATGCATCAACCATACACCTGCTCTTGCCATCAAATTTTCAAACTTACGAATAAGCATCCATTTTGCAATCCACACATGCTATTCTCATAATTTAAGGGCCAATTTATTTCGCATCACTTTTTTTTTTCTTCTAACCGATTAACTAAAAATAGTTAAAATTATAGGATAAATAATTGGTATCAGTTAAAAAATGAACAAATAAAAATGAGTTTTGGGTGCTCCAATTATTGTGTTATCTTATGAGCTAGAGGGTTATAGCTTAGGATGTGTGCCAATTTTGGCCTTGTACCTGCCAAACAATAAATGGGCCCACTAATTTAAGTCCCAAGTTCAGCCTATGATGAAATGACCGACTGTTTTTCTTTTTGACATTTATTTTAAGGGATTTTGGAATTTTTTTATTTTTCTAGAGATAACAATCTTTTCAAATAACCCATTGGAGTACTGACCTATTATATATACAATAAACCAAAAATTGCCTTTAACATACAAATGTGGAGCCGATTGTTATTTTGGTACACTATTTAACACACAAATATAGAGAGGCCCATTGGAGATGCTCTTAGTACTTAATTAAGCTCTTTTTGTATGTGTATAGGAGGATTAGTGCTTATCGACCTCTTATTCACCTTATTAAGGAAGCTCAACAAAATAAATTCGATGTTAAGGTGTATATGGTGGAAGATTTTAAAAGGAATCTTGCTGGTATTAGAAGGCTCACGATTTATGTGTACCTTTGAGTGTATCTTTTGATGTAATTTTGCTTCATTTTTGTTTTTCCTTGGGGTTGTGGTGAACTTTCTAGTTCTCTCTTCCCTTTTACTCGACGTACGCTTTCGAGTTTAATAAAAAAAAATTTCCTTTGCCGAAAAAAAAAAGAGTAAATGTTACGTAGCCAAACAGTTTTATTTGTTTATCTCATTATTAGCTTACTCTCTTCGTTCCATTTTGCTTGCCTCATGGGAGCAAGGATGGGATCAGGGGGGGTGTAGTGGCGGCGATCGCCACGACAAGAATTTTAGAAAATGCAATTATTATATGTAAAAAAAAAATTTATGCCCAACTTATATAGTCTCGCTACTACGAGATTTTTTTAGTATACATTTCGCCGCTGCTAAGGTAAAATCTTGGTTCCGTCCTTGCACGGGAGAACTTAACTTTGTAATAAGGCGTGCAATTAACTCTTCGATCTCCATCTTATAATCATTTATAAGTGGAAATTTGTGGAAATTACACACGTTTGCTTTGAAAACGTTTTGTGAAATCGTAAAATAGAAAATATATAGAAAATATAAATAAAAATATAAGTCATAGAAATTAAACCGGTCTAAAGATATAATAGCGAAAACATACCAGGATTATTTGCCGTGAATCTAATGACAGTCCATCCTCCAACGGGCACTCCGACGGTATTGCGTATTTGTGGATTGATGAGATTGAACAATTTTGGCCCCGATACGGGGTCGTAGTTGCCAAACCCTTGGGCCAAAACATAAAAGTTAAACCCGTGCAAATGTATCGGGTGGCTCTGTTGACCCACCAACGCCGTGTTCTGAAATACAATCTCAACGGTAGAATTATACTTCAATTTCGTAACCTTTGTTGACCTTGGTGTCATTATGAGCGTCGTATTCATGGCGTTGCTTGTGTTCGTATAATCAAACACCACTGGTGGATATTTAGGGAAATCGGCGGTGTAGATCCCAGCCGTCAGATTGTAGTAAAACGCTTCCAGCATTGATAACTTGGTAGGGAGCTCAAAAGACTCGTTGTTCATGCTCGCAGCAAATTGTAGCCCTAGAGGAGCCCCACAAGTATTGTTTGCTCCGCAAGGGACCATGCCCAAGCCTTCCGTCAGAAACATGTGTTCATCGACTTTGAGTGGGACTGGTGCCCAGTGAGGCCCGTTCACGAGACTAGTTAGACTGGAAAAGAATTCGAACGCCATAGGAGTGTCGTTGAAGGATGGTAGGGCCGGCATCAAAGGGATTGACGATGAGGCATTTTCATACATAATGATACCTCTAGTTGTTGTTTTATCATATTCCATTCCCAGGCTGTCGTAGGAATGTGCCGCCATGTAATAGGAGGCTAGCGGTTGGTCGGCAGTGAGAAGGACATCGATGGTCTGGCCAGGACCTATGACGATAGTGTCAGCGACCATTGGATTGGTGTAACAAGCATCGACGGCGACGACTGTCATTGTGTGGTTTGCTATCTTGAAGAAGAGCTCATTATTGAGTGCAACGTTAATGAAACGCAAGAGATACGTTTTTCCTTGTACAACCTTCAGCTTATATGTGCCTAATCACAGAAAAATCGGAATGTATATGTTCAAATTGTGAAGGGTTCTTAACCCAAAGTAGTCACTCTATCACTTGCAATTTCAAAAACGCCATTAGCATATCATTGTGAATAAAATATTGGGTTGTTAATCAATTTTTGTTAATGTCACTCACCGGTTGATGAGCAATTATATAAATCACCAGGCCAACCGTTGATGGTGAAAGCATCGGAAATGTTAGGCCCATGCCCTTCGGCTAGTGCTTGCTCCTCGATCTGAATAATATTAGCATTCCACCACTCTCCTGCAATTGCAATTTAATTAATCATTAATTTTAAATTTTCAAATGTTTTCTTGCAATCTCAAGTTGTTTATTTTAGGCATCAACTTTTTATTCTGTTAAAAGAAGACTAGTTAATTTCGACCATGTAGAAATACAGATTTAATACATGAAGCAATGCTAAAATGAGTCATGCTCACAGATCTGTTCGGAATCGTCTGGTTCATGTCAACCTCTAATTATTTTGTTGGACCAACGTACATCGAATCATTACGGACACGATAGTATACAATCTATGGACACAAATCTGTGACAGATTTATCTGTGCTTGCAGATTATCATTTTTTAATTCGAAACTCGAGTTACATCTATAACTGCTTAATAGATTAGTTAATTACTCTGTGTCAACCTTCATGAATTTATGAACCATGAAGCTTGATAAAATTTTACTGAGAATAAATAGAAGGGTTTGGAATTTACCCAAAAGAATGGGGAACTCTTCGAAGGGTTTTGGGAACGGGTACGAGTAACCCTTTCTTGGTCGTATATGATCAGCGCCCCATGTACAGTTGCGCGAAGCCATTGGGCGTGGGCATGCCACCAAAGGGTCCCTTCTTGACCTGTGATGGTGAATCTGTACGTGTATTTATTTCCAGGGAGTATTGGGCATTGAGTTACATATTCGGGCCCATCCGCCCATGCACTGTGTAGCTGAAAAATCCCGTGCCTACAAGATTATCAAGACATTGAAGTTGTTAGATCCTCTCTAGCCTAATTTTTTGATGACTTTTTGACGCCATCATTTTTTTTATTTTTCTTTACTTCTTACTAGATTTGGATCAAATCTATATATCACACCAGATGTATGTACTCTATGAAATGAATTGGAAATACAAATTTATCGATCCAAGTTTAAAAAAAAAAAAAGAAGTCATATAAGACAACAAAAAAAGACCCAAAATAACTGATATAAAAATTAGACTCAAATCTAATATAAATTAAGGGAAAACAACATAAAAGACTGCGCAAAAAAGTTGTAAAAAAAATAATCTTGCTTTTGGAAATATTCCACCTGATTGGGCAGAAGTTCTGGAAACCATAAGACTCAAAATCGTTTTTTGGGTTAGAACTAAATGGGCATCCAACATCTACTATGTGGATGGCTTTTTGTTCAAACTTGGCTGTGTCTTAGCCTCTATCTAAATCTCTTCTTTGTGTCTGTCTGTCTGTCTGGTGTTCCGTGGGTCTCTTTTCTTTTGGTCTTTCTTTAGTTTGTCCGTGGTTGGAGCTGGTTCTTGTTGTTGCAAGTTGGGTGAGTGGCTTTTGTGTCTGGAAATAGAGTAGGTCATTTTCACAGATCCTCCGTGAACATCCGATTAATCTCTCAGCATTCATTTTAGTTTTCGATGATTCAGATTTTAATGAAATTTTTTCGAGAAAAAGTTATTGATCACAATCAATTATTATTGTTCATAATTGGTTTTCAATCCGGATCGTCCAAAAACATTTTGAACGGTCGCGATTGAGTTCCATAACTTCTTCTTTACGGAACAACTATAAAGAAGATTTCCTCCTGGAAATATTGGTGGGTATGAGTCTGAGGGACTGACTACTGTTTGTTGAGTGTTCTGTGGTCTGGGTTTTCTGTACTTTGGTTTATGTTTTTTTGGTTTGGGTCTCTGTTGTTCACTCCCTATGCTTCACTTGCTGCTCAATCATGAGGCTGTACTGCATTAATTCTTGGCCCATTCTTAATTTATAAGGTCATTTTTTCATAACAAATCACCTTTAATTTAAAAAATAGGTATATAAATATTAGAAAAATAAATATTTATTTTTGTTAGCGGAATACACCATAGCTACTTCTGATGAACCATTTTGTGACTCGTGGAAACAATTATTCTACAACCATAAACACTTACACAAATCCATTCACATTCAGATTGGGGCTCACACACTCTACACCTCCAGTATGTGTGGGACCCATCAAAAGATATGTGTATATAAAATGTTTATGTAAGTGTGTGCGATTATATAATTATTGCTCGTGGAAATCCCTTCGTTGCTTCTGCTGCTGTTTTCGTTGCTTCTTGGACTTTGCTTGGGATCTTTAGTTCTCAGATTGGTTGACTTATTATCAACCTTTTCCGTTGTGGTCTCGAGTGGCATATGATTATCGCTTGGGGTTGGATGTCAACTTCGTTGAAATACGGCCCTCTCGTGTTGTGATGCCGTTCTCTCCTATCCTTTTGAGTTGGTCATCTTAATCTTACTTAAGTTTGATTAATAAAATCTTCTTTTCACCGTTGAAATCTTCTTTGATTAATAATATACGTTCACCACTACTAAACGCGCTTTGGAATAGAAAATAGAAAAATAATGCAATTGCGATGAACATGTCATATATTTAATGTGTACTTAAAAATTCTTTTAATGTTAGAATTGTAAGCAAGGGCCATTAGTTAAGGGGTGTTTCCAGTAGTGAAAAATTTGTAGATTTTTATTTGTGTATGATAAGTTGTCATGTGTTTTTGTTAGTAAATAAGTTGTTGAGAAATGTCAAGTTATTTCCGATAGTGAATAAGTTGTTGATGGGTTTGTGAGTAAAGCTACTGTAGCAAAAAAAGGTTTTGTTGACATATTTTTTGTTAGCAGAAACGAGATGATAAAATGCTGAAATTTTTTTGTTAGTGAAAAAAAAATGATAAAATGGGTTAAGTTTTTAGTGTTTTTTTGTTAGTGGAAACAGCGCTTAATCAAGAAGTTTAGAACTGTATGCAAGGGCCATTAGTTAGAATTGTAAGCAAGGGCCATTAGTTAATCAAGGAGTGGTAGCTGATTTTCAGTTAAGAACGTTGGATAAGAAATTTAGTTAGATGGTATGAACAGTGTAATGGCTTTAATTAGTATTTTGCTTCCCAGATATTATAAGCATTTCTTTAAAATTTGCGATGTTCGGATCAGCTTACGCACATCTCAACTAATTCCTATACGATCAATTACGTTGATGTTTATGGGGGACCGATTAAAACTGGAGCAAAATACTATATAATTAGACTGGTCCTACAAGAATTCATAGAACCTGAAAAGTTACAAGCCCAAGACCTAAAATGATGGTTGGTAAAAAAAAATTAGAAGACCAAAAATGAGAGCAATTCCTTGAGTCTCAAGCCTTATTGTAATACTTAAATTAATACTAATAGATGGAAGGACAATGTGTGCACTTGTGGTTAAGCCTACGTTAGGACTAAATTGACTTTTTTGCCTTTTTATTTATTTTACTTCTGTATACTTTTGTAAGTAGTGCGTCATTGTTTTCCTTGTCCGATTAGTCTTGTGTTCAAAATCTACGAAGGACACAATATGATCAAAAGCTAGATTAAGTTTACAAAAATGGAAAAAAAATTCGAATCAGAAAGATTTTTAAATATGAGGAATAGCGAATTTATAATTATAAGTTAGTTTTGGCTCAATTTATCACGTGCTTGGACAAAAAATTGTTGATTGGTGGGCTTGGTGAAATTAAACGCACATAGATGCCACTAGATAGGCCTGTCAATAGACCGGATCTGATCTGGATCCGATCCAAAAAAATCCAATCTGGATCCGATCCGAATCTGATAACGTCGATCCGATAATCCGAATCCGGTAATCCAAATATGGATCGAATCGGATTAAATCTGTTATCGATCTGAATCCAAAATTTTATTTTTAAAATTTTTTATAATTTTAAAAAAAAACTGTAAATTTTTTATTTTGAAAAAAAAATTGTTTGCGAAGTTGTATTTTTATTTTTATTTGTTTAAATTTTTTTTTGCTAAATTTTTAAAGTAAAAAGGTTTTCGGATCGGATTCGGATTTATTGAATCCGGATTGGATCCGGCCTATTGATAGGCCTACGTACCACGGGAGATTCATTACTTTTTGTCATGCATGAAGGCGATGTCTGTCATATAGGTAAATCGTGTTAATGAAATTTACCCTTTATTATACTAATAATAACATATATGTAATAAATATTCAAAGAGCCAATTAACTATATATATTCAAATACCAGCTGGAAATATATCCTACGTCATATGTACTATTTACAGACAAGGGAGTTTGAAAAATGTGATAGTGGTATATAGTCATAGACCGGTAATACTTACCAATGAATCGTAAGGTTGTAGGGACAATTATTGAAGACATGAACGATCAGTGTGTCACCCTCATGAACTTGTATAGTTGGGCCGGGAAGACTTCCATTCACGGCGTTGATAACTTGTTGCTTGCACAACCGGTTCATAGTTATATTTTGCACCTAAAAAAAATTAATTTTATGAGAAAATTACAGTACATTTCTAAACATGCATTGTGTGGTATGTATTTTTTGTTCTTGTTTTTTTGAACCGGGAAATATCTGTGTGTTCGTGTTGAATATATATGTTTGGCAAAAACAAAAGTACTACTCGCTCCATTCCTTTTGAATACAGTAATTAATTAAAAAAAGTCTATTCGGTGGATAATTAATTTGTCAAAATATTTTGCACGAAAATTAAATGAGTTCAATCAAAATTAATAATAGACATAAGGTCAACAGGGCCGGCTCTGAATTTTTCGGGGCACGATGCAAATTTTTTAAAATGAACCCCTATATATAATTTTAAAAAAACTAAAAAATTTAAAAGAAAATACTATTGGTTTTAAAAACCGTAATAACATTCGATTAATTCAAAATGTATTATTCAAACATCACTATTCTAGAATTTATTGCTGCAAAAGTAGTAATTAAGTTCTCATAATTAAATTTAGCGCTGATAAAAAAATCCAAGTTTAGCCACCATATCTTTTCTGTGGATAGCATAGCTAATCCATTCCATATTCTTGCGACATAGTTGACTGAATGTAAGATTTGAGGACTTGGGGAAGTTGCTGTGCAGCTTCGTGCTGCACAGCATGCTGCGCACCCGCCGGCAGGCCTTGCCGGCATCGGTCCTGCGATCGGAGACATTCAATGCGTAGACCTCGTCGAGTTTTACGTGTGCGTCAAAAATCAGCTCGATCAAATATCGATAAGTGCCTCATTCGAACACATATAACTTGAAAAAAATGGATTCAGTGATTTTGATCCAGTGTTTCGTATCCATTTAGATTTCATTTTTTTCAAGTTATATGTGTTTGGATGAGGCACTTAACAATATTTGATCGAACTGATTTTTGGTGCACACGTAAAACTCGACGAGCTCTACGCGTTGAACGTCTCCGATTGCCGGACCGATGCCGGCAAGGCCCACCGACGGGTGCGCAGCAAGCTGTGCAGCACGAAGCTGCACAGCAGCTTCCCCCAGTCCAAGATTTGACCAATTCTAACTTCAAAAAACTTGTTTTTCTGGAGGCAATAGGCCAGTGGTCAAGTTGTCAACTGCATGTATTTTACAAGCAATCTACGTATTTTGTTCCTTCGGCATTTTTATTGTTGTTTTGGGTTAAAGATCATTCACAAGGGCCTACTTTGTTTGGTAGTTAGTTTTGAGATAAATTTTTTTTTATACATTTTTAAACATTTTAACAAAAAACAAATTATTTTTTGAATAGAGGTATGCTATATACATCCAAAAAGTAAAAAATAAGTAAAAAAAAAATAGGTAAAAAAATGCTAAAGACGAAAAAGCATGACAGATGAAGTAGTCAAAATTTTTGGAGAAAATATTTTTGAGAGAGAGCCAAACAACGCGTATGAATTACAATTATCAACTTTGTTTACCACCAAAATTTTGATTGTATTTCTTATCATAAAATTTAGAGAATAAATTATATACACCAACGGTATATACATTTATTTCTTCCAAATCAATTATATTGCGTCACGTTGTCAAAACAGTGGTCCCAATTAATAGAATATGGCAACGTAGCGTAATATAATTGATTTGAAGAAAATAAATGTTTATATCGACGGTGTAAATAATTTAATATCTAAACGTTAATTCACATACTTTTAAAATTACATCTTCACCACCATTTGTTTGGGCCTTTTGTCTTCGTCAACTTTCACTTAAATTGGGCCCTAATTTTTATGCAGACATTTTCGTTTTATTTATATATTTATGTACAAAATGTAAGTATATAAAAAGTTTGGGGCTCCAAAAAATAGGGAAAAAGTTGGGATCTGATGTGCCCGCATCCTCGGCGTATTCCCTAAGCCGACCCTGAAAGGAGGAGTTAATTACATTGAAATTGAGACTCTTTGAGAAATTTTAAGATCAAGAGCAAGAATGAATAAAATAAAAGAGGAGTTAATTAAATTGCATACGAGGATATAATGAAGTAATAAAAATGTTTTTGACGGTTTGGATGTTAATGAAAGTTTAACTCTTCCATTGAAAAGTTTCATATAAATTCGGACTGTCCAAAGTTGAAATGAACCGCCGAAATCACACGGAGCCGTAGATATAACTCCTTCACGCCTCTGCCGTGAATAAGTTCTCTTATAAAAAACACATATACTTCAAATAACGTCCCCCTGCAGGATGATGCAATAGAAGGATTTATCCCAAATACATGCATGCATTCAAGAACTTGATATAATTCCTCTCTCAAAAACCAAAATGCTTCAAATTCGTTTGGGAAAGACTTACATGAAAAGAATGCTCCACGATCTCGGCAGAGGCCACTGAAGAATAAACCAAAAGGGCTAAAGCAAATGCCAACAACATAGGCCGAGCCATATATGTATGGAAAACCAGAAACAATCTATCTTGTATGGCAATATCAAACCAAGACTGGTGTTTATATAGAGGTGGTAGCTGTTATGCCTAGGAAGGATATGAAACCAACACAACAAACATCCAATCACGCACAACACAAAGATATACGTGTTTCTCCAAATTCGATCGGGTAGCCCCGGGAGGGGCAGCCGATACTTATAATTTTGTAAGGAGGAGCTACGCACATATTATTCACACACTCTCTGCAGCCTCACCAGCTCTCTGTAATTCCTCACTGGTTTCTAATACTACTTCACAAATGAGCCAGAAGCAGAGAGGCTCAATTTATAGGGAGGATTGAAAATGAGAACAAGCTTTCGGAAAGGTCATGACGTTTTTCTGGGTACGCGGTTGTGTTAGAAATTATTATTATTATTTTTTTTTAAGGTAGAATAACTTACCCACAGAGCAAGTTTTGTGGGGTTGGGTGGAAATCTGCATTTAATAGTATTTTGGAATTTTGAAAATGATAGGGATTGGGAAGGGAAGTGGTCCTGATTCTAAGAAGGATGAATCTCTATTGGATCGCTCCATGCGAGTTGGACTAAACTTTGTTCTCTTGTAATCTGACAACAAAACTGCTACACCCACGCTCAAAAGTGTGTGGGCTCTGCACACATTAAATGTATAGTGTGCAGAGCCCTCACATTTATGGGTGTGACTGTATAAATGCGTGTGTGATTCAGCCACAGAGTGTGTAAATGAGGGGGTGTTTCCACTTAGGAAAAATTTTTGGAGAATTTTTTTTTTGTAGTTAAAAAATTGTAAGTTGTTTTGAACAGTGAATTAATAGTTAGTAAGAAATGTCAAGTTATTTTGTATCCACTAGTGAATGAGTTGTTGATGAGTATGTTGAGTGAGAAATTTATTGAGAAAGAAGTCGTTTCTAACAGCTTTTTTTGTTAGTGTATGTGAATAAGATAATAAACTGTCAAAACTTGTTGAATCATGTGAACAACTCAAAAAAAATGTTAATTTTTTCCCATTTTCTTTAGTGGAAACACGGGATTTTGGCGTGGTTCTAGACTTTATCCATCTCACAATCTGTTTTTCAAACAAGTGAAGAGAGAGAGAGAGAGAGAGTTAGTTGCGTGTGGGGCTTCTTTTGCTATTTCTGTTTTTTGGTTCATGAACCGTGCCAGATGGGGCAACAAACTCCGGAAGTTGCCGAGAAGACCAGTGGCGCTTGGATTGCGGCACAGTGGGGGGTTAATATTTTCAACGAGTTACAGTTGAAGCATTCTCTTAGGCCCCGTTTCAGAAACGAAATAAGAACTTATTTTTTGTGTAATAAGAAGGCTTGTTTCTAAAAAGATTGAACAATTACTTATTTTTTGAGAAGACAATTTCAAGCTCAAAAATCATGTGCTTACGCAAATAATTTTTCCATCAATATGGATCTTGTTTGATAGATCTCATTGAGATCTTTAATACAGTGCAAAAAAAATTGAAAAATTATTTCTCATTTACATTATTTTTGAGTTTGAAAATGTGAAATAAGCTGCTTATTTAAATTTTGTGGAACAAACCTTCTTATTTTTCTTTGAGAAGTGGCAAAATAAGTACTTATTTTTTAAGAAGGTTTCTGGAACGGAGCCTAAGTTTCCGAGTTGTCCATTCAAACCATTTAGAAGTGTGTTATGTCCTAATTAAAAACACTGGCTATGTTCGTTTGTATATTTTGATTTGATTTTGTTTTCTTTTTCAATCATTACCCTATTTCTTTTTTCAATCATTATCCTATTTCTCCAATTATTACTTTCTCATCTCTCTCTATCTCTTTCCAATCATTACCCCTATTTCTAATCATTACCCTATTTCTCTCTCCACCCACTACCAAAATTAAACTAAACTAAACTCTCAACCAACTGTTTCTTCTCTCTTCCCATCACTTTCTTTTCTTTTTTTCTCTCCAAATCCCAATCATTCAAAACCGAAATAAACAGCCGAAAAGGCTGCTCAGGCACCGCCCAAAAGTTTCCCGGTGGTACAGGGAGCAAGAAAGGGGACCAGTCAAAAGTAGCTGCCTAGAAAAAGCCTCAAACTTCTAAAGGTTCTTAACATGATTGCGTGGGAATTTGCACCAAAGTGGTGGTCAGGGTGAAGACCCCATAGCCCCACCGGTGGCGGTGGAAAAGGATAAAGCCCTTTTGTTTAAAACGCCCTGCCAAAGTGGGCGGCGCGGTTTTGTCACGAATCTTTACAAAAGATTCAGATCAAATTTTTACGTACGACTCTTTCCGTCCCGTTTAGCTTTTTTTTTTTTTTAGACTTATACATATTTTAAATTGGTTATTCAATTTTAAAATCAATAATCAGGTTATATAAATTTTCATATTAATGGATCAGATTTGGTTCCTTAATAAGTTGGAAACTAGAAATTGGACAAACAAATTGAGACAGATAGTGCTTTTTTTTGTCTCAATCTTTATGAGAAGAATCGAAAATATAGACTAAATTTGAAAAAAAAATCCATATAAGATCCAAGAATGGGATTTGAAGTTGAAAGGGAATACTTCCTTCGTCTCTTTTAAATGTCTACTTTTGTAATTCCAATTTAGTTAGAAAATATTATCATTACACATTTCACATCAATTTTTACCTCCATTTTTCCTACTTAGGTGCTGTTCCGCTTTCTTTTTAAACTTTTTTTTCAAAAAAGAATATAATTTCAAACTCAAATATAATAAAAATAAAAAATAATGTTTTAATATTTTTTTTCACCGTTTAAAAGATCTCAATTAAATCTATCAAATAAGATTCATATAGGTAGAAAAATTATTTGCGTAATGACATGATATTTAAGTTTGAAATTACCTTCCTTTTCTAAAATTTCATTTTTCAAGAAATTGGAACGGGGCCTTATCCTCTATGGAGACATCATCATTACATTTTTATTCACTAACTTTTCAAATAGAAGCTAGCACTTTTATGGGCAAAATGAAAAATCTACCACTTTTACCCGCTAACTTTACAAAATGGACACTTATTAAGGCTCAACCCAAAATAAAATACCGGGGACTTTAAAAAAGGAACGAAGGGAGTATTTTTTAGCGGTGTCTTGAGTTTTGCGGAATGACGATGAAGATGCGGTGGAGGGTTTTTGGAGAAAGGTGTGGGGTCTAAATTTGTCCCCTAAATTTGCGTTATTCCTGTGGAAAATGGTTCATAGGATTTTGCCGGTTAAGGTGGCAGTACTTGGCTAGGAGAGGAGTGGTGCAGAGGTTGTTTGTCAAAGGTGTGAGGCAGCTAGCGAGTCAATGGAGCATGCGTGTTTTTTGAGTGTGAGGCTGCTAGGCGAGTGCTGGAGGGCGTCTAGATTGGGTTTGGATTTTTCGGTGCGGTCCCCGGTATCGATGAGGGATTGAATTGTGCGTTGGTGGAAGGATGTTCCGGATAAATGTTTCCTTATTGAGTCTATTGTGATTATGTGTATTGAGGGGGGAAGGACAAGAGCAGGATATTGGGCCTGCTGTGAAGATGGTTGTTGATGGTGCTTGGAAGAGGGATGCGACTCAGGGAGCGGTGGCTTGGTGTCCGATTGGTGAGGGTGGGTTTGTTCATAATGAAGGGGTGCAGAAGGCTTTTGCGTCATCTGCACTTATAACGGAAGTGTTGGCGTGGGTGAAGGAGAAAATTTGGGATGCGATTCATGTTTGCTCGAATAGTCTGCAGCTTTTGGCCAGGCTTCGGCGTGCGTGTTGGTTCAACCGGTTCTTGTTGATATTTTGAATTTAGCTTGTAATGTTAGGTATGTAGCTGTGTCTAAGGTCCCAAGAACTGAAGTCAAGGCTGCTCATGCCTTGGCTAAATCGGTGTTTAATGCATATATATTAGTCCGTTTACAGTGAGAGATCCTGCACGGGCTTACCGTGCCGGACTCCCCTTTTCCGACCGAATTGCGATGATTCGAGCCGCTCAAAGTGATCAAAACGTGATTTTAAGATTACTCAAAAGAAATCAGCAAAAAAAATGATCGGGAAGGGCTTGATCCGAACAGTTTTTTATTGAACGGTTCAGTAAAAAACTGCTCGGATCAAGCCCTTCCCGATCTTTTTTTTGCTAATTCCTCTCGAGTGCCCTTAAAATCACATTCTGAACACATTGAGCAACCCGGATCGTCGCAATTCGATTGGGAAAGGGGAGTCCCGCACAATAAGTCCGTACGGGATCCCTCACTGGAAATTTAGTCTATATATATATATATATCGGGGCGGTTCCGTGGACACCCTAAAAAAACACCTCATAGTTCCCGATCAAATTTTGACGATCCGAGCCGCTCAATGTGATCAGAACGTGATTTTAAGGGTACTTGCGAGAAATCAGCAAAAAAAATGACCGGGATGGGCTTGATCCAAACAGTTTCGAACAGTTTTTTATTAAACGGTTCAAATAAAAACTGCTCAAATCAAACCTTTTCTGGTCATTTTTTTTGCTAATTTCTCGCGGGTACACTTAAAATCACATTTTGCACGCATTGAACGGTTCGGATCATAAAAATTTGATCGGGAACTGTGAGATTGAGATTTAGGGTGTTTTTTTAGGTGTTTTTTTAGGGTGTCCACCGAACCGCCCCGTATATATATATATATGTATATATGTATGTATGTTATGTTTACGTTCCTAAAAAAAAACTTTTCTCTATATATGTATTTATATATTTTTTTCTGTCAATACGAAAATATGATGTAACAATCTAACACGAATGAAGTACACACAACTCAATTAATTCTAGAAGTACACACAACTCAATTAATTCTAGAAAACAAATCTCACCGTCTACTTGCAGGTCCCAGTTAAGCTATGTATGAATTGATAGAACACTTTTGTCAAAAGAATAGATAGGACGCTGTCAACGGCTGTCAATATCTTATTTTATTTTATAAGAATCACATTGAGTTACGCTATGTATGAATTGATTAAAAACTTACTATATATGAATTGATAGAACACTTTTGTCAAAGATTAGAAAGGACGTTGTAAAGTGCTGTCAATATCTTATATTCCTCCAATGTTATAAGAATACTTACGCTGTCACCATCAATTCTAGTCTAATCACCTGTCCCAAATATAGTTGAAAAAATAACAAACAAAGGCAAGCTACCATTACAACAGGAAAACACCGCAACAGAGAAATGGAAAATTAAACACGAGGGAATCTACCAGCACAACAGAAATTGTGATAAATTCTACTGGCCCGGCGATCTAGGTCTGAGTCTTACGGGTTGGTTTCCTTTTAAGATTTCGGATTTGAAATCTCAAGGTGTTACCATCTCTTTTGGAGTCAGTTCATAGAAAACTTAATTCGCTTCGGTCTTAACTGGACTCTCCACGAGTACAGCGGTTGGATTGGGTTCATAGGATTAATTTAGATGCGCGTGAGCTGATCTGAAAATACGAGCACATTCGAAAAGCACGAGGGAGGCTATCCACCAACTACTACCCGCCATCTGTTTTTATGTTTACTTACAAGTCAGTGCCCTTTGGGCATTTTTCAAACCAAAAAAATACATGCTCGTCAACGATAAAGTTAGTACTTTATTAGTAGTTTCGTAATCTTTTTGTTTACCAAGGGGCCCGGCCGGACACCCCTCAATGTTTTTTTTCTTCATATGATACATATCTTTTTTTCAACGTTAGAGTTGTTGGGGCCAGCTTAAATATACACCTCGATTATTCACTTCTTCGATCGGGTCGAGAGCAGTCCATCCATACTATGGCTAGGGAATTCACAATAAATCACTCTTGCGGCCTAATCTCAAACTAATATTTACCTTCTTGTATTTATGGACTAATCTTTCTTATTCACACAAGTTTTAATTATATTTCATGTATGTCAATTAATTATTGAGGAAGCGTTGAACACCAATATTTTATTCGCCGACATTTTAGAGTTCTAAATACCAACTTGTTTCATTCAGGAATCATAAACTTTGGCTAAAGTAAGTTTCAACTTCATTCTTTCGTAGCTCTAAGAATTAATAATTAATGTTAGTCCATATAGCCCAATTTCTTCTATTATCTAAATGAGATTGTGCAGTAATGATGCTGCATATTTTCAAATGATGATAGTAACAATACTCGAGATTAATTCTCATTTATCAAAATCGTTCAAAAAAAACTTGAATAACTGGAATTAGTCTTGAAAAATCACCGAATAAAAATTCGTTCATAGTTTGGCCCCCTCTGATTTCATTTGTTGGCTCCATCACTGATTACACCACAAGCTACCAGGAAGAACCAAAGCAACTTAAAAGTGAAAAAAAGGCCAAGAGCCAAACCAGCCAGGAAAAAAATAATTTTGTAACTTCTTTTTTTTTTTTCACTAATCAGCCAAAACTTTTTTTTAATGCAAAAACTTTAGTGCATAAGAGTGTTGTACGTTGCACAGGATACATGTCTTTCATGCACTAAAGCTTTGATATCAACAAATACAAATTTGGTATTTTCTCCACCCTTGGTAAAAAATCTTCTTTGCTGAGCATAAAACAAAGGGGTAAATCTGGTGGAGGAGGAGGCAAAGAAGTTGACGGTGTCGATCCATTCTCAACAACAAAAGTAGTCGCTAGGCCCCACGGCAAGTGCGCATCCAAGTGACATTGAATAAGCCATTCACCCATACTTGGCATCAAAAACCTATGATTAAGTATCCAATTTGCAATCCACAGATATACCTTTGTTCGGTTGCATTTTCATTTTCGTTTTAGTTTTGGAAACCAATCATTACCCTACTTCTTTCCCCAATCATTACCCTATTTTTTCAATTATTACTTTCTTATCTCTCTCTATCTCTCTCCAATCATTACCCCTATTTTCAATCATTACTCTATTTCTCTCTCCACCAACTACCAAAACTAAACTAAACTAAACTCTCAATCAAACACTATTTATATTCTCATAAAGTTAAGGACCAATTCGTTTAACATTACTTCTTGTAGTCCACATCAGCATTTGTGAACATCAACCACATGTTTATATGTTATCGACGCAAGAGGGTGAGGGCAAAATTAGTAAAAACATCTTTAAAAAGGGTCTGGGTGGAATAGCTCAATAAAAGAGAATTGGCACGGAACCCCACCAAAAAAAATGGAACCGGCCTGTCATTTCCTGCTTCTTTTTTTTTGTCACATGGTAGGACATTTGTTGTCAGTGAGTTAGACTATGATTATCAATTTGTTGACAGTTTGCCAACTAGAATTTGTTTTTTTCTTTTTCGGGTTCGGAGTGAAATATGATTGGGACACAAGGTTTGGTTCGATTTTCAGTGAAGCTACTGCTCCACTTTCAACTGCAGTTGCACGTGCTTGTGTTAGGTGATGACTATTTCCACCGGCCATGTGCGCAGTTGTAGTCCGTAATTAAGAAAGATCCAACTAACTATACGGAGTAAAATAAATAATTAAGTTATGGAAACTAATTAAACCGGTCTAAAGATTCAATAACGAAAAAACGTGCCAGGATTATTTGCCACAAATTTAATGACGGCCCACCCTCCAAGAGGCACTCCAATGGTATTGCGTTTTGGGGATTGACGAGATTGAATGAATTCAGGTCCGGTAACGGAGTCGTAATTGCCAAACCCTTGGGCCAAAACATAAAAGTTAAACCCGTGCAAATGTATCGGGTGGTTCTCTTTCCCCGCGAATGCCATGTTCTGAAGGCATCATAGTTATTAAAATTTTGTAAATGGTTTTAAATCGGAAGGCATCATAGTAGTATTTATCAAGAAATTTAATTTCTTGCTTTTTATTTCGGGTAATTAATATTGAGTACCCCTGGTGTATATGCTAACCTCTCACATAACATGTGAGATCTACATGTGGGTCCCATGTAAACCCCACATGTTACGTGAGCGGAGGAAGTATACACCGGAAGTATTGAATAATTTTTCCTTTATTTCGGCATTGACTTTACTTGTTAAATGTAACTCTTATAGACAAACTATTGAGAGGGTGTTTTAACTGTGAATCATGTGAAATATCCGTAACGCAATTGAATGGGTAAATAAATTATGAGCAATGGATGACATCTATGTAGCACAAACACGTACGGACATTGAGGTTCTTAATTAAAGCACAGAGACATCGACATGGCGGGAGAAAGACATTCACATATATGTGTGTGTGTATATATATCCTCGAGTGATTTTCACAATCCACAAATTGTTAACCACACTTTCAAGGGGAGTGCGAAAATCAAAGCCATATTGATACGGCCTATATAATAGACACGCCATGCAATGGATCATATACGTATTTCGGCATGTCTCCGTATCTCGACACATAATTAGATTGTCGGTGCTTCATAGGATAGCACGATTATATATGTTAGAGTAGATAGTTCTTAAAGCAACGATTTTCAATTCAAATCATGAAAAATTGGAACGCTATATTGTAAAAGCTCACATTTGTAGCCTTATTGATCAATCAATAAGCTAGTTAGCTTTTGCATTGGGGGGGAAAAATTCTATTCTGGTTTTTGCGGGAATTTTTTTCATTGTGTTTGCCTTGTCGGTTTTATTCCTGATGACGGCACTGAATGTTAATGGAGACCACGAATGCTGCAATAGACCACATTTTGAAACTCTCTAATGTGTGACAAAAGCATTTTGATCATAATCTGGCATTGGAATGAGAGAGAGAGAGAGAGAGAGAGAGAGAGGTGAATATGTTATTTGACCTCAATGCATTGTGATATAGAACGATATCTTTTTTGCTGTTCAAAAAAAAAAGATAAAAGAATGTTAGGTTTGATCCGCAAAAATAGTAATATAACTAACAACGTTGGGCGATTTCGTAGAAGATACTCTACATTTCTTTCTAAATATTACTAATTAAGCTAGTCAACGATTGGCCAATCTTAGCTAGAATGTTTAACGGCATAATCTCGAACTTAGTATTATTAGAATATTGCATTTAAAAATTTGGACCAAGCTTCATGTGCGGTATAGATACTACTGTACATATGTCTCAGATCTCTTTTCATCCAAAATAATATTAGGGAGAGAGAGAGAGAGAGAGGGGACCAGATCTGCCAAGGATTAGGAAATTCACCAGCCCAGCTGTATAACCAGAGTTAATCAAACTAAAAAATGTATTAACGAGGTTTGACAATAACACATGTTAGATCTACAGTATTGATGATTTGTTTGATACTAGTAACTAGGTTTTCTTTTTGGGTGAAACCCACATGCCTCCCCTGTGGTTTGTCTTCAACACAATACCTCCATCACCTTTTGAAAATCAAAGTGACCTCCCTTGTCAACAGAGGGGCGGAGCTATGTTGTGACCCTGTCTTCCGGAGCCCTCCGAGTTTATAAATTTTTTATATTGTATATATCTGATTTTGAATATTGTTCATAATTATTCGTGTACAGCTACTTATAATCTTAATAATTTTGGTTTGATTTAATTTGATAAAAAACCAGTTATTTTTATATTTTCATTTCTCAATATCTTCCATACATAAAAAATGGCAAATGCGAACCAATGCTCCTGGGGCACAAATTAAGATGTAATAAATATGGAATATATATGCGTAATTGTTAAGGTGCAATAAATATGGAATATGCACAAAAGAATAAGGAAAGTAGGTGAGTTGATCAAAACCAAAGTTGCGATATGGATTAAGGTGAATTTCGATATTATGGTATACACTATACGTTATACACAGTGAAGAATTTTAACGGCTTCCTTGATAGAATTAGAAAAGTGTATGTGTAGTGTATGACTGAGCAGTTGTTTCATCCAACTCTTTCTTGAATATTTATTTTGTTCTGTCTTGCTCCCTTTACTCTTTTTTTGTTTAACCTCGTCAGAATTGTCTGCTTTTGATGTTCCACCTCAATGTATCCCTTTCGAGTTTTATAAAAAGTTTCGTTTGCCGAGCCAAAAAAAAAACATTGATCAATGAGTAGTATTTCTACAAAGTACCTTTTATGCTTAAATGTCCAATGTCAATGCCATATTGATTTGATCTAAGCCATATATATATAGACTCCCAACCTTTACACCCAAATTCAATTAGACTCCCAACCTTTTAAAAACTTCAATTTTACTCCCAACGTTATATTCCGTTAATCAAAATGTCCCCTTCCGTCCGAATTACTAACGGATTCCGTTAAAGGCTCCGTTAAATAATATCCTGATGGAATTTCGATGATCCAAGCCGTTCTATGTATTCAAAACGTGATTTTAAGGGTACTCGTAAGAAATCAACAACAAAAAATGACCGAAAATGGCTTCATCTGAACAGTTTTCTATTGAATAGTTCAATAAAAAACTGTTCAGATGAAGCCCTTCCCGATCATTTTTTTTGTTGATTTCTCGCGGGTACCCTTAAAATCACGTCTAAATCACATTGAGCGGCTCGGATCATTGAAATTCGATTGGGAAAGGGGAGGTGCGAATTGATTCGAATTTTGTTTAAGTCCGGACGTCCGGATTTTGCTTTGGTCTGCACCTCCCCTTTTCCGATCTAATTTCGATGATCTGAGCCGCTCAATGTGATTAGAATGTGATTTGAAGGGTACCCGCTAAAAATCGGTAAAAAAAATGACCGGGAAGGGCTTCATCTGAACAGTTTTTTATTGAACTATTCAATAGAAAACTGTTCAGATGAAGCCCTTTTTGGTCATTTTTTTGATAATTTCTCGGGAGTACCCTTAAAATCACATTTTGAACACATTGAACGGCTTGGATCATCGAAATTCCATCGGGAAATTATTTAACGGAGCCTCTAACTGAATTTGTTAGTAATTCGGACAGAATGGAGCATTTTGATTAACGGAATATAATGTTGGGAGTAAAATTGAAGTTTTTAAAAGGTTGGGAGTCTAATTGAATTTGGGTGTAAAGGTTGGGGGGTATTTTGAATTTTTCCCATATATATACAGAAATCTTCAAGTAAGGACCTTAAAATGAGGACCTTATATACGGACCTCCCCATTTCTCGCCTTTCCCATTCGGATTTCAATGATCCGAGCCGCTCAATGTGTTTCGTTTATTTAGGTGTTCATATATCAATTTCATATTTATTACTTGTGCCCCGGGGCACTTTTTAGCATAACCGATTAAAAATAAGCACGTGACTATTAAGGTAGTCTTAATAAGAAAATAAAATAAAATGATTGGTATACTTTAACTATATTAGGCAATAATCATTTCAATATACAAATGTAATGCATTAGAAAGAAAAAACTTTATGATATAATAAGTATACGTTCTGATAACAAAAATATGTTTACTACGCCAGCCCCCCATATTAAAATCCTGGCTTCGCCACTGCTTGTCAGTGTTTTGTCCCTCCTATGCAGGGGACATATTATCAGCATCCCCTTCCACAATCAAGATATCAACGCATCCATGTCGTCGTACCAAAATCACCAGGTTGTCGCGCGCAGCCTTGCAGTTTTGCTTCTCTTAGGCCTCCATGTCCCAAATGTGCTCCCCTCCGTCAAACAAAGTCGGTTGTTGCTCAGTGATTGCATAACAATCAACGGGCAACGACTGAGTAATGGGTTTGGGTCTCGATACAGAAAGATCGATGTGGGTACATGGTAATGAAGATCTTAACAATTGGATAGATCTTTTAATCCATGTAACTTTTTATTTATTTATTTATGGATATTTGATTTTATACACACAAAAAAACCCAAAAGCACAAATTTTACAATCACACCACAAGCTCCCAGGGAGAACCATAGCAACTTTGGGAAAAAAAAAATGAAAAGGCCAAGAGCTAAATCGGCCACACAAAAAAAAAAATGTATTTCACTAATCAGCCAAAACTTTTTTTTAATGCCAAAACTCTAGTAATGTATCTTGCACAGGGTACAAGTCTTTCATGCACTGAAGTTTTGGCATTAACAAAAATAGCTTTGGCATCATCCTTCCTCTTGGTAAATTGTCTTCTTTGCTTAGCATAAAACAAACAAAGGGGTAAATCTGGTGGAGGAGGAGGCAAAGATGTCGACGGTGTGGGCCCGTTCTCAACAAAAAAAGCAGTCGTTAGGCCCCACGACAAGTGTGCATCCAAGTGACAATGCATAAATCGTACACCTGCAGCAGCCATCAAAATTTCAAAACCTATGAATAAGTATATCCAATTAATTCGCAATCCATATAAGCTATTCTCATACGTTAATGACTAATTTGTTTAATTAACAATTCTTATTTTATTGTAGTTGACAAATTAAAAATAACTAAAATTAAGAGTAAATAAAATCGCTAGTGAATTTTCTTATTGTTAGACAGTCCATCATTAATTAATGCTGGGCTTTTTATACCCTTCCCTCATTTTGGGCCTATTCTAAGGAGGGATAGCAGATGTATTTGTATTGTATTGTATTGTATTGTATTGTATTCCTCTGTATTTGTATCATTGTATAAGAAACATACTGTAGAAATAAATATAAGAAAACAGCATCGTTAATTGCATTGTTTGCAGAAATAAATATAGTTGTTCCGGGAATACATGGATCGTCGGTTTCCAAATATATATTCATGTCTTCAAATAATTTGCATCCAATAATTTGATATATTTTCCTATCTCAAAACAAATGAAAAAAGAAGAATGAGAAATTACAAAGAAACAAAACCAAAAGTGATTGGATTTACATGAAAGCAATGCTCGACGATTTCGGCAGAGGCCACTGAAGAACAATAAGCCGAAATGGCCAAAGCAAATGCCAACAACAGCAGCATAGGGCATCCCATGTGTATGTATGTGTATGTGTGTACATATATATATATATATATATATATATATGGGAACTAATTTTCGCGCTCCAAAATTTACTGCAAGCGCTCCACCTTTTTATTTTTATACTATGACGTTGCTAGCAACATCAGTGTATATTTTGTTTTTACACTGTGATGTTGCCAGCAACATCACAGTGTAAAAACAAAAAGGTGGAGCGCCTGCAGTAAATCTTGGAGCGCGAATATCAATTTCCTATATATATATATGGGGAAATCAAACAATCTTGTAGGCCAAAATCAAATAAAGAGAGGTTTTTATATATATAGATCAGAGAGAGGTTGTAAACTATCAAGAAAAAGCCTAAGTTTTTGCCCTGTATTTTGGGAGTGTGTTTCGTACAGTATACTCTATATTTCTTCCTAAATACGCTAATTAAAGTCAATGATTGGCCAATCTAGCTACAAAGATCCAGGGTTCTGCAGTGAGCAAAATCACTACAGGGTTGCAGTGAGGGAATTCTAGCCGTCTTAAAGTGTTTTCAATGGCCGTGGATTAAAAAAAAAAAAAACTCTTCACAGAAGAGAACAACTCTTCCCTGAAAGAGTTTGTTTTAAATTCGAACCATTAATTATTGAGATAGATGGTTGAATTGCTCATTGCAACCCTTTTAGTGACTTTGCTCACTACAGGATTCCCGGGTCCTGGCTAGAATGTTTCACTATATGATTTCCTACTAGTATTAGAGTATTGCATTTAAAAATTTGGACCAGTTTCTTGTGCGTGCACATAATTTTGTTAAAAGTTTAATTACTTTAAAATGGTTCTCCTTTCTCAAATCTCTCTTCATTCCAAATAATATTGTTTTTTTGAGGGGACCAAATCTGGCGAGGATTAGGAATTCATCAGCCCATCTGTATAACCGCAGGTAGTGATTTGTTAATTGATAACCACAGGGAGTTAGTATTATACTATTATTGATTTGTTTGATACTGTAGTAACTAGGTTTTTCTTTTTGGGTGAATCCATGCCTCCCTCTAGTTTGTCTTCAACACAATACCTCCCTCACCTTCTAAAAATTACACTTACCTCCACTGTCAGTGTTTTGTCCCTTGGCAGGGGAAGTGAAAAAACTAGAATTACATCATTGCTCTCACGTAGTATTAGCATCTCTCTCTCTTTCCAAAATCCAAATGTCAAATCATCCATGTTGTCGCACCAAAATCACTGGGCTATCGCTACCTGTGTCCCAAATGTGCTCCCCTTCGTCATACAAAATCGGTTGTTATTGGGTGATTAAGGAACAATAAATCGGCAACGGGTTGAGTAATGGGTTTGGGTCTCGACATGGAATGATTGATGTGGATGGTGGACTTTTGTTAAGGTCTAGTGATTGTGGCTGGAGATCAAGAAGCGGCTCACCTAGCTATTTGGAATTATCGTTTGGTCTGTGATTTTGTAAGGCTCCATTTGGTTGATTCAGAGCAAACTTCCTTATGTGTGTGTGTGTGTATATTAGAATGTATATTTACATATATGTATGGATACTGATACGAGATACTATAATATGATACGATGCAAATACAAAGAGACGAAAAACATCTACAAAGTACATAACATATATGTTAGATTATAAGGCATTTTTATAGCATTTTAGCATTGTATTACCCTTAACAACCAATAATAAAAAATAGAACTATTGTATTTTTCGTTTTGCAATATCGTTGGAGCTCAATTTACCCCTCAAAGTCCTCTCTCTCTCTCTCTCTCTCTCTCTCTCTCTCTCTCTCTCTCTCTCTCTCTCTGCTAAGAGCCATTGCCCGAATTGATTAGGGTTTCTAGCATGGAGGGGAGGCGCTGCTTCCCTCCTCCCCCCGAGCGTCCTCTTCCCTTGCTCTCTCTCTCTTCCCCTCTCTCGCCTTTTCTTTTCTTTCTTCCCATCTTTTTTGTAGGGGTTTTTTTTTTGATCAGCAAAAGTAACATTTTATTAGGAAAATGAGAAAAGAAAGTCCAACAAAAAGTTGAAAAATACGGCCATTGGGACATAGCCCAAACACCTAAAGGCTTAAAATGCCCAAATATACAATAAACAGCTCAACAAACCCCTGAAGGCCTAAAATGCCCAAATCTTACAATATAAAGCACACACAAAAGAGCCCAGCCCATGAAAGCCCAAAACCTACACTGCCCATCAGAGATATTCAGTCGCCACCGATAGCTACAGCCCGCCACTAATATCAGACAGCCACAACCTACCACCACCAGAATGCCACCTCCAAACACCACCTCCGGCAAACATATGCAGATATGAACCGACGACAAAACCCCCCACTGTCGCGGATGCACACCATAGCAGTTAGGCAATAACCGTGGCATCCAACAACGCAAAACACGGCGGGAGCCATGCCGATCTGCCTCCCCCAACCGCATTAACTCCATGCCGTTAGGCAAAATCTAGTTACTCAACAGAAAATCAGATGGAAAAAATCAGGGATAGGTAAAAACAAATCGTGAAACCAAAACGGAAAATGGACCTGTAAAAAGGAATATCACTGAGAAGTAGAATAGGGGGTTGAAAAATAAAAGGAGGAGAGGGAGAGAGACAAAAACCAAAGGCCTTACCGACGTTGAAAACACTAAATGGGAAACGAGTTGAGTAATGGGTTTTGTCGTCGGTTGTGTAATGGGCAACGTTGAAAACACTAAAGGAATATTTTCTTTGTGATTTTGTAAGGCTCCATTTGGTTGATTTTGTAAGGCATTCTCTTCCCTTGCTCTCTATTCCCCTCTTTCTCTTTTTTCTTCCCCTCTTCTTTGCGATATCTTGCGACCCTGTTACCGTCTCTCTCTCTCTCTCTCTCTCTCTCTCTCTCTCTCTCTCTCTCTCTCTCTCTCTCTCTCTCTCTCTCGTCAGTCTCACCTCTTTCCCATCGTCGAGCGCTCACCGGACTGCCTTCTTGGGGTTTTCGGTTTCTTTACGGGTAGGTGCTGTCGGCGGTGCTATGAGCTTCTCCAACCGATTTTGACTTCTGGGCGAACTCGGGTGGGCCTAATAGTGGTGGAGATCTCGATCTGCGGTTTTTCTTCTTATCCGGTATCTTCTCTCAATCCAGTGATCCGATCATTGGTTGCTTGGTGGTTGGGTGAGTGCGTGCATCGCCGTTGCTAAGGTTTGGTCCTGTTTCGGCTCTGGTGGCTGCCGATGAGGGTGGGTTGTGGGTGTTTTGGTGCTGGGCTGAGATGGATATTTGGATTTTATATGGGTTAATGTTGCAGATATTTAGGAGTTGGGGTTTGGCAGCAATCTGGGTGATGTAGGATGTGCATAGATTAGGGTTTTATTTTGTAGGTTTTGATCTTTGGATGGGTTTTCAGATGCGAGCAATGATGGATCTGGCAGTGGTGGAGTTTTCTGTGGTCTTCGGATGAAAGGAATATGGCGGTTGTAGAGTTTCTTGTGGCAGTTTATGGCGGTGGTGTTTGTAGTACGTTGTGACCGAAGGCAGGTCGATGATCAGAGTGTAGGGCGGTAGCAGTTTCAGGTGGTTTCATGACGGATGGGCTTTGCTGGTGGAGGTCAAGGGAAGCAGTTTGGAGGTTGGGTTGCGAGGTGCTTGCGGCTAACGTCTCTCGGATTGGTTTTTGGGACCGGCGACATACGGCGGGTTCACGGCCATCCTCAAGGCTGTGATGAAAGCGTGTCATATTCAGTCATTCGCGGTGTTACGCTGCAATTAGGGATTGTTTTTCAGATTTGGGGTGTTTTGGGTTTTGTTGGTCTTTAACCAGCGTTCAGGTCTCGGGTACCTATAGAGAATAAGTAATTTTAATTTTCTTATGCCCTTATCCTTTTAATCTTTGTAATTTTCGAATTCGGAGATTAATACAAATTTTGTTGATAAAAAAAAAATGTTGTTGTATATAAGTCTTCTTGGTTACATATACTCCCTCCGTCCCACTTTGTTCCGCTCTTATTCATTTTTGGGATGTCCCAAAATGATACGCTTGTTTCAAAACTTTCCATTTTTGGATGTCAATTTTACCATTTTACCCTCATTTTCTTTTACATTTAAAGAGAAATTATCTCCCTCCCAAATTTGAATTTTAAACATGGTTTGAAAGGAAATGGAGTAAAGGACGGGCAAGAAATTGATTTGGCCCCATCTCTCCAGACATGACAAGAGAGTACCTATATATAGATTTGGTGGGTTCAATTATTTTTTTTTTAACAAAATTTTAGTATTCCAATACTATTTTCTAAAAGGGTAAAATGGAAAATTTATCAAAAGTCAATCAAATTGTAATGTTTTCTTAAATTTCGTGCAAGTCATATGAGGTGTAACAAAGTGGGATGGAGGGAGTATAATTGTTGAAGTTTGATTTTATCAAAAACATCTATGATACAATATGGAAAAATGTCCGATAGCGAATTACTTGACTCGATGGATGGAGGGAGAGCCCTCCAACTCAAGCACGAAATCAATGCATGTTGAGTCAACAATCATCGAGAAGGGCACCACCAAGCGAGATCGAGACCAGTCGCTTGTATAGGGTTCCAAACCTGCGCTTCTTCAAATATCCCAACAATAAAATAAAGGTAGGGCTTCAAAGCTTAAGCTAACAAGCGAGTGCAAGGGCTGCATCATCTTTTATCGGCATGGGACAGCTGGACTGTATATTGTTCCCATCGGTTGCCAACTAGAAACCATTCGCCCTAGTGCTCGGTTAGAAGGGAAATTGGATCACAAACTGACCCATAAACTAACTCCCCTTTTCGCTTTTTCTTACCTTCTAACTAAACAAATTGCGATCGAGCTTATAGAATGGGATCAAGACAGACCAGTGGGTCGGTTCTTTCCCGAGTCTCATTATTGGGTTGTAGCCACAGTTCTTCCTTACCTCTCGTGGTGAAATTGATCTTCTCATAGTCAAAGGTATAGGGCAAAGTACTTCGAAGAGTCCAGACTTTCGCTCTAGTAGGAAAGAGTCTCAGTCTTTCAAAGCATATCTGTCTGATTGCCTTGAATTTCTTTAAAAAGCTTCCTGCTACTCCTAAAAGACTTTTTCGTTAAGGTAGTCAAGAAGTTGAGATTCTAGGCAGGGTTCTATTTCCACTACATTTAAAAGAGGACCTTCCTCCTCCTTTCGTCTACTCTAATTGATAGATGGAACCTTACGCCAGAACAAGCCTCCCAAACTATGAGATCCAAATGTTCAAAAAACTATTAAAAAGCAGATGCTTCCCAGAATCTCACTACATCTCTCTAGAAAGTTAATCTCTACAAATCTATCGTTTTCCTAATTATTTCTCACAATCTTCAACCGGGTAAGGTGGAGGCGGAAATGAAAATCAAGTGTTAACTAGCGAAAATCTGTGCTACGCATAGAATGAATTTGTGTTGGCGCAATTAATTAATGTAAATTCAGGAAGCACATATATTTGTCTCAACTACTCATCGAAATGTACAAACTTTTCAACTTAAATACTAGTACAACGCACAGATGCACTCAATAGCAAATTGCCGTACATGTAAAGGGAAAAGAAAAAGAAAAAGAAAAAAAAAACTACGTGAATCACTCATCTGAAGGAAACCTAAAATGCTTTAACATCGTAAACCCAACAATTTTAAAGGACAAATTAGAGTTAAAAGGATCTTAACAAAGTTGTTACTCAGCCAATATTCACTAAAGTTGTCTCCTTGCTATCGTATTAGATGGTTTCAGAGGTCTCTCAAATTAATCAGTAGTGAAATTTCAACTATTCTCCATCTTCTTTGTCTAATCTTTTTTTATTCTCTTGCATCTTCTCTCGATTTTTTTTACTTATTTCGTTTAAAAAAATCCTAACATGCAGACTTATGATTTTAATAGCCCTCTGCTAATTTCCTTTTTCTATACATATTGCGTATATTTCTATGGAAATATAGAAATCTGTTGGGCACTCCATGGATTTGGTTGCATAATATCACTCCCTTCGACCGCTCCAAAAATAGACTTGCGGATGCAATGTCGGATTCTATAAAAGACTTTAATATATAAAGCCATCCCTAATTAACACCAATTAATTTAGGAAACATGGTGAAAATTAAAGCGGTCCGACAAAATCAATAGCCCATTTGGTTTTTTTATAACCAACAGCCCTTTTGTCGATTTTCTAGAGTTGTATTTCTTTTATAACCGTAGGCGTGTAGAAGATACCGCTAGAGAGGGTGCTTTGGAAGTAGTTGGAGAGTCAATAATGAATTTTGAATTTTACAATGTTGAACCTGTGGCTCAAATTAAGGAGGAGGTGGTAGTGGGCTAGCATAACTTAATTTATTGATGCAAATAAGGAAGGACTTTTGGTTGGTGGGCCAGTCCAAGATTACCTACGAAACTTCAGCTCTTGGGCCTACATCTTTGTCAGAGGGAAAGCTAGAATAGAAAGGAGAAGTTTTATGCTCGCTCCATTTTTTCGAGTCCATTATTTTATTTTGGCTGTCTCTTAATAATTGTGTACTTTGTAAAATTAGTAACAATAGGTATATTTGCTATTTTGTCTATAAAAATATATTCTATTTTGAAAAGTTAATGAGTAAAAGTATAATGATAATCTCTCCATAAAGGGCAAGTATGGAAAGTCGGGGTAAAAATTGATATGAAAGATGTAATGTGATGTCTCCTTAATAAATAGAAATTACGAAATTTGACACTTAAAAAAGGACAAAGAGATTATAAGATTTGATAGAACTATGTGAAACACTGAAACTGGTGTCAATATCTTCGATCTTCTTTTTAACTTATCACTACAACACGAAAGGGTTATAGCGAGGAAATCTGGTGAGGAAAACGAATTTCGTCGCTAAAAGTACATTATCTGCGAGGAAATAGATTTCCTCGCCAAAAGTAAGCTTTTGGCGAGGAAATTAGATTTCCTCGCCTTTTTTACGACTTATTAATTTATATATATAATTATTAATTATGTTCATATGTATAATTATAATATCACAATGGTAAGACATAATCAACTACATAGATCAATACCATTATAAAATTTATTAAAATAAAAAAGTAATAAACGGAAAAAAATAGTTTCCTTGTCAATCGCATTGAATTGGTGAAAAAATCTCATATTTGTCACTTTTCTTATTCTAATTAGCAATGAAAGATATCTTGAAGTGTAGGTATTGAGGATTTATTCCATGGTAATGAAAAACTCAAAAAAAGATGTTGAAGTGATGTCGTATTGAAAATATCTCCAAGTTAATTAGATTATCACAAATCTATTTTCAAAACATCTACATAAAATATACTATTTCACAAAAAAAAATACACTATTTAATATCTATTGTGCATTCATGCTGTAAAGAATTTTTTGTGTGAACCGTTATTGATTTTTATTTAAACCAACTTAGGTTATTCTAATGGCATTCATCTATAAACAGATAAATATGTTAAACATTAATTTCAAATCCAATTTTGTAAGTATTATACATATTTTTATATATACATATACATATTTTGTGTGTGAGAGAGAGAGAGAGATATTGGGTAATTTAAAATTTTAAAAAATTCATCAAAGATGAAAAAAATTTAAAAAGTATTGTCTTTAGTGCTTTTAGGATGATCTAATTTGACTATTTACAAATTTTGTTCATATTATTATAGCAATGATGAAAAAAAACTTTAAAAAATAATTACGAATCTATAATTCCCTTTGTATTTGGTAAAAAGAAGAATGTCAAACTCACTCTTAAAATTAAAAAATAACAGTGATGAAACTTGTCATTCATAATCTGATATTAAAATATATCTCGAGCTAGCTTATGACGACAAAAATCTCATTCCATAAAAGCTAAGGATAATTCCATCAAAAAATTAGAAAAATAACACATATTATTAGTGCTTTAAAAGTTGTTGCTGGATACGAATATAACATGTTTCAACAAAAAAAAATTGTTGTGCTAGCAAAAAATTAAATTTGTTCAAATAAATTTTAGACATTATAAGAGTACAAAAAGTTGAAACGTCATAATTAATATTGAAGAAACTAATTTGGAAAGGTGAAAGTGATGCAAAAACATAATATATAAAAAGAAGTTCACAATTTCACTCAGAAGTGCAAAGTGGTGTGGTGGATAGGTGTTAGGTGTCCTATGCAAGAGATCCAAGGTTCAAGTGGTGGGAGTGGCAAAAAATGCGGAGAGATTGTTTACTTTTCGGATTTATTTTAGTGAGGAAACAGATTTATTTTAGCGCTAATTATTGTTGGTAATAGTAAATTCACAGCCTTTAGCGACGAAAAATTTCCTCGCAATTGTGTCGGAATAGGCGAGGAAATTTTTTTTCCTCGCTAAAGCCTTTTGCAACAACGTTTTAGCGAGGAAATTTTTCCTCGCTAATACGTTTTGCGAGGAAATTAGGTGCTTTATCGAGGAAACTAAATCCTCGCTATAGCCCTTTCGTGTTGTAGTGTATCAACAACAAATTTATTGAGGAAAACTTGAACTGGTGTCAATCTTGAGGACAGATTAGAGGATCCTATCTTTCTGTCTCTGGGTGCAGTAAACATAATGCCTTGGTAAACACAGAAATTTTTTTTTTTTTTTTTTATCGGCAAAAGATGAAAATTTTGTTGAAAACAAGGAGAGAGAAGAGGGGATCCAACAAAAAGTTGGAATACACCGCTAACGGGCAAAGGCCCAAACACCGAAGGGTCTACAAGGGATTACAACATAAAAACAATAGAGCCCAACCCAACACCCAAGTAAAACAATACAGTCCAAACACCCAAATTCTGGCCCAACCTTAGACTGGCCCACCCAAGCCAACCCCATAACCCTAACCACAACTGCAGCTACCACCGTACAAGACACCGGAGGACCCAGCCTCGTCGTTAAGCCGATCCAGCCGCTCCCAGATGTAGCAATCGGCGGCTGGAATCCGGCCTACGAGAGAGACCACCGAGGCAGCCACGGCATGGGTACCAAAACCAACCACCAAAAAACCTCCAAGCTTCACGATCAAACAAGCAGCAGCAACCAACCAAAGAAGACGACCTGCCGGTCCCACGCCCCAATGAGATCTCAAAAAGGCTGTCGGTCGGAATTCGGCATGCAAAGACGACCAATAGTAAACCACTCATGAGGACCGCAACCAAACTGCCGCTACCGAAGAAAAAACCCTCCAACACCACCCAAATCTGCCACACCACCACCACCACCCATCGCCCAAAACCACCACAGCAAATCGGAGACATCCAACGCCGCTAGGCATACCGAAGGAACCAAGGGACCACTGGTCGGAGACGAAAAGGCCAAGCCTCGAGCGTCACGCCCTCTCATACAGAGGAAGGCGTTAACCCAACCGGAACTGAGACAAGGGGGAGGAAGAGAGGGAGGGAGCAAGTGAGGATAGAGGGAGGGAGGAGGGACAGCCTGGGGGAGGAGGAGAGAGGCGAGCATCCCCCTACCCCAAGCGGCTCAGATCTGATTTTGTTTTCGCCTGACTTTTCGCCTAGATAAGAGAGAGAGAGAGAGAGAGAGAGAGAGAGAGAGAGAGAGAGAGAGAGTGTGTGTGTGTGTTCTAGAAAAGCCTCTTTCCAAACACAGAAAGATATTACAAGGAGGAATTCAACCATCATCAATGAACTTAAAGAGGCAGTGGTGGTAAGCAACAGCCTGGGAGTCCATTACTATGACAATGATGAAGGTGACCTCAAGAATCAACTGGTTCAAGTGGAATTGGAGGAGCAGAGGTCTCTGGGTCCATTATTGTCTTTTGCCATCGATTAGCACTTTATCTCTTTTGAAATTGTTAATTCTATATATAAATTTTCGCCAAAATCTGCGTTAGATGTAAGAATGTGAGGCACAAGATATAAAATTGGGTAATTTCACTTGCAAACAGTTGAGGATCTAAAAATTCATAATTATTAATTTTCCCCAAGGAATGTGGACTTATTACATCAAATTCAAATGAACATAAATGTAGTCCAAGGTTGTACCAACCAAAAGGAAGAATACAATTACAATTAAATTAAATGAACTTATTAGAAATCATATATAGCAATCGTAGGAAAAGACCACAAAAACAACAGTTGATATATAGTACACAATGAAGCTCTTAACAATGGGGTAGATCAGGTGGAGGAGGAGGCAAAGAAGTCAATGGTGTGGGCCCGTTCTCAACAACAAAAGCAGTCGCCAAGCCTACCGCTAAGTGTGCATCCAAGTGACAATGCATAAACCAGACACCTGCACTTGTCATCAAATCAAATAGTCAAACCCTATGAATAAATATTCATTTATTGCTCGAGAAAAGAGTAAACAAGCAAGATATGGAAACTAAAGTGGTCTAAAAATCCAAAAATCCAATATCGTACCTGGATTATTTGCCGTAAATCTAATGACGGCCCACCCTCCAACAGGCACTCCAATCGTATTGCGTTTTTGTGGATTGACGAGATTGAACTTTTTTGGCCCATTTACAGCATCGTAATTGCCAAACCCTTGGGCCAAGACGTAAAAGTTAAACCCGTGCAAATGTATCGGGTGGTTCTCTATCCCCACCAATGCCGTGTTCTGGAACACGATCTGAACCGTAGAACCGAACTTCAACTTCGTAACCTTTGTTGACTTCGACGTGATCACGAGCGATGTGTTCAACGCGTTGCTTGAATCCGTGTAGTTGAACACCAATGGCGGATTTTTAGGAAAATCGGTGGTGTATATCCCCTTAACATTAAAGAAAAATGCTTGTAACATAGATAACTTGGTAGGGAGCACGAAAGATGCGTTGTTCATGCTCGCAGCAAATATGAGGTTTAAAGGGCCCTCACAAGTCTGGTTCGCTCCACAAGGGACCAGGCCCAAGCCTTCCGTCACGAACATGTGCTTGTCGATTTTGAGCGGGACCGGAGCCCAGTAAGGACCACTCATAAGGCTCGTCAGGTTGGAATAGAATTTGAAGGCCGTCGGAGTGTCGTTGATGGCGGGCAGGGTCGGCATCAGTGGGGTCAACGATGTGGCACTTTCATACGTAATGATTCCGGTGGTGGTTGTGTTATCGAACGACACACCGGCAGCGCTGGCATAGGGATGTGCCGCCATGTAATAGGAGGCTAGCGGTTGGTCGGCAGTGAGCAGTGCGTCGACAGTCTGGCCGGGAGCTATGACGATGACGTCGGTGACCATTGGGTTGGTGTAACTGGCATCAACGGCGACAACTTTCATCGTGTGGTTGGCTATCTTGAAGAAGAGTTGGTTATTGAGTGCAGCGTTGATGATACGTAGGAGATATGTTTTTCCTTGTACAACCTTGATCTTATGTGTTCCTATATATAAGCAGAGAAAAATCATAACTTGAGTATAAAATGTGATGAGGGGTTCTTGTTTAGCTAGCTAACTAGAAGGGTACTAAAGCATTTTAATTCCCAACTTTGATTATGAACGTTATATGCGGGTACCAAGATTAATTAGTAGGTTTTGTTTACAGATTAGCTATAACACTTTTACCGTATCATTGCGGGGAAAATATTCTGTTTATAAATCATTTTGGGAAAATATGACTCACCATCTGAGCAATTATACAGATCACCCGGCCTACCGTTGATGGTGAAAGCATTGGAAATGTTAGGCGCACTCCCGACGGCTAGTGCTTGGTTTTCGACTTCAATAATATTAGCATTCCACCACTCTCCTGCAATCGCAATTTAATGGCTCTTTCAGTTGAGTTTTCAACTATTTTCTTGCAATCATAAGGTATTTATTTGAGGTATAAACATTTTATACAGTTAATAGGAGGCTTGTAAATTTTGATCCTATAGAAACAAAGGTTACATGGAAAGAGCAATGCTGCATGCATGGATATGTTTGGATCATTCAGTTCAAGTGAACTATGATCCCACGTATATCGAACGATTGCCATATTCAAATCTATAGAAACAAATATGAGCATCTCATTCTTCTATATATATATATATATATATATATATATATATATATATATATATATATATATATATATATATATATATATATATATATATTCTAAATATGAGTTACATCAATAAGTATTGCTTAATAGACTAGTTGATTATTATGTATCAACTATCACGACTGTAAATAAAGCTTTTGATAAAATATGTAAGCATTAGAAGGGTTTGGAATGTACCCAAAAGAATTGGGAATTCTCTGTGGGGTTTCGGGAATGGGTACGAGTGACCCTTTCTTGGGCAGATGATTAGCGCCCCATATACTGTTTCTCAGAGCATTTGGACATGAGCATGCCACCAAAGAGTCCCTTCTTGTCCGGTGATGGTAAAGTTGTACGTGTAGTTATTTCCAGGGAGTATCGGGCATTGCGTTACATATTCAGGACCATCAGCCCATCCACTTCGTAGCTGGAAAATTCCGTGCCTACATGAATGTCATGACATATTGAACTTGTTAATAGGTTAATGCCATTGAACGACCTTTGGAGTCTGGACATTGAATGAAAGACAGATAAATAAGGAAATTTCAATAAACATTAATTTGATTTCTTTTTATCGGCAATGTGTGTGTATGAGTGTGTGTATATATATACACACTAAAAAGAGAAGAGATAAGTGCAGGCCAAAACAGCCTAAACCGAATAAGATCTTCATCAAACAGCATAGCAGCCGAGAAGCAGACTCGCCAGCTCATGAAACATTTTTCTTTCCTAGAAATTGTAATTAGCAATTTTTTCTTTTGTTAAGTCGGATTGTCTAGGCCAGCTTACACGCACCTGAACTAATTCATGGTCATTCAATGACATTGTCCTACAAGTGTTTATAGCGCAAAGGAAGTTTGGATTGCACCGTGCACAGCACCATCCCCCAGTCCGGACTACAGGTGGGTTTGGATTAAAAAGTTGAGTGACTTATTTTTGTCTTTATTTAAAAAAATTCGCATTTGTTTGTTTTGTGTCAAACTTTTTTGAATTATTGATTTGTCTCGACAAGAGGAATCGGAAAAGTAAAAACTTTTGATCGAAACTCATAATTTTTTGAATAAAGACAAAAATAAGTCAATAAGTCAGCTTTTTTAATTATTCTTGTCTTTTTGAAAAAAATTACGAGTTTCGATCAAAAATTTTTACTTTTCCGATTCCTCTCGCCGAGACGAATCAATAAGTCACAAAAGTTTAACAGAAAACTAGCAAATGCAAATTTTTTTTAATAAAGACAAAAAAACAAGTTACTGTTCCACTTTTAAAGCCAAATAAGGCCTAAATTGACTCTTCACTCTTCTTTTTCTTTTCTAAGTTTTTGTCGGTTTTGCACCAAATTTTCTTCCTTTACCTATTCAACTTGGAGAGATATGAATAGGAATCAACAATATAAAACTATGATCGGAAGGTTGAAAAAGTTTACTGCAGTAAAATTATAATTCAAAAGTACTGGTAGAGTTTTAGAGTAATTTTGACTTTTTTTCAATTTCTATCAATTTTTTACTTTTCTGATTTCTATTATCGTCAAGACGAATCAAAAAATCAGTGAAAAGATTAGTCCAAACTAACTCTAAATATCCTCATCGTAAAGTGGTAGGAAAATCATAACAAATTGTTAAATAATTTACTAGCGTGTTTGCGCCTAAGAAAAATATTCAAAGAGCCAGTTGACTATAAATATTCAAATACGATCGAGCTGGAAATATATGTTAAAGTATTTACAGTTAAGGGCGGTCAAGTAAGTAATTCAATAAAGGTTGTATATTGGCATATATATATAGTGGTAGACTTGTAATACATACCAATGAATGGTAAGGTTGTAGGGAGATTTATTGAAGACATGAACGATCAGTCTGTCACCCTCGTGAACTTTTATAATTGGGCCGGGAAGGGTACCATTCACTGCGGTGACGACTTGCTGCTGACACAGCGGGCTAATAGTTAAATTTTGCACCTGAAAAAAAAAAAAAAAAAACTTTATAAGAAGCGTACTGCAATATTGAAATATATTACATTTCCAAACATGCATAAATGCATAATAGGAATGTGTGTATTTAATATGTTTGGAGAAAACAAAAATAGGAGTACTACTAGCTCCGTTCCTTTTTTGTTGTTTTTTTTATAAAAACGTGTAGTTTTTGGAATAAATGTACGTGTATTCCGGGGCTATTTTTCTTTTGAAAAATTGGCACGAATCAATGGACAGGATTGTGCATGCCAAGACTAGGGAATGGTGTGGCACATCCGGACCGTCTGTCTTGGCAGTCAATGGACATGATTGCCGAGAGGTTGGACGGTTGAGATTACGCACAACACCAAGCAATCCAGACTATTAATGATTGCCGAGACCAACGGTCCGGATGTCCACAGCACCATCCCCCAATCCCATCACGGAGGTGCACTAGACGAACTTACCCAACACCATGCATGCACCCAATCTCACAAAAGACTAAAAAAACGAAGAATGAGGAATTGAGAGATTTAAAAAAAAGAAAAGAAAAACCCAAGTGATTCAAATTGCTTTTAAGATGTATTTTTACATGAAAAGAATGCTCCACGATATTGGCGGAGGCCAGTGAAAAATAAGCCAAAAGGGCTAAAGCAAATGACAACAACATAGGACGAGCCATGACTGGAAAATCAGAAACAATATTTCTAGCTTGTATGGCAAAATCAAAGCAAGAGGTGGAGGTGTTTATATAGAGGAGGTAGTAGTACTTGTAGCTAGCTAGGTAGGTAGATAGAAAAAGCCCAAGTTTTTTGCGTGAAGAATTAATTAATAAGCCTAAAGCACCAATGGGGCCGGTTTAAGTAAAAGGGCTTGAATTTAATAATTTGGTTAATTAGTCCAAAATGGATTAATTTAGTGATATCTAGCTAACAGAACATGCCGGCTCGGACTGGGGCTGTGATTGGAGAATAAAATAACGGAACTTAATTCCCTCATTCACGTCTAGAACGACATTTTCTCGAATCATGACTTTTGTAGTGAGATGAATGACTATATATATTCTCGGCCGTCTGTTTGCTCAATTAATTCAACGCTCCTGTTTTTGTCGCACAACACTGTGGTGTGCCGGCCCCCTCGGCAAAGTACCTCCCCTGGTTTGAAAGTCTAACGTTGTATTTTTGTATCATCGATCTAACATTGAAAAGTCTCCGTCCGCTCGTGGCGATCAAAGAAGGGAAACACATAAACACATGCAGTGGCCGTCAGTTGGAACCAGTCATCGAAATTCGGTAATTTTTTACTCTCTCGAAACCTAATTGGCCAAAAAATTATAACCCACTCATCTCAATTAATTTGACATAGTATATGCTACTGGTGGACTTGGTAAATACTTACTAACGAGGAAATTAAGCAGCAAAATTAAAGAGAATAGTTATTTGTTGGACCTTATTATTTGCTAAGACCCCTGCACTAAGGTGATTGCAAGTTAGAAATTGTTTCCCTTCCAATATTTTTTCGAATGGAGTTTCTCTCATGCCTATAAATTATTGCCTTTTTTATTTCTTCTCTCTAACTTGACATGAGCTTTTTAAAGTGAGGCGGATATTGAGTAGGTTATTTAAGTTTTTTTATTTATTTTTGAAACGGCAAAAATTTTTATTATAAACTCGATAAAGGGTACATCGAGGAGTAGAAAGTTTAAGTTGGAACTGTATTTCGTTTGGACGTGCCTTTTTTATTTATTCTCTCTACCTTGACATGAGTTTTTTAAAGTGAGGCATGGCAGAGAGTGAGTAGGTTATTTAAGTTGGGGCTGTATTTCGTTTGAACGTGTCTTTAAGCAAGAACATCCACTAGTGCATTAATAAAATAACATCAAGTATGATTCCGGAAAAAAAAAAATTATTGTTTTTAGACCTTATCCCAAATATAGAATACCTAGGATGACTTTTCGTACAGGAAACTCTGCATTTTTTTTTCTAAAACACTACTTAAGTCAATCAATATTAATCCCAGACTAAGGTATAAAAAACTGAGACGTAATATATTGTAGCTTCAGTAATGTATTTTGGGTTCCATTCAACGCTTTGTTGGATGGTTCTTTTTGCTTTTTAGTCCGGGGTAAGCACACATGATGGCTATAAGGTTGAGGTGTCAACGCTATTGGGATGATTGCCTTAGCAGTGATGCATGCTTTGTACTCTCTGGATGTAGTACCCCTTTGAGTTTTGATAAAATTATTTTTTAGCCGAGAAAAACTAATTTCAGATTAAAACAATAGGCCAATCTAGAGTAGTATTTGACAATATTTGGTTTTAGAACATTGCATATAAAAAGTTGGAGCAGTTTCGTGTGAGTCTGCGTATGTATTGTTTAAAATTTGCTTTCATATCTCTCCTAATTATTCTAGAGAGAGAAGGTCAGAGCCGGCGAGGATTAGGAAATTCATCAGCCCAGCTGTATATCCTGTATAACCCAATGTTTCGGACAGGGTACCGGATTTCTTACTGGTACGGTATATACCGATACCAGTCAGGTACCGGGTACCGTTTCGGATTTAAGAACATGACAATATGTGAACATTTCAACAAACATAATAAGTTTGTTACCTACGTACATTACAAAAACAAGATCAATTTAAAAACTAAGCTATCCCAAACATGATCAATAGGTTACAAACATGAAAAAATTGTTAAAACCATTACTGCCCATTCAGAATAAAAGAATGTTGCATTGAAACTCAAACAATCCCTTTTTATATGCACTGTCGACAAAAAAATTGTACCAATCTACCATTAAACTCAAAGAAACCAAAAAAAGATAATAACTTCTATCGCATAATAAACTTTTAATGTCATGACGAAATTTAAAAAATATGACTGAGCGATCTTTCATACAGATCGATTATGAAAAATAACATATAGCACAAGGAATTTAGGTAAGGAATAAACATAAAAAAACAGAGAGTAAACCCCACCAAGATTTTTGGATGAGTAGTACTTGACACGGTCAAATTTGGTGCCAAAAAATAGGTCCGGTAATTGGTATGACCAACAGAAGAACAGACTTCACTCGGAGGAATGAAAAAACCGATCGGATGTCACTGGAATATTTCGCGACGATTTCTTGAGTAGTATGGCTTGGACAAGGCTAGGATCGTAGGAATACCACCGCTGATTTTGTTCTTCTTCAGCAACCAAACCATCACCGATGCAATCTTGGTTGATTTTGTCGTCCATGGAGAGAGAGGGAGAGAAAGAGTGAGAGAGGCTGTTCGAAGGGAGGAGAGAGAAGTGATGGGCCGAAAATTTGGTTCCAGAGAGAGAGAGAGAGTTTTATGGGCGAGAGAAACCTAAAACTAGGGGCAGATTTGCTTCAATTGGGATTACCCAATCCCTGTAATCGTGGGAACATAATAATGGGTATAAAATATTTATAAATAAATATATATATATATATATAGACACACGCACTAGGGGTATAATGGGCAAGAATACATTTTGAGGATGTGAACATAAGTATTCAAACTCTTACGGATGAGCACCTAAATAAGTCTTCTATTTAGGATGCCTATTTAATTTCCTGTAATTATAACTCAAAAAAATTCCTCATACCATTCTATTCATTATAAAATACATATATTAAGACAACAAAACCCACATAATTGACTTAATAATATGAATTATTGTACCATCGTAATGCATCTTATCTAGGTATTTACATGCCATCACTTGTTTTTGTTGCCAAATTAGGATGTTGGTTTGCCAAATAAATAGGGAAAGCTACTACACACACAGACATCTGTGCACAGATTTTATTGTGGGGACCACCATGGGTTCCACACAAATCATCCGAGCCGTTCATTAAAAGTAAAATATTTTTTCAAGGGTTCCTGTAAAAAATAAGCTCAATCCGATACCTATAGGTGCTTCATCCAACCATCTAACTTTTCATTCAGATTTTCGAATAATGAAAAGTAATATGGTTGGATCGAGCACCTATATATATCGGATTGAGCTTATTTTTTGTGGGGATCCGTGAAAAAATATTTTACATTTAATGAACGACTTGGATGATTTGTGCGGGGCCCGTAGTGGGCCCCACAACAAAATCTGTGCACAGATTGTATGTGTGTGTAGACTTTCTGATAAATAGGAGTATTGATCAAAAACTTTTCACCAATTCCTTCCTATTTTTTTATCGAAAAATACAAAAGAGACAAAGGAGTTTTTTTGTTAAGTGAAGCACTGGATCAAAACTCTAAGATTTTTCAAGAAAAATCAAAGAGCTACGGTTCTTTGTGATTTTCTGTGTGTGACTCTCTCTCTCTCTATGAACTCATTCACAAACCCACCTCGTCCCATGGCGTCAAGAGTTCAAATGGCAAACAGCGACAGAGAAAGTAGCTGGCCTGATGGATTCCCTTAACCTCCTCCAATCCTCCTCCTCCTCCACTCTCTCTCTCTATCTATATGTAGGTGTATGTATATGTCTACGTATCTCTCTCTCTCTCTCTCTCTCTCTCTCTCTCTCTTTAGACTGAAGACGATCGCCGATGAATCGTTGCTGGTACTGTAAAGTCCAGAATTGCGGGTGCAGAGGATGAGTTCTCTTCTCTCTCTCTCTCTCTCTCTCTCTCTCTCTCTCTCTCTCTCTCTCTCTCTCTCTCTCTCTTGTTGCGACTAAGAAACCAAGTTTAGTAAAATACCGGACGAAATTTCCGGTAACGACATCTCGGCCGAGATTTGACCGGTATGCCAAAATCGTCCAAGAACAGTTGAAAAGTTGGACGAAACGAAAATGGAGGTCAAGATTACCGAATTTGTGCTAAAACGGAGCGTACCAGCCGGTACCGGCCAGTACAGAGCAGTATCTACAACCCTGGTATAACCATAGGCAATAACCAATATTGAAAGAAAAAAAGAAAAGTGGAGTATTTGACCCTTGCACATGTTAGATCTGGAGTTGTGATTTGTTTAATTTGGTGACTATATTCTCCTTTTCATTTATAGTTTTAGTTTTAGTGAAATATTAATAGGGTTAAATACCGGGACACCCCTCGAACTATTTTCGTTTGTCTCGCTCACCCCCTCATAGAATTTTGACGACGGCCAGCCCCTTGAGCAAAGTTTTTTTGTCGTATAGACCCCTTCCGTCAGGATTCCGTCCAAAACTGTTAGAATTTTGCCCTAATTTTTCGAAATGTGAGAAAATATTCCAATTTTGCCCTCTCCTTCTCTATGAAACTCTAACACTAAAATACACCACAGCCCCACCACTTCCACCGCCACCTCCCCACCTCCACCATCACCCCCACCACTTCCAGCTCACCCCTGACGAACCTGACCACCGCCACCACAGCCCCACCATCCTACCCACCACCCTAACCCCCAACACCTACACCAGCGACAACGCCACCATTGAAGTCATCCGCCGCCCACATGGCTGCCCGTCCAGCTCCAAAAATAAGCCCAAACCCCGTCTTCATCACCCGTGAGCCCGACCCCTCCATGACCTCCTACTTCCTCGAGGTCCCCACCAACGCCGACGTCGTCGTTTCCATAACCAAATTCTACAACAAACACAACACCGGCCTCTATGTCTTCTCCAGCTCCGGCTCCGTTGCCAACGTCACCCTCCGCAGCCGCTTTGACCTCCTCTCTCTCTCTCCGCCTCCGTCCTCCCCCCGAACTTCACCACCAACATCCCTTCGATTGGAAGCAATTGATTCGATTGGAAGTAATGGGTTCGATTGGAAGCAATGGGTGGCTATGGCGAGGTGATGGACGATGTGGTGGTGGTGATGGGTGGCGGTTGGGATTACATTTTAATGTAAGGGTTATGAAGGGAGAGGAGTAGGAAATGAGATGGAGGAGAGTGTGGGTCTGCTCTGTGTGTATATATATGTAAGGGCAATTTGGTCTTTTCATTACTTCTGTCCAACGCCGTTACCCCCTCGAAATGGAAACTTTACTCAGGGGGTCTGGCTTTAGGCAAAATTCTATTTGGGGGGAGCAAGACAAACAGGAAGAGTTCAAAGGGTGTCCCGGTATTTAATTCAAAAGCTCTAAGTTAGACTTTATTCCACGTTGTTACCTTTTTAGATTCAAATGACAAAAATACTAGAACCGCACCCATCTACGTACTTACACTCATAAATGTGTGGGCCCTACACATACGACACAAACCCAATATAAATGTGTGGGCCCTACACATACGACACAAATTCAATGTGTGTGGAGCCCATATGCAGTATTTGTAGAGCTCACATGCACACTTGTGAGTGTGTATATGTGGATTTGCTTCTAACATTGCTATTCAAATGATTCTTTCTGCAAAAGAATAGGGTACACATTTTGGAGAACCCCATGGGGGTTGGAGATAATTTTCAACACAATGGTTATTGTAACACCTCTCTCAAATGCAATGGGACTCACACATACATGGAGTCACATCATGTGAGAGGTTGTTACAAGTAACTGTTGCATTGAAAACTTTTTTCAATGGCTTAGATATATAAATGGGACTTAGGAATTTAATATCTACTAATTTTCAAATTCGAAATCCCGTAGATATCATCCATCATTGTGGAGCTAGTTCTTGAAATTTTTTGTCTTAACTTTAATTAAGCCTTCTGGCCAATGGACAGTAGAATTGGTTTCTCAAAAATTAATCGAGGTAAGAGGTGTTAGACGGGGTTCCCACAAAAAAGTTATGTTATACTAACATAAGTAGGTTTTGTACTTACCGGTATTGCATAACATGATTTTTTTACACAAGTTGTAAAAAGAGCTATTTAAATAAGAAATATTTTTTATTTTGCGGGTCAATACTCTGTGTTCTCTTCCTTAGACTTTTGTTTGGCCTTCACTAGTCGCTAGCGTGTCTTATTATTATAACGGCGACAGCACAGTTGTACTCTTCTTGCTATCAATGATAGCACACGCGTTCGTTCCAATAAAAAGAAGAAACGTTTGGATTATGAAATAATATCTCGATGACAATGACCTTCATTAAGTATTACAAGATAGTTGAACCAAGACTTAATTATTTAATATACAACAATAGCATTTCTCTCCAACCCAGAGCACCTCTCTCAAAAAAACCTAGCCACTTATCTTCCTTTCCCTACCTCCCCCTAGGTTTGTCATCAATACTCTTTTTTCTTTTCTTGAAGGGCAAATAATTTATTAATTTTTGAAAATAAATTACAAAGATTAAAAGGAACCAGTTGACAGCTTCAAGCTGGAGCAAGAGAAAACCCACAAGGGAAAGCAACAACTCCAACCGTCACAAGCCAATAAGGACCCCAAAGGAAAACGTTAACACACCAAGGTTGGCAAGAAACTTATAGAGAAAACACCTAAACCCAAAACTAAACCCAAAAAGGGTACACTGCTTGACCGATTCCTAAACCTAAAATAATGGGTTGCCCCAAGCGTAAGGCTGAGACCGATGTAGCACAATACCCGGTAAGACCGGAGTCGAATCCACTAAGGACAATGAAGTGTGTTCTGTGGAACCTCGGGTTGTAGTATTAAAATTAACTCTTAGGTAGCCACCCCTTGTCTTTCAATTGATTAATTAACTAATACTAACAAATAACTTGCTCAAATGATTTAAAAGAGAGACGTGGTCGTAGGAAATCCGGCGATCGCTACCCAATCAGAATCCGCTCGCTTTTCAAAGTTCTAATAACGGTTAAATTTTAGGGAGAATTGGATACTCCGAAGGATGCGAATCCTTAGGTTGTTGGTCCCGTACACAACGGCGAACGGGTTTTGGTCCTCCATTCTTGCTCACATGAGTCCTGGCAATGTCTCAGATTCGTCTAATGGACGTAGTTTTCACCAACTAAAATTTATTTAATTAAATTAATGTACGGAAAAGTTGCAAGGAATCCTAATTGGGTCGCGGCGCGAAAGGTGTATCCTTGAACAAAACTTGAAAACTTCAAAAGAAAAGAGCTCCGGAAGAAAAAGAACGTAAGAAAAAGCAGCTATGTAATGTTCGAACCCGGCCTAAAAACGAAGTTCGGGGAGGTATTTATATTAATCCCCCAAAGTTTGAAATTAAAAATAACGAAATACAATTTTTTCCGCTGTTGCCTTTCGGTAGCCCTAAAGCTGAGAGCTGTAGCCCTACGCTTTCAACCTGTTCCTCCCGAAGTGCTACCTGTAGAGCTACACTTCAGCTGTAGCCCTACCGCCATACATTAGTGAGATTTTGTGCTTTGCATGTAACTTTGGCACCTGACGTCTCTATCATGTCACCCGACGCCTCACACACCCGTCATGACTTCTCACGGTGATGTCCAACATGGCCTCAAGGCCTCACAATCCAAACTTGGCGCAAACACCGCCTTCTTTCCAGCGAAATTAGCAAAAACACAAAAACAAAACAAGGCACGGCATCAAGTGGAAAATGGAATAAATTGCGCCTCTAACGCGCTAATATGCCCTACTTAGGCGCTTATATCTACGATATCACGCGCCTATCATACATCCAAGCCTAAACATCAAGACAACACCCGAAACGACACCTAAGAGTCAATCATTATGTTGGAGGTCATGTGCCTTAGCCCTTTCCTCATCTTCAGCTTCCATAATCGCTAATCGTCGAGTGAGATCCTTCTCATCCCCCAAATAGCTAAGGCTCATAATCTTGTTGAGAGACCAAACAGCTTGAGCCTCGTTTAGATGAGTCATGTTGATGCCTACAGAAGAGATTGGTAAAGCAGCAGCGGCAACAACTGAGATCTAATCAGAGCACAACTTTGCTTCTTTTTTCTACCTTTCTTCTTGGATTTAGGAATGCCCAACATATTCTCTACCGACTTCTGCTTCCATTTTCCTTTCTCCATACCCTTAGTCACCTCAATTGGATTGAGATCAACAACTAACTATAGGCCCTCAACTTCCTTGTCATTCAAAAAACCTACTCCCAAAAGATTAAGCCTACATCAGGTTCTGCTCACTCTGTAACTGTGCCAATATCCAAAGGTCCATCTTCTAAGCAAGGAAAATTATCCCTTGCAATAATATCTCCATCATCAGCCAAGGATTAATGGGATGTATCCTTAGTATCAATTTCGGCCTCAATAGGTTCAGAGAAGGCCAGTAACTGATTATCCCCTACAAGATTAGTCTCCTTGGGCTTAGAATCAGCCCCACCACTTACTAAATCACAGTGGGCTTCACTTGGATGTCTTTCATTTTTCTTCCTTCGGGATTGTGGTATGCACATGGTAGTACTATGACATAGGTGTTAATCTCGTTGGGAAAGAAAACAGGTTGGGATTTATGTTTTCTAATAGTGATGCGTACTTTTTCTTTCCCTTGCTCGATGTTCCCTTTCGAATTTTGAATAAAATTTCTCTTTTGCCGACCAAAAAAAAATACTCTTAATTATGCGGCAATGAAAGGGGAGGGTTTTGCCCTTCATAGATGTTTCCTCCTCCGTTGTGATGCGTTTTCTCACTTTCTATATCCCCTCCATTTCAATGAGGTTTTTTTTTTTCTCAATCTCATCAAATCAGAGTTTTTTTTTTTTTTGGTATCCCCTCTTTTCTTTTCTCTTGGCTTCCCCTTTCGTCATTGAGGTGTTGGTTCAAATTCCCACATTGATGGTGATGATGGTTCTCTAACGAAGGAAGGCAGTGATGGTGGTGGGTCCAATGACACATAAGATCGATTGACTTGGCGATTTCACTATTACTTTAGGAGTTCAAATGGGGCGCGGCCCATTATTTGGCTAGCATAAATAATAGTGGTCTGGGTGGTTGTAGCTTGGAAGGCTACGTAGTCTCCCTTGTGACTTTCTATTCCTTAGATTAAGGACCGATGTGATTTCCATGTGTGGTTAATTAGCTTGTATACCTGTGTTCGCTATCAAGATAGTTATAGGCCTGGACATGTAGCCTAACTTAATTTACACTCAATCTTTCTCTTTGCATTTTTACGAACAAAATGCAACAATTACTAATGGACTCCAATCGAACAACGCTACCCCTTAAACAAATTCTTTACTTTCGCCATTGAAAATGGACGTAAGCTAACCTGAACAATGCCGATCAAAAAAAATTGCTAGCCTGAACAACAAGTTGTTAAAAAACTGTACACGGTTTCAAATGTCTAAAAGTTGTTATTATATGTTAGGCAGCTCGTTAATTTACTTTATTTTTTCCTCCACGACAAAGGGTTAGATTAGGACTGGTCTAATTGCCTTCGCCTTCAAGAGAATCTCCCTTGAATTTAAAATACCTTTAACTTCTCTTGTGCGTAATAAATTAAACGAGAATATTATTATATTAATTAGGCTAGAGAGGTTTTTTTTTTTTTTTTTGATAATTATTAATGGTAGAGCTTATTGAAAAGCAACCCAGTTGTTATCTTATTAATTTGTTTGTTTATCAGGATTATCTCTGCACGTTCCATCTTTTTCCTTGTAATTGTTAATTAGAGAATCACAGACTTCTCTTTATTGATGTTAATTTTTTATCTTTAAGAAAAATGTATTAATTGCTTTTTTTGTGGTCTTCATCTTGATGTTTTGGCTTCAGGTTTCTCTTCTAATTAAAGTCATACACTAACCAATATATAAAATAGGACTTCCGTGTAGTCCTAATTTGGTTTTTGGTTTTCCTGTAGTCTTACGTGTGTTTTTGGTTGGTTTTCTGTAGATGAGATTTGAACCGTTGGATTGCCGAACAGACGGCATTCGAGCCGCGCAGCACGGGCACCAACCCCCAATATTAATCCTGTTGGAATCGAGGTTACTGCGGTTTTTGCATACATCCCTGACTTCCTGTTGATTGGTTGGTGTCTTTTGCGCTTTCGGGTCTTGGGTGACGCTTGTCTTGTCGTTGTGCCCCTTGCTTCGTTAATTAATCTTTGTTTTCTTCTTTCAAAGATTAATAACTTTCTTTTGCCAATTAAAAACAAATAAATAGGACTTCTGCGTAAAACTGTATAGGTTTCAGCTACCATGTTCCCGCACTTCCGATGGCAGTAAACAAGAAATGCTGGTAAAAATTGCAGATTATGAGAAATTCTTACACAAATTCTGTGCGCATACACATTAATGGTGCATATGTCCACACGTACCCCGAAGACCCTCTGATGCGCATGAAGCCCGCTTAATGATCCGTTAGCGCATTGATAGTCAACCTCACAACTAGTGACCTCAGAAAGTCTTTGGTCAACTCTCACCCGTGTGCTAATAATTTTTTGTGCGCGGATAGTGTATGTAGAGACCCGTAATTTATTATAATTTCGGAAATCGTTTACTGCGTAAAAGAATCGTATTATTAATAAAGTTGTGCATTTGTTTGTGGAGTGTACGGATATATGTTTATTGTTGTGTATTGGACACTCGGAGAATAGTAAAATGTGAGTTTTGATGTTGTGATGTTGTATGAAAGTGTTGATAACAAGTGGGGTTTGATTCGATGTCCGTCAAAGAAATTTCATTTTCTGCCCAGCTTGTACTTGTACTGCCTTTTGCCCAATACCGTTACACGGTGTCCAGAAGTTGTGTTTTTGGGCATTTTTAGGGTTCTAGTACCGGTATTGGGAGTCGCCCAGTACCGGTACACACTGTGTTTTTTTGCAATTTTCAGCACGCATTTTAGACGCCTATAAATATCCCCTTTTGTCATTTTTCACACCCAAACCCACGAAAACAAATCTGAAAACACCCCCTCTCACCTACCCAACTCCAATCTCACCCAAAACTCTTGATTCAAACCTCAAATCTTCAAGATCCAAGGGTTTAAATCACTTGAATCTCACATTTGGTGAACAAGGGGTAAGTTTGGTATTCTTTTTTTAACTTTTTGGCTCTTACCCACGTTTTTTTCTCTCTCCTCTCAATCACTTGTTGATCTTTGTTCATTTATCTTGTTTTTGGGTTATATTCACTCTAGATCTTGTATCTAAGCTTGCGTGGAGCTAGTTTTGGTGGATTCAAGCGGATAGCTCTCAGTAGACCTAGGATTTTGCTCAAAACCCACTTAGGTAGAGATTTCTCTCATCTTTTACATGTTTTGTAGTGATTAAGTGTGATATGAGTGTTTGTTTGCTATAAATGATCGAATGGTATATTTTACGACATTGAGAATTGCTTATTCCTTGAAAGTGATATTGTGGTCTTGATTGTTATGATCCATGAGCTATTTGTGATGTGTTTGATAATGTCGATGTGTGTGAGAAAGGAGTTATGGCTTCGGTGTTGATTGTGATGATAGGATGGTTGTTGTTGTAAAGTGATTGTAGAGTGTATTTTGACGCAAGGGGTGGAAACATAAATTCGCAAGGGGTGGAGTGTATTGTGACGCAAGCGGAGGAAACACAATATTTCGCAAAGGGTGGAAATTCGTTGGATGAAGTGTGTGTGTGTGTGTGTGTGTGTGAATTGTACAAAGGGTGTTGGGCGTGTATTGTTTGGATTTGTCATTTAATTTAATTTGCCGTATTTATGCTTATCATCTCATCACAAATAGAATATGTAGAGATTTTCCTATTGTGCTTGTGTAGCTCAACAAAATCCTTCTTTTCAGGTCCTAATGCTGGGCAATAGATTGCATGCTATGGTGTGCTTGGATATGAAGATTTTTGAAAGCTAACTTGATTTAGTTACTCATTCATCTTTGTAATAGATTTACTTTTAATTAAAGATGATTTTGTAACTAATTCCTCTTGATTTCCTTTGACTAGATCGTCTGTAATTCAATAACACAATCGAACTTGTATTTAACTTAATTTGGGCCATGGTGCCAAGGATGTAATTTATGAAACATGGGGATTTGTTTTGTAAATTAAACAGGTGGGAAATCATTTGGGTATTATCTATCTTATGCGAAGATCTTTTATTGAAAATGGTTTAATTATTTACGTCGAAAATCAAGGGGGTGACCGTGTACACGGCTTTACGTACCCACATCAGGAAGTCTTTGATCAACTCTCACATGTATGTGCGCTAATAATTTTTGTGTGCATACAGTGTACACGGCTTTACGTACGTACCCTGACGCTAATTGCACCCCACTAATCGATATTGATCCTTTTTTTTTTTTTAAATGAACACGGCCTAATCTACTGGAGGAAATTGAGTTCTCACCGTGTAACTTGAGCTAATCGATATTGAATGAACTCGGACGCATTTAGAAACTTAATAAGCGTGTGAATGATGATTTGAAGAGTCATCAAACTATATATTAAGATTTAAGATCGATCAACTTTGTACCCTTTATATTTGATCAATGAATATTCATGTAGGTCCAACGAGATTGGGTCCCCGAATAATTCAGTATGTTGCGTCCGCTACCAAATTATAAATAGTAGTAATTTTTCATACGCCAATGATAACCACCCGGAACAATGAATTAATACTGATAAACAAAAGTAGTAATTCTTCCCTTTCCTAATTAAATCTCGATGATCCGAGCCGCTCAATGTGTTCAGAACGTAATTTTAAGGATACCCGCGAGAAATCAGCAAAAAAAAAAAAAGAACGGGAAGGGCTTAATTTGAGCAATTTTTATTTGAACCGTTCGATAAAATACAAATAAAAACTGCTCGGATCAAGCCCTTTCTAATCTTTTTTTTTTTTTGCTGATTTCTTGCGGGTATCCTTAAAATCACGTTTTAAACATATTGATTGGCTCAGATCATCGCAAATTGGTCAAAAAATGGACGTCCTTAACTTAATACGGTAAGGGCGCCCTTACTTGAAGTTTTGTGATTACATATATATTATATATTTTTTAAAAATATCTCATGGATCAGTTCAGATAATCCACGGTTTTAAAATGAAAATCCAATCATAATCCGTATCTCACGATTTTTTAATTTTTGAATCCGTGTCCGGACTATTAATCCACAAACAAAATCCAAAATGTACAGATTGGTTTTAGTCCGTACCGGTTTCACGGTTCACTGGATTTTTTTTGCAGCTCTAATTATCGGTGTCCGTCTCTCAAGGAAGTTTAGTGGGCACCGTACTGGAAGAAGAAAAACTTGGAAAAACAAAAAAAGAAGAAAAACTTGGAACAAACTCGGAAACTAAGAGAAGAGGAGGAATTGAGTGTGTCTTTTACAGGCCAATTGAAGGAGACAAAATGAGGTGGTGTTCCGCTTTTTCCAAAAGTTCCTTTTTTTCAAACGGAGGTAATTTCAAACTCAAATATAATGAAAATGAAAAAAAAAATTTCATTTTTTTTTGCATCGTTAAAAAGATCTTAATGAAATCTATCAAATAAGATCCATATTGGTAGGAAAATTATTTACGTAAACACATAATTTTTGAGCTTGAAATTACCTTCTTTTTCTAAAAGTTCCTTTTTTACAAAACCGGACCACCCTCTGAGCCCAACTGAATTATAGAGATGGGAAACTTGGTGGGAAGTATTATTAATATTCAACGGGAGGGGAGGGTTTTGCCCTTCATAGATGTTTTTCCTTTCTTTGTAGTGATACATGTGTTTTCTCGCTTTCTACGATCCTTCCTTTTGAATGAGGATTTTTTCTGGCAATCTCAAATCAGAGAGTTTTTTTTTGCGGTATCCCCTCTTTCCTTTTTCTCTTAGCTTCCCTTTCATCACTGACGTGCCGATTCAAAATTCCCACATTGATGGTGATGACGGTTCTCTCACGAAGGAAGGCAGTGGTAGTGGTGGTAGTCCAATGACGAATAAGATCAATTGACTCTGGTGGTAGTCCAATGACAAATAAGATCGATTGACTTGCTAACTTCACTGCTACGAGTGTTTGAGTTTTTAATCAATGTGAATTTTCTTTGTGCGTAGGAGTGCGGATGGGGCGGCCCATCATTTGGCTAGTATAGATAGTAGTGGTCATAACACTACCATCACCACAAGGGGTGCAATAGCTAGCCACCACACACGCGCGTGTGAAAAATCAGCTCAATCTAATATGCGTAGGAGCTCGATTTAATCTTTCATTTTTTAACCGCTCGGATCATCTAATGTTTGGAAGTTTGAATTGAACACCTGCACATATCGGATTGAGCTGATTTTTCACAGGGCCCACTCGATTTTTTTCTAAATTATTGAAAGTCTTGGATCATTCGTGTTGCCAATATGCGCGATGATGTGAAACATATAATGTGATGTCTCCTTAATAAATTGGAATTACGAAATTTGACACTTAAAAGTAGACGAAGAGATTATAAGATTTGCTAGAACTATGTGAAACTGGTGCATGTCAATGTCTTCGGTCTTCTTTTTAATTTATGATATGATGAAGGTGACCTCAAGAATCAACCGGTTCAAGAGGGATTGGAGGAGCAAAGGTCTCTGCGTCCATTATTGTCTTTTGTCATTGGCTAGTACTTTATCTCTTTTGAAATTGTTAATTTTAGATATGAATTTTCGCCAGAATGAGTGTCAGGTGTAAGAATGTGAAGCACAAAATATAAAATTGGGTAACTTCACTTGCCAACAGTTGAGGATCTAAAAATTCAATAATATTAATTTTCCCCAAGGAATGTGGACTTATTACATCAAATTCAAATGAACATAAATGTACTCCAAGGTTGCTGTACCAACCAAAAGGAAGAATACAATTAAAATTAAATTAAATGAACTTATTAGCAATCATAAATAGCAATCGTAAGAAAAGACAACAAAAACAACAGCTAATATATAGTACACAATGAAGCTCTTAACAATGAGGTAGATCAGATGGAGGAGGAGGCAAAGAAGTCAATGGTGTGGGCCCGTTCTCAACAACAAAAGCAGTCCCCAAGCCCACCGCCAAGTGTGCATCCAAGTGACAATGCAAAAACCATACACCTGCATTTGTCATCAAATAGTCAAAACCTATGATCATAAATATTCATTTATTATTTGTTCGAAAAAACTAAAAAGAGTACCCATTTTGCAATCCATACACGCTATGCTCATAAGTTAAGGGTCGATTTGTTTCACATTAGTTATTTTCTTGTGAGTGATGACTAAAAAATAAGTAAAATTAAGGGTCAAACCATTTGATAGTGAATTATTGATTTTTTTTTTTTTGCAGTATATTCGATAAAATAAAATAAAATAAACACTCTGCCAACTATCTTGCAAAAATTACGCTCGTCGCTTATTCTGCTTATTAAGGCAGCTCAACAGAATAACGTCTAAAAAGAACTAGCACTAGCCACTAAGCAACCAAGTGCCATAATGGTTTCATTTGTTTATCTCTTTGTAGCTAGTTCCTTCATCTCATTTTGTTTGCTCAGTAGGGAAAGTCTAGTTCGTAACGGAATATGTAATTAATGCGTGTCTTCCTACAAAGCTTAATGAGATTTCTGTTACTACTAGCCCTTGTTCTCTATCTTTAAAACTACTTTCACTATGAGGGTCATAAGTTTGTCGAAATTTACACCCTTTTCTTTAACTTTATAAAAAGAGCTAGCAAAGAATTTGTGACATCCAAAAATAGAATATCAAGGAAACAAAATCGAACGGAGGGAGTATCTATACATATATGGAGTAGTAAACAAGCAAGTTATGGAAACTAAAGTGGTCTAAAAATATAATATCGTACCTGGATTATTTGCCGTAAATCTAATGACGGCCCACCCTCCAACGGGCACTCCGATTGTATTGCGCATTTGTGGATTGTCGAGATTGAACTTTTTAGGCCCATTTATGGCATCGTAATTGCCAAATCCTTGGGCCAAGACGTAAAAGTTAAACCCATGCAAATGTATCGGGTGGTTCTCTATCCCTACCAAGGCCGTGTTTTGTAACACGATCTGAACCGTAGAATTGAACTTCAACTTCGTAACCTTTGTTGACTTCGACGTGATCACGAGTGATGTGTTAAACGAGTTGCTTGAATCCGTGTAGTTGAACACCAACGGCGGATTTTTAGGAAAATCGGTGGTGTATATCCCGTTAACATTAGAGAAAAATGCTTGTAACATAGATAGCTTGGTAGGGAGCACGAAAGATGCGTTGTTCATGCTCGCAGCAAATATGTCACCTAAAGGGCCTTCACATGTCTGGTTCGCTCCGCAAGGGACCAGGCCCAAGCCTTCCGTCACGAACATGTGCCTGTCGACTTTGAGCGGGACCGGAGCCCAGTAAGGACCCTTCACAAGGCTCGTCAGGTTGGAATAGAATTTGAAGGCCGTCGGAGTGTCATTGTTGGCGGGCAGGGTCGGCATCAGTGGGGTCGACGATGTGGCATATTCATACGTAATGATTCCGGTGGTGGTTGTGTTATCGAACGGCACACCAGCAGCGCTGGTGTAGGGATGTGCCGCCATGTAATAGGAGGCTAGCGGCTGGTCGGCAGTGAGCAGTGCGTCGACGGTCTGGCCGGGAGCTATGACGATGACGTCGGTTTCCATTGGGTTGGTGTAACTGGCATCGACGGCGACAACTTTCATCGTGTGGTTGGCTATCTTGAAGAAGAGTTGGTTATTGAGTGCAGCGTTGATGATACGTAGGAGATATGTTTTTCCTTGTACAACCTTGATCTTATGTGTTCCTATATAAGCAGAGAAAAATCACAACTTGAGTATAAAATGTGATGAGGGGTTCTTGTTTAGCTAGCTAGAAGAGTACTAAAGCATTTTAATTCCCAACTTTGATTATGAACGTTATATGCTGGTACCAAGATTAATTAGTAGGTTTTGTTTACAGATTAGCTATAACACTTTTACCATATCATTGTGGGAAAAAATTCTGTTTATAAATCATTTTTTGAAAATATGACTCACCATCTGAGCAATTATACAAATCACCAGGCCGACCATTGATGGTGAAAGCATTGGAAATGTTAGGCGCACCCCCGACGGCTAGTGCTTGGTCATCGACGTCAATAATATTAGCATTCCACCACTCTCCTGCAATCGCAATTTAATAGATCTTTCAGTTAAGTTTTCAACTATTTTCTTGCAATCATAAGGTATTTATTTGAGGTATAAACATTTTGTACCGTTAATAGGAGGCTAGTTAATTTTGATCGTATTGAAATAAAGGTTACATGGAAAAAGCAATGCTACATGCACAGATATGTTTGGAATCATCCAGTTCAAGTGAACTATGATCCCACGTACATCGAACGATTGCAGTATTGGAATCCATAGAAACAAATAATGAGCATCTCATTCTTCTATTCTAAACATGAGTTACATCAATAAGTATTGCTTAATAGACTAGTTGATTATTATGTATCAACTATCACGACTGTAAATAAAGCTTTTGATAAAATATGTAAGCATTAGAAGGGTTTGGAATGTACCCAAAAGAATTGGGAATTCTCCGTGGGGTTTTGGAAATGGGTACGAGTGACCCTTTCTCGGGCGGATGATTAGCGCCCCATATACAGTTTCTCGGAGCGTTTTGAAATGAGCATGCCACCAGAGGGTCCCTTCTTGTCCGGTGATGGTGAAGTTGTACGTGTAGTTATTTCCAGGAAGTATCGGACATTGCGTTACATATGCAGGCCCATCAGACCATCCACTTCGTAGCTGAAAAATTCCGTGCCTACATGAATGTCATGACATTGAACTTGTTAATAGGTTAATGCCATTGAACGACCTTTGGAGTCTGGACATTGAATGAAAGACAGATAAATAAGGAAATTTCAATAAACATTAATTTCATTTCTTTTTATCGGCAAAGTGTGTGTGTATGTATATAATACTAAAAAGAGAAGAGATTAGTGCAGGCCAAAACAGCCTAAACCGAATAAGATCTTCATCAAACAGCATATATTGAGGCAGATAGAGAAGCAGACTCGCCAGCTCATGAAACATTTTTCTTTCCTAGAAATTGTAAGCAATTTTTTTCCTTTGCTAAGTCGGATTGTTTAGGCCAACTTACACGTGTCTAGACTAATTCATGGTCGTTCAATGACATTGTCTTACAAAGGTTTTTATCGCAAAGGAAATTTAGATCTAAAATGGAGCAAAGCTGTAAGTATAAAACTATGATCGGAAGGTTGAAAAAGTTTACTGCAGTAAAATTATAATTCAAAAGTACTGGTAGAGTTTTAGAGTAATTTTGACTTTTTTCAATTTCGAACAATTTTTTACTTTTCTGATTTCTATTGTCGAGACGAGTCAAAAAAACCAGTGAAAGAATTAGTCCAAACTAACTCTAAATATCCTTATCGTAAAGTGGTTGGAAAATCATAACATTGTTAAATAATTTACTAGCGTGTTTGTGCCTAAGAAAAATATTCAAAGAGCCAGTTGACTATAAATATTCAAATACGATCGAGCTGGAAATATATGTTAAAGTATTTACAGTTAAGGGCGGTCAAATTAATAAGTAATTCAAAAAAGGTTGTATAGTGGCATATAGTGGTAGACTTGTAATGCATACCAATGAATGGTAAGGTTGTAGGGAGATTCATTGCAGACATGAACGATCAATCTGTCACCCTCGTGAACTTTTATAATTGGGCCGGGAAGGGTACCATTCACTGCGGTGACGACTTGCTGCTGACATAGCGGGCTGATAGTTAAATTTTGCACCTGAAAAAAAAAAAATCTTTATAAAAAGCTTACTGCAATAGTTGAATATTACATATCCAAACATGCATAAATGCATAATAGGAATGTGTGAGTGTGTGTTTTTAATATGTTTGGAGAAAACAAAAATAGGAGTACTAGCTACTAGCTCCGTTTCTTTTTTGTTGTTTTTATTAAACGCGTATTTTTTGGAATAAAGACTTGTATTCCGGGGCTATTTTTCTTTTGAAAAATTGGCATGAATCAAACGAGTTCAATTAAATTTTTTCAATTCATTGAAATAATACATTAAGAACATATGTTAGCCATAAACCCAAAAAAAAAAAAAGCTTTCATAATAGCCATGCATACGCGCAAGGGCTTAGTAGCGGATCGCCATTTGAAAAGTTCAAATTTTAGACTCTTTGACAAATTTTCACAGAGAACATTAAAAGTTAAAAGAAAAATGAAGTTGCATTGTATGCAAAAATAAAAACATATTTTGGATTAGCGATAGATGATCTCTTGTGATGTAAAAAAAACACGTTACTTCAACTAATGTATGTGCCCTCGGCATGGAGACTGGGGAATGGTGTTGTGCACTTCCAGACCGTCCGTCTCAGCAGTCAATAGACAGGATTACGGAGACGGTTGGACAGTTGAGATTACGCACAATACCAAGCAATCCAGACTATTAATGATTGCCGAGACCAACAGTCCTGATATCCACAGCACCATCCCCCAATCCCGTCACGGAGGTGCACTAGACGAACTTACCCAACACCATGCATGCACCCAATCTCGCAAAAGACTAAAAACGAAGAATGGGGGATTGGGAGATTTAAAAAAGAGAAAAGAAAAACCCAAGTGATTCAAATTGCTTGTAAGAAGTATTTACGTGAAAAGAATGCTCCACGATATCGGCAGAGGCCAGTGAAGAATAAGCCAAAAGGGCTAAAGCAAATGACAACAACATAGAACGAGCCATGTATGGAAAATCAGAAACAATATTCTAGCTTGTATTGTATGGCAAAATCAAAGCAAGAGATGGAGTTGTTTATATAGAGGAGGTTGCAGTATTTGTCGGTAGATAGAAAAAGCCCAAGTTTTTTGCGTGAAGAATTAATTAATAAGCCTAAAGCACCAATGGGGCCGGTTTCGGTAAAAGGGCTTGAATTTAATAATTTGGTTAATTAGTCCAAAGTGGATTAATTTAGTGATATATATATCTAACAGCACATGCCGGTTCAAACTTGGGCTGTGATTGGAGGATAAAATAACGTAACTTAACTCCCTCGTTCACGTCTAGAGAGAGACATTTTTCGAATCATGACTTTTGTAGTGAGATGAATGCATGACTATATATTATATATTTATATATTCTAAAGGCTGTGTTTTGATTCTGATATATATGGATTACCAAATCGTATACCTTATGATCACACAGACGGTATTTTTGTTAGTAATTTTTTTTGTTTTGGTAAATGACTTTTTTTTTTTTTTGTACTTATAGAGATTGATCAAACGTTGAAACGGGGATGGTGCCGTGCCGATCGAAGGGGCACAGCACCGTGTTGTGCCTTTTCCTCGGCAGTCCATTCGGGCAATTAATCCACCGCTCCTGATTTTGTCGCACAACACTTTGTTGTGCCCCCCTCAGCACAACACCTCCCCCGGTTCGAAAGTCGAACGTTGTATTTTTGTATCATCGATCTAACCCTGAAAAGTCTCCGTCCAGGGGGCACAGTGCACCGTGTTGTGCCTTTTTCTCGACACAGCACCTCCTCCGGGTCAAAAGTCTAACGTTGTATTTTTGTATCATCGATCTAACGTTGAAAAGTCTCCCTCCCCTAGCTCGTGGCGATCAAAGAAGGGAAACACATGCAGTACGTAGCCGTCAGTTGGAACCAGTCATGGAAATTCGATAGTTTTTGACTCTCTCCAAACCTAATGGCCAAGAGATTATAACCCATTCTTCGCAATTTATTTGACATAGTATATGCTACTGGTGGACTTGGTAAATACTTACGAACGAAGAAATTAAGCACCAAAATTAAAGTGAATGGTTATTTGTTGCTAGTTAATTGTTTCCCTTTCAATATTTTTCGAATGAAGTTTCTCTCATTCCTATAAATTATCATCTTTTTGATTTCTTCTCTCTATCTTGACATGAGCTTTTTAAGGCGAGGCAGATATTGAGTACGTTATTTAAGTTTTTTTTTTTTTTTTGAAACGGCAAAATTTTTTATTATTACTCGAAAAATGGTACATCGAAGAATAGGTTATTTAAGTTGGAACTATATTTCATTTAGACGTGCCTTTTTTATTTCTTCTCTCTACCTTGACATGAACTTTTTAAAATGAGGCAGAGAGTTATTTAAGTCGGGACTGTATTTCATTTGAAAGGCATCCACTAGTGCATTAATAAAATAACATCAAGTATGATTCGGGGAAAAAAAAAATTATTGTTTTTAGGCATTATCCCAAATATAGAATCTGTTTCAATGATTCGCAAAATGTCAACTATATGACAACCTCGGATGACTTTTCGTGCAAGAAACTCTACATTTTTTTTTCTAAAATAATCATTAAGTCAATCACTATTAATCCCAGACTAAGGTATAAAAAACTGAGATGTAATTGTAACTTCGGTAATGCATTTTGGGTTCCATTGATCAACGGTTTGTTGGATGGTTCTTTTTGCTTTTTAGTCCGGGGTAGGTACATGCACATGATCAGGAACGGATTCAGAAATGTCGTTTAGTGGAGGCACCTTGTTAATCATAGTAGCTAAAATTTATTTTTCCAGTTAACCACAATAAGATCGTTACATATTAAGGCATGCAATACAAACTACAAAAATATATAGCACATATTTTCACCTAAATTATGTAAAAATAAGCACAAAATCACAGACAGAATTTGAAAGTATGTTTTACATGAACATCGACACGTTTTAGAATGATCGATATAGTTTTATTAATGATATTATTTTAAAATATTGCTCTTAGACGGTTAAAAATAAGTACAATTAAGAAAGAATCGATCCAAGTAGACAAATAGTTTGAAAATCAACAAGTATACATGCACCATATGACGAAATTGAAACATAAGCTAGTTTTATATGTATATTTTTAAGATATATGCACTTGTTTATGTGTAGTAGCACACTTAATTTCATAATTATGCAAAATATACGAAAATATAACAAAATTATTTTAGTTTTGAGCGGGGGCACGTGCCCCCCTTTCCCTCCGTCCCTGCACATGATGGCTCTAAGGCTAAGGTGCCAACACTATTGGGATGATTGCCTCAGCGGTGATGCATGTTTTGTACTCTTCGGATGCACCCATTCAAGATTTAATAATATTCTTTTTTCTCCGAGAAAAAACTAATTTCAGATTAACAGTAGGCCAATCTAGAGTAGTATTTGACAATATTTGGTTTAGAAAATTGAATATAAAAAGTTGGAGCAGTTTCGTGTGATCAGTCTATGTATTGATTAAAATTTGCTTTCATATCTCTCCTAATTATTCTAGAGAGAGAAGATCAGAGCTGGCGAGGATTAGGAAATTCATCAGCCCAGCTATACATCCTGTATAACCACAGGCAATAACCAATATTATTGAAAGAAAAAAGAAAAGTGGAGTATTTGACCCTTGCACATGTTCGATCTGGAGTTGTGATTTGTTTAGTGACTACATATTCTCCTTTTCATTTATATAGTTTTAGTGAAATATTAATATTCAAAAGCTCTAAGTTAGACTTTATTCCACGTCATTACTTTTTTAGATTCAAATGGCAAAAATACTAGAATCATACCCATCTACATATACTTATACTCATGAGTGTATGGGCCCTACACATACGACACATATCTAATGTGTGCAGAGCCCACATACAGTGTTTGTAGAGCTCACATGCACACTTGTGAGTGTGTGTATGTGGATGTGCTTCTAACATTGCTCTTTCAAATGATTCTTTTTGCAAAATAGGTACACATTTTGGAGAACCCCATGGGGGTTGGAGATAATTTTCAACACAATGGTTGTTGTAACACCTCTCTCAAATGCGGTGGAACTCGCACATACTTGGAGTTGCATCATGTGAGAGTCGCATCATGTGAGAGGTTGTTACAAGTAACGGTTGCATTGAAACTTTTTTCAATGGCTTAGATATATAAATGGGAATTAGGAGTTTAATTTCTACTAATTTTCGTATTCGAAATTCTGTAGATACCATCCATCATTGTGGAGCTACTTCTTGCAAATTTTTGTCTTTAACTTTAATTAAGCCTTCCCGCCTATGGACAGTAGAATTGATTTCTCAACAATTAATCGAGGTAGGAGGTGTCGGAGGGGGTTCCCACAAAAAAGTTACTCCATACTAACACAAGTAGATTTTGTACTTACTGGTATTGCATAACATGATTTTTTTACACAAGTTGTAAAAAGAGCGATTTAAATAAGAAACATTTTGTATTTTGCAGGTCAGTACTCTGTGTTCTATTCCTTAGACTTTTGTTTGGTCTTCTTTCGTCGCTAACGTGTCTTATTATTGTAACGGCGACAACACAGTTTTACTTTTCTTGCTATTAATAACAGCGCACATTCGTTCCAATAATAAAAAGGAAGAAGAAACGTATTACAAGATAGTTGAACCAAGACTTAATTATTTCATCATTTCTCTCCAACCCAAAGCACCTCTCTCAAAAAAAACCCTAGCCACTTATCTTCCTTTCCCTACCTCCCCCTAGGTTTGTCATCAATACTCTTATTGGATGTCTTTTTTTTTCCTTCCTTCGGGATTGTGGTATGCTCATGGTAGTAATAGGATAGGACATAGGTGTCAACGTCGTTGGGATATATATTTTCTAGTAGTGATGCATCCTTTTTCTTTCCCTTGCTCGATGTTTCCTTTTGAGTTTTGAATAAAATTTCTCTTTTGCCAATCAAACAAAAAAATACTCTTAATTATGCGGCAACGGAAGGGGAGGGTTTTGCCCTTCGTAGATGTTTCCTCCTCCGTAGTGATGCATTTTCTCACTTTCTATATCCCCTCCATTTCAATGAGGGTTTTTTTTCCTCAATCTCATCAAATCAGAGTTTTTTTTTTTTTTTTTGTGGTATCCCCTCTTTTCTTTTCTCTCGGCTTCCCCTTTTGTCATTGAGGTGCTGGTTCAAATTCCCACATTGATGGTGATGATGGTTCTCTAACGAAGGAAGGCAGTGATGGTGGTGGGTCCAATGACACATAAGATCGATTGGCTTGGCAATTTCACTACTGCTTTAGGAGTGCGAATAGGGCGGCCCATTATTTGGCTAGCATAGATAATAGTGGTCTGGGTGTTTGTACCTTGGAAGGCTACTCTCCCTTGTGACTTTCTATTCCTTTGATTAAGGACCGATGCGACTTCCATGTGTGGTTAATTATCTTGTATATATATGTGTGTTCGCTATCAACATAGTTATAAACCTGGACCTGTGGCCTAACTTAATTTACACTTAATCTTTCTCTTTGCATTTTTACGAACAAAATGCGACAAATAATAAGGGACTCCAATCGAAAAGCGCTACCCCCTTATCCAAATTCTTACTTTTACTGTTAAAGATGGGCGTAAGCTGGCCTGAACAATGCCGATCAAAAAAAATGCTGGCCTGAACAACTTAAGTTGTTAAAAAACTGTGCGCGGTTTCAAATGTCTAAAAGTTGTTATTACTATGTTAGGCAGCTCGTTATTTACTTTATTTTTTCCTCAACGACAAAGGGTTAGATTAGGGCTGGTCTAATTGCCTAGGCCTTCAAGAGAATCTCCCTTGAATTTCGTCTCTTTCAACTACCTTAATTGACTTTTCCAAAAACGAAATATTCTCACATCGGATCCACCGGGGGGGGGGGGGGGGGGGGGGGGGGTGCGCTTTTTTTGCTCTTCTCTTGTACTTAATAAATTAAACGAGAATATAATTATAGCAACCCAGTTGCCATCTGGCAACGTTATCTTATTAATTTGTTTTGTTTATCAGGATTATCTCTGCACTTTCCATCTTTTCCTTGTAATTAATTAGAGAATCATAGACTTCTCTTTATTGATGTTAATTTTTTTTAATCTTTAAAAAAATGTATTAATTGCTTCTTTTCTGTTCTTCATCTTGATATTTTGGCTTTAAGTTTCTCTTCCAATTAAAGTCATACACTAACCAATATATAAAATAGGACTTCCGTGTAGTCCTAATTTGGTTTTTGGTTTTCTTGTCGTCTTACGCGTGTTTTTGGTTAGTTTCTGTAGATGAGATTTGAACCGTTGGATTGCCGAACTGACGGCATTCGAGCCGTGCAGCACCGGCACCAACCCCCAATCCTGTTTGGATTCGGGGTTTCTATGTTTTTGCATACATCCCTGACTTCCTGTTGATTGGTTGGCATCTTGCCTTCCTGGCTTTCGGGTCTTGGATGGTGCTTGTCTTGTCGTTGTGCCCCTTGCTTCGTTAATTAATCTTTATTTTCTTTCAAAGATTAATAACTTTCTTTTGCCAATTAAAATTAAATAAATAGGACTTCCACGTAAAATTGTATAGGAATCAGCTACCATGTTTCCGCACTTCCGATGGCCTGAAACAAGAAATGCTAGTAAAAATTGCGGATTATGAGAAATTCTTACTCAAAATTCTTAATGGCGCATAGGTCCACACGTACCCCGAAGACCGTCTGATGCACATGAAGCCTGGTTAATGATCCGTTAGCGCATTGATAGTCAACCTCACAACTAGTGACCTCAGAAATTCTTTGATCAACTCTCACCTGTGTGCTCATAATTTTTTGTGCGTAGATAGTGTACACGGCTTTACATACCCACCTCAGGAAATCTTTGATCGACTCTCACATGTACGTGCGCTAATAATTTTTTGTGTGGGGACAATGTACATGGCTTTACATATGTACCCTGACGCTAATTGGACCCCACTACTCGATATTGATCCTTTTTTTTTTCCGTGTAACTTGAGCTAATCAACATTGAATGAACTCAGACGCATTTAGAAACTTAATAAGCGTGTGAATGATGATTTGAAGAGTCATCAAACTATATATTAAAATTTAAGATCGACCAAATTTGTACCCTTTATATTTGATCGATGAATATTCATGTCGGTCCAACAAGATTGGGTCCCCGAATAATTCGATATGTTGCTTCCGTTACCAAGTTATAAATAGTAGTAATTTTTCATACACCAATGATAACCACCCGGAACAATGAATTAATACTGATAAACAAAAGTAAAAAAAACAATCAACGGATTTGCTTGACTCAGCCATTCTGATTGCATGAATTAAACAATCAATTAAGGGAAAATGATGGTATTGATTAATTAAGTGTTAAAGTGGTTGTGGATGGAGACGTACGTAGCTACGTACGTACTGTCTGAGGCGGAACTATCCTTAGGCTTACCAGGCCTAAGGCCCCCACGTAGTTTCGGGGTTTTTTTAAAATTTTAATATTAATATTAGTGGTTTTTATTTGTTAAGAACGCATAGATGTTGTGTTTTGTATTGGGTGTTATTTAGACATTTAAATAATTTTAGAATGTGTTCGTTTTAAATCCTAAACCCAACCCCTCTTTCTGCGCAAGGTCTTCCATAAATTTTTCCTTCAATTATTAATCTCATTTCTCTTCCTATATATCTCTCCCTGCGGATCAAAAAAAAAAGAACTACCTCAAAACCAAAACCAAACAAACTATATCCTTGTAATTTCAAAATCTAATTGCTCAGAGCTTGGCCCCATATTTACCAAAATCCTGATTCCGTCTCAGTGTACTGTAGTATTTAATGATAGTTGACCACTGATAGTTTTTCTTAAATAAAAGACCAAATGGTACATATACATGCGGTTAATTAAACCTTCACCTATTTTTTCCCACGGCAAAAGAGATTTTTTTGTACTATCGATACATTGTTTCATCGATGGTAAAAGAGAAAATGGTGTTAGCAGCAACAATATACTAAATGGAAACAATACTTATGGAAAAACTATAATTAAATACTCCCCCGTCCGTATTTGTTAGTCCATTTTGCGAATCTGTGTCATTTTCAAATGTTCATATCTTTCAATAGGGACTTCAAAAAATATGAAATATAGATTTTATTTAATAGATCTCAATTAATTTTATTATTTTATATTTTCAAAAATTATGAAAAATATTATAATTGGAAGATAAAATGGTTTTAAAATGACACAAATTTCCAAAATGGACCAACAAAGGTGATCTTATTTTTTGCTGTCTCACCGGAGTGCTAGAGGTTATTGTTAGCAGGGCTGCGCACGGTGCGGATCGGATCGGATTCCTATGAATCCAATCCTAATCCGCGAGTCATGGTTTTTTGAAAATGAAATCCGTGTCCGGACCAAAGGTCTCACGGTTCGGTCCCGATTTTGTCCACGGATTCCATCAACCAATAACCAAGTACGTACATGATTATAATCACTAACCCGATTTAGTTTGTGACCCAATTCAATTTTTTTTCGTGTAATTCAATTGTTCCCCCTTTCCAGTTAACTAGCATGTGTTCCAGCAAACTACTTCATTTATTAAAATAAAAAAAATAAACACAGACAATTCCAGCCATAGACCTGAATTATACAACAAACAGTTCCAGCAAACGACTGAGTATATATGGCTTTGGCTTTCCCCCCTCTATAAAAATTGCACTTTACCCTCCTTAGTTTTGATAGTTTATATTGATATGCCATATTGTCAAATAGTGACCAATAATTTATAGAAATAGGTGTAAAATTATAATTATCTACTCATATCGAGTCCCCTTCAAGTAAAGGCGTCCTCATTTTAAATAAAATGCGGATATTTCCTTTTCTCCCCTTTCCCGATCAAATTTCGATGATCCGAGCCGCTTAATGTTTTCAAAACGTGATTTTAAAGTTACACGTGAGAAATCAATACAAAAAATAATCGGGAAGGGCTTGATTTGAGCAATTTTTATTTGAAGCGTTCAATAAAATACAAACAAAAACTGTTCGGATCAAGCCCTTTCTGGTCTTTTTTTTTTACTCATTTCTCACGGGTACCCTTAAAATCACGTTCTGAACATATTGAGTATCTTAGATCATCGCAAACTGGTCGGGAAAGGGACGTCCTTAACTTAATACGGTAAGGTTGCCCTTACTTAAAGTTTTGTGATTACATATATATTATATATTTTTATATTTTTAATTATCTCATGGATCAGTTCGGATAATCCACGGTTTTCAAATGAAAATCCAATCCTAATCCGTATCTCACGATTTTTTAATTTTTGAATCCATGTCCGGACCATTAACTCAAGAACAAAATCCAAAATGTACAGATTGGTTTTGGTCCGGACCGGTTTCACGGTTTACCCGATTTTTTGTGCAGCCCTAATTATTGGTGTCCGTCTCTCAAGGAAGTTTAGTGGGCACCGTACTAGAAGAAGAAAAACTTGGAACAAAAATAAAAAAATAATAAAAAAAAGAAGAAAAACTTGGAACAAACTCGGAAACTAAGAGAAGAGGAGGAATTGAGTGTGTCTTTTACAGGCCAATTGAAGGAGACAAAATGAGCCCAAAACTAACTTTCACCGAAGACAAACAAAGCCAACCAATACATGATCAGGTGAGGCCCAGCCTGAATTATAGAGATGGGAAACTTGGTGGGAAATATTATCAATATTCAACGGGAGGGGAGGGTTTTGCCCTTCATAGATGTTTTTCCTTTCTTTGTAGTGATACATGTGTTTTCTTGATTTCTTTAATTCTCCCTTTTGAATGAGGATTTGTTCTCTCAATCTCAAATCAGAGAGTTTTTTTTTTTGGGTATTCCCTCTTTCCTTTTTCTCTTGGCTTCCCTTTCATCACTGACATGCCGATTCAAAATTCCCACATTGATGGTGATGACGGTTCTCTCACAAAGGAAGGCAATGGTAGTGGTGGTAGTTCAATGACGAATAAGATCGATTGACTCGCTAACTTCACTACTACGAGTGTTTGAGTTTTTAATCATTGTGAATTTTCTTTGTGCATAGGAGTGCGGATGGGGCGGCCCATCATTTGGCTAGTATAGATAGTAGTGGTCATAAAACTACCGTCACCACAGGGGGTGCGGTGGCCGGCCACAACACGCGTGTAAAAAATCAGCTCAATCTAATATGCGTAGGTGATCGATTCAATCTTTCATTTTTGAATGGCTCAGATCATCTGATTTTTGGAAGTTTGAATCGAGCACCTGCACATATCGGATTGAGCTGATTTTTCACAGGGCCCACTAAATTTTTTTTTTAATTATTGAACGTCTTGGATCATTCATGCGGCCCGAGGTGAGCCCCGCACGCGCGGTGACTGTAGTGTGATTGGTAGTTGTACCGTAGAAGGCTTTCAATCTTGTGACTTTCTATTCCTTTGATTAAGAACGGATGGGACTTCTAGGTGGTTAATTAGCTTAATTGTGTATCAAGAAAGTTATTACCAATTTAACAAAAAACAGAGAAGAAGAGAAGAAGAAGAAGACGACAATGTTTGACTTTAAGCTTAACATGTCTCTCAATGAGTTTCATTTAAAGACCACAAATCGCTGAACAATCCTTTTCTCTTTGGTAAAAACGACAAAATATAGACGTGGACATATAGCCTAACTAAATTTATACTTTAGCATTTTTATGAAAAGATGTGATTTGGCACTTCACTTTTAGTCAATAACGGTCTATTTTTTGTTTTATTTTCTCACATAATCAAGACATAAAGTGGAGTGTCAGTGACTAAAACTGTAATGCCAAAATCAATTTCCTTTTACGAACAAAATGCGGCAAATACTAATGGACTCTAATCGAACAGCGCTGCCCCCTTGTCCAAAATCTTTCTTTCGCCGTTGAAGATGTGCGCAGCCGCCTCTGTTGCTTCAGAAACAGAAGGAAGAGAATCCACTGCTGATTATTCAACTTGATATATATACTGTTGAAAGCCGACTGAACAACGTACTTAAGTTGTTAACAAACTATATGCGGTTTGAAAATGTCGAAAAGTTGTTATATGTTAGGTAGCTCATTAATTTACTTTGATGTTTCTTCAACGACAACGAGAGTTACCAGATAAGGCTGGTCTAATTGCCTTTGCCTTCAAGAGAATCTCCCTTGAATTTTAACTACCTTGGCTTTGTCGAAAACTACTACTACTATTCTCTCTCTCTCTCTCTCTCTCTCTCTCTCTCTCTCTCTCTCTCTCTCTCTCTCTCTCTCTCCCATCCGATTATTTTTGCAAGTTCGCGGGGTGCTATTTATTCTCTTCTCGTGTACGTAATAAAAGGAGAATATTAAACATGAATTAGGATAGAGAGTTTTTATTTTTTCTTTTTTGATAAGTATCAATGGTTGAGCTTATTTAAAAGCTACCCAGTTGCCCATCTGGCAAAGTTATCATATTAATTTGCTTGTTTACAAGGATTATCTCTGCACGTTCCATCGATCTGTTTCCTTGTAATTAATTAGAGAATCATTGACTTCTGTTTATTAATTGATGTTAATTTTTTATCTTTAAAAAAAATCCTTAATTGCATCTTTTCTGCTCTTCATCTTGATTTATTGGCTTTCAAGTTTCTGTTCTAATTAAAGTCGTACACTCACCAATCTAAAATGGGACTTCCGTGTACTCCTAATTTGGTTTTTTGGTTTTCTATGTAATCTTACGCGTGTTTTTGGTTGGTTTTTGAGGATTGTAGGATACGTCATACGTGTTTGAGTTTTAGGTTTCGGTGTTTTTTTACGTTCTTGTTGATTGGTTGGCGTCTTGTCTTCTTGACTTTCGGGTCTTGGGTGGGGCTTGTCTTGTCGTTGTGCCCTTGGTTCGTTAATTAATTAATCTTTGTTTTCTTGTTTCAAAGATTATTAATTGTATAGGAATTAGCTACCATGTTTCCGCACTTCCGATGGCCTGAAACAAGAAATGCTTAGTAAACACTACTACAATAATCGTTAAAGATGACAGTTTAAAAGTGTCATTAAACGTGAAAGATGACAGTTTTGAAACTGTCATCTATGGAGCTGTCATTAAAAGTCTAGATTTGTTATGACAATAAAAAACTGTCATTAAACATATAAGATGACAGTTTAAACCTGTCATCTTTGTGATAAAAGATGATACTCAAAAATAATGTCATTTCTTTCAATCGCAAAGATGACGGATTTGAACTGTCATCTTCATAAATTTAAAGAACTCATCGATATCTAGTGAATTGATAAAAAAAATTTAATTTTTCTTACAAGAATGCGTGGCCGCCCACGTGGCACCCATGTGCCTCTCGCATGCATGGCCGCCCAGTGGCACTTGTGTGCATGTCGCCTACTTAGCACTTGTGTGGCCAGCAAATATTTGCTTGCCCCAGGACGTAAACTCAAGAACTTCAGTTCCTCGCGCGCGTGTTACCATCTGAGCTGGCACGCTTATTGTTAACAAAAGACATTAGTATATAACATGGTATCAGTATATGTTCGAACAATGTGTGATCACTGATCTGAGCACTTCTTAATGTCAGTTTGATGAAACTGTCATCGTAGACATTGAAAGTATGAGATGACAGTTTTAAACTATCATCTTATGTTTTTCTGACACTTTTGACTGTTATCCTTTATGATCAACTGCAAGGTCAGTTCTGAACTAAAACTGTCATTAAAACGCTCTAGTTTCAACCTCGTCGGCTTTTAAGGAAAACTGTCATTAAAAGGTTTCCCATATGGGCTTCCAGAAGCGCATGTTTTAATGTCAGTTTTAAGCAAAAACTGTGTCAGTTTTAAGCAAAAACTGACATTAAAGAAAAGATAATAATGTCACTTTTATTCTAAACCGTCATCTTATATCGCAAAGATGACAGTTTGTAAGAAGGAATGTCATCAAAAGTCTACCATCATATTTTCGATGACAGTTTTACAAAAACTGTCATTGTTTCAATTTTTTGAGTGTCATCTTTTAAGGTTTTTGTAGTAGTGAAAAAACTGCAAATTATGAGAAATTATTACACGAAGTCTGTGATACGTGCTTGGCCCTCGATGTATCATTATCGAGTTAATAAAATATTTTGTTTTGCCTATCAAGAACATAATACTACCTCCGCCCCTAAATGTTTGGCCGTTTCACAAAACGAGAACTCAAAAATAATGCATTTCTTTCAAGAAAAAATTTAAATTTTTTTCATAAATTTAAAGAACTCATCGATATCTAGTGAATTGTTGAAAAAAAATTTAATTTTTCTTACAAAAATTGTATTATTTTTACGTCCTCGTTTTGCGAAACGGACAAATATTATGGGACGGAGGGAGTAATTTGTTGCACTTTTATAATGCGATTTGCGTAATGTAAAGCGTTAGTATATAAGATGGTATCAAATGTGACAACAATGTGTGATCACTGATCTGGCATTCTTATCATTTTCTGCATGTAAACCATATGAGCAAATAGATTTCAGTTTTCTCCTTCCTTTTGATAATAGGGTGTCTGAACTTTCATTCGTCTGGACTAACCTCGCGGCTTTATAGTTAGATGACCTGAAAACTTCCAATGGGCACAGAATTTGTGATGCAACGCAGTTTCCTTATACTAAACTATTTGAAAGAAGAAATCACGAACAATGTTTAAGCAAGAGGTACTTCCTCTTTGAACAAATGAATTAATTTGATAATTTTAAAAAAGGAGTAATTCATAAACAACCAACCTTGAGCTAAGGCTTACATATCAATTTATAATAGTAGAATACTAAAATACTAAAAAGAAAATAAAATCAACCCTAATGCTTCTTGACCAAGCAACCTACATAATAGAAATACTAGAGATCTAAATAAACTAGGAAATTAACTTGCCTTGTTCGGATTCAAATTTGAGTTTTTTTGAGTCTGGTTTTTGGAATAATGAGTGTAGAGAGAAATTAAGGTAACAATTGAAGATAGGAGAAATGAGTAGAGAAAAATAGAGATAAATGAGAGTAATTGTTGGAGATAGGAGTAATGGGTGGAGAGGAAAATGAGAGTAATGATTAAAAGTATGAGTAATGAGTGTTTTTTGAGTTAAAATTTTTTTTTTTCAAGTTTCAATCTAAACAATAATAATTCTAGCAAATCGACCAAAATAAAAAAATTCCTATATTTCTAGATTAATTAGAATATTGATCTGCATCATTCTCCCCGACTTGAAAAAACTCATCCTCGAATATATATAGTTGAATTTACCGAAACTTATCCGCATCAAGCTTGTACTTCAAATTGATTTTTCCCAATCCAAATTGTAAACAATTAAGAGTCTTAAAAGTGCGGAGAAATAATTTTCATCAGTAAAACAAATTTACCTTCCTCCCAGATCGAAACACAAGGACTCTTCCGTGTAGTGTTTTTAATAAACTCCCAAAATGGATCAATAAATTCATTACTTTACTCAACTTCACCATCTTCAAGCATTTTAACTTCCTTATTTTGCAATATTTTTTGATTTCTTTTTGCAAGGTAAGACGTGTAATCGATATTGACCCATTTTTTTAATGTGCCAGGCCTAATCCACCGGGGAAAATCACGGAGTCCTCACCGTGTAACTTGAGCTAATCGATATTGAATAAATTCAGACGCATTTAAAAGCTTAATAAGCGTGAGAATGACGTGTCATTTTTTAACATAATAATTTATATATTAAGATCGACCAACTTTGTACCCTTTCTATCCGTTATTAGATTCAATGAAATACTCTTACAGGTCCAACAAGATTGGTCCCCGAATTATTCGATATATTGCGTCCGATACCAAGTTATAAATAGTAGTAATTTTTCATACACCAATGATAATTAACCACCCGGAACAAGTAACAATGACAAATTAACAAAAAGTAGTAAAAAAACAATTAATGGATTTGCTTGACTAAACCATGTGGATCACACGAATCAAATTAACAAACAATTAAGGGGAAATGATTGTACTGATTAATTTAGTGTTCAAGTGGTTGTGGATGTAGACATACGTAGTTACGTACCACCGATAATTTTTCTTAAAAATAAAAGACCATGTGGTACATACAGGGGCAGAGCTGTGTATGGGAGGGCTGGGGTGGCCGTTGGGAGGGCTGCGGTGGCAACGGCCCCCTGACTTTGGACTTTCTTTTTTTTTAATTTAGTTTCACATGCGTGCGATCGATTTTCTTTTTCGACAAGACAAATCATATTTACTACTACTACTAATCTAGGGGAATAGCAGCAAAGTGAACCAAACCGATGAGAACGGCCGAACCATAACCAAAAAATTTCCCGTGGGTATGGGTATGGTTGAGGCCTTGAATACCCGAACAGGTATCGGTTCGGGTATGGTTTAGCAGATCCCCGAACCGAAATATATATGTATAGGAGTCTAGTGGTCGAAGTGCATATGTCCAGAAATTTTGGGACCAAATTGTTGCATGTGTTACGATTTAAGGGCCTAGAGTGTGATAACTTTTTATTTATAATTAAGGTTACAATTGACAGCTACACATTCATACCTCAAACAGTCAAACCCACCCCCTCCTCTCTTCTGCGTTGCAGACAACCCTTCGCGGCCTCACCGCCGCTTATTATCGTCGTCCTCTCTCTCTCTCTCTCTCTCTCTCTCTCTCTCTCTCTCTCTCTCTCTCTCTCTCTCTCTCTCTCACACACACACACAAAAACATGAGACACCCCCACCCACCTTCTCTAATGTCGTCAAGCAAAATATTCAATCGAAGGCTCTGGAGATCGGCCGCTCCAGCGACATCAAAACATACGTACTCCTCTCTCTCTCTCTCTCTCTCTCTCTCTCTCTCATCAATCAGAGCCAACCCCAAGAAGTTGAAATCCAACAAAATTTTTAGATCCGTCCACAGCAATTGTCATTTGGTTCAGGTACCCGAACCCCGAATGGTTAGGTTATGGTTTCTTCTTGCTCTCCCCGTTTGGGTATCGGGACGGATATGGGTAGGGGTTCGGTTTCGAAGATCGGGTACGAAATTCTCCATATCCGCCCCGAACGACCCGATTGCCATCCCTATAGGGGAAAAGGGGATGAGACTCGTGGGGTTTTAACCCTAACTTGATGCGAGTATAAGAAGTCCACCACTTGACTGTACTCAGTCCATTTGCCACATGCGAACTAGAAAAACACTCCTGATTTTTAAAAAAATGGAATAACGCTCTCATAGTCACTTTAAAATTTTCCTTTTTAGGATAAAACAATAACACTACATTTTTTTTACTTTAATAGTCAGGAATTTTTTTTTAGTATACTTAATTAAATTCTGAACTCTATTTTTTATACACTTAATAAATAATCAAAAGTTTATTGTTATCACATTTTTTTCTTCCCTTAGTTTGGCCCTTCCCAGGCACGGATTCTGGCTTCGCCACTGGGTACATACATGTGGTTAATTAAATCTCCACCTATTTTTTCCACACCAAAAGAAATTTTCTTGTATGATCAATCGATACAGTAACCACTGGATGATCTAACATTCATTGTGAGAAGGCGTAACATGTTACAATTGGGGGACACCGTAAGAGGGGATATATATGCTAAAATTTTCCAAGAAAAAAATATGAAAATACTATTGAGAATCCTCCAGCTAGGCACGAGCAATCTACTAGCCACTAGGATTGATGGGATTATTTTCCTTATCAATGATGCTTAATTACTTTTCCTTGGTTGGTAGAACTATTGTATTGAATTAGTTTACAAACCTAATTAAAATAAAAACATGATCAGATCCATCATGAATTAACATCTCATTGGGCCTGAGATGTTAGATTTGTGAGGCTGCTACGAAAGCTTAGGAAAGTGAGCTGGGTTAAAGACTTAAAGTTATTACTTATTCTGAATGGGCTGGGTTGAGGTTGGACATGGCAGATCCATCATGAATTCATGGTGACCATACAAAGCCTTCCCATTGACACCTAGCTCCCATTCCTCTAAGCCTTTTGGGTTTTTTTTTTTTTCTTGTTTTATCCTTATTTTTAAAAAAGAATCACGTTTGTTAGCTTCACGTCAAATTTTTTGTGAATTATTGATTCGTGAGGAATCGAAAAAGTAAAACAATTTTACTTTCACCCAAATATTTTTAAAAATATCCAAGTTGGGCTTTTCTTGGATATTTCCAAAGAAATTTGGGTAAACATCAAATTTTTTACTTTTCAATAAGTCACAAAAAAAAATCTAATTAACAAACTGTAAAAAAAATTGAATAAGAACAAAATCAAAAAAAACCCCAAAAAGCTAAGAAGAATAACACCCTAATGTTGACAACAACACCCTCAACAATCAAGCAACACAAAAACAATGGCCAATCCCCAGAAAACAAAAGTCTCAAAACAAAAACAAAAAAATGTCATACAAGAAAAAAAAATGCATCTGTTTTCTTTTTGTCAGCAAAAGAGATTTTATAAATCTTTAAAAAGCATTACAAAAATTTAAAGGATCTTAGGCACACCGGCATAACCCACCCGAGAACCAAACCTAAAGGGAGACTTTGCTATAAAAAAAAAAATATGCATCTGATATGTGCCAATCAGCACACAGCTTCTTTTTAGCATAGGCATCCAACATTTGGGTAATGAACTACAAGTTTGAGTTGCGTAAATCATTTAGTCACAGGATGAAATAAAATTGGGTAATTTCACTTGCCAACTGTTAAGGATCTAACAATGGGGTAGATCTGGTGGAGGAGGAGGCAAACAAGTCGATGGGGTGGGCCCGTCCTCGACAACAAAAGCAGTCGCAAGCCCCCACAGCAAATGTGTATCCAAGTGACAATGTATAAACCATACACCTGCACTCGCCATCAAATTTTCAAAACCTATGAATAAGTACACATTTAATATTGTTCAAAAACAAAAAGTACCCATTTTGCAATCTATACACGCTTATTTTCTTGTAATTGATGAATTAAAAATAAGTAAAACTAAGGGTAAAATCTTTTGGTGGTGAATTACTTATCAGTTGTTATTTTTAAGTAATTTTTTTTTATCATCTGTTATTTTTAAGTATATTCAGTTAAAACAAACACTCTGCCAACTGTCCTGCAAATTTATTAAGATGTGTTAGGTAAGAACTAGCACTAATTAATCACTTATTCTACTCGACAAAATTAATAGAAAAATTCTAAAATCAGGCCAATGGATTGATAATAGTAAGTGTGTAAATGTGTATTAAATGGTGTAAAAAGTGCACAGAAATACATGTTTTTCTTATCTTCTAGTGTGCTTATTGTCAGCCCAGTAAACTGACAATAGCAAGACCGAAATTAATAAGCACTAAGCAACGGTTTCATTTGTTATAGCTACACCCGTGATCCCATTTGTTTGCTCAACAGGAGAACTCCAATTCGTAATGGGGACATTCAATTAATGCATGTCTTTCTAAAAAGTTTAAAGAGATCCGTTTCAATAAAAGTTTATTGAGATTTCAACTATTACCCTTGTTCTCTATCTTTAAAACTACTTTTAATTTCATTTACAAGGGTTATTTTGTGGGAATTTACACATTTTTTCTTTGAATTTGACTTTTCAAGGAGAGCAAAACATCCCAAAATAAAACGGTACGCAAACAAAATGACATTCGGGGCGGTATTATATACAAAAAGTAAAAAGTTATGGAAACTAAACTAGTCTGAAGATCCAATAGCGAAACCGTACCTGGATTATCTGCTGTAAATCTAATGACAGCCCACCTTCCAACAGAAACTGCAATTGTATTGCGTTTCTGTGGATTGACGAGATTGAACATTTTGGGTCCAGTTACAGCATCGAAATTGCCAAACCCTTGGGCCAAAACATAGAAGTTGAACCCATGCAAATGGATCAGGTGGCTCGCTATCCCCGCCACCTGTCACACCCTCGATTTTCAACATAATTATAAAGGAATTTTCATAAATAAAATCTCACTTAATACGCACAATTCCCCAAAAGAAAGTTGACATTTCCATTCCATCAATTACGCTCTAACGCCCAAATTTTCACAAAAGTACATCTTTGGCTCAATGGCCCCAAATCGTCAAAAGTATTGAATATCAAAGAAATTAAAAGCTTACAATATTCTTTAATCAAAAAATTTACAATTAGAGTTACAAATACATCTTTCAAAAATAAATTACAAAGATGCCTTAATAACTCTTCAGTGTTAACTTTCAAAATCGTGTCCACAATTCATGCAATCCCAACATGAAGTTACTGTCCAAAGTTAGCACCTGAAAAGAAAGTAAGGTTTGAGCTACACTAACCCAGTAGAAAGCTCTAATCTAACAATGTATGCATATGAAATGTAGAAACGATAACCAGAGGAACAACAGCGACTGAGACCAACGGAATGAAGCAACAACAATAATCCAACTTCAATCTTTCATTTCCAAAATCAATCATATTTATCAACGTGTAACCTTTGAAAGCATCGTGAATCAAAGTGTATCTCGCACATGTGTCATGAGCCGAAACTCTTACTGGGCCAATTAAAGGACCCCAATGTCCTCTGCCAGGCTCTTTACCCATTCGAGATGTCCTGATAGGAGCATATAGCTCATGCCGGGCCATTTATAGGACCCCGATGTCCTCCGTCAGGCTCTTTACCCTTTTGGGATGTCCTAATATATTTTCGTTGTGTCCGTAAAGTTTCAAAATCCTTTTCCCATCAATCCATACCGTTCAAATCCATTTTTTTTTGGTCCATAAATAATTTTTGTACAATCATGTTCAAATGAGCATTAAGATCATGGATACGTGCAATGAAGACATTAGATATGAGTACTCAAGTTAAGGGATCATTAGGAAAGTTTTTGGAGTGATTCAGAAGTGAACAGAACCCAAAACAATAAAGGATGGATCAAATCAGCAAAATTGTCCAGGCAGGAAGTGTTATCGATAACCTTTACGAGTGTTATCGATAACAATAGGTTGAGGTCAATTAAAACGCAACGTTATCGATACCATGAAGGGAGGTATCGATAACAAATGGGTTAATATCGTTCCAGACGCGAGGGTAGCGATAACAATGGCAAATGTTAGGGATAACGATGCAATGTTAGGGATAACAATGCAATGTTAGGGATAACGATGACAAACGTTAGGGATAACAATGACAAACGTTAAGGATAACGATGCAACGTTAGGGATAACGATGGATTTCTGGGTTTGGAACGTAACGTTATCGATAACAATGGAAATGTTATCGATAACAAATGGGTTTCGGGCAGATTTTTGACAGAACCACGTGGGTTTTCAACAACAAACAACAACAACAACTACCACAACAATTCATGGCACGAATCAAGACAATAGAACCAAGTCATAAACATATAATGCAAGTTAGAACTCCCTACTTCAAGATCAAAGAATGAAATCAAAGGAATCCTCCAAGCCCTAGCCCCAAATCTTGGAACCAAATGAAATACACTTCCACCGAGCTCACACCGGTGCAATACGGGCCGCAATACGCGAATGAACAAAGGGATGAAGGCTATTTTGTTTGGGTTTTGGATGATTTTGGTTGAAATTTTGCAAGAGTGAGTGAGGGAGAGGGAGACCGAGAGAGAGAAAAGAACGGGAGAGTGAGAGAGAATGGGGGAATAAAATTCCCTGCCTCTCACCCCACACACATATATACACACCTCACGAATTTACCTTTCAATTTCCACATTATATCACATTAGCCCCAAATCTCGATATTTCAAATCAATTTCCTCCTTTTTATTCCTTAGAAAATATTTAAATCAATTTTATGAATTTACGGGTCTTTACACCACCACTGTGTTTTGAAGCACATTTTGTATTTATTCAAATTTTTTTCGTATTTGTTAGTTTTCGTCGACTTTTTGAGGATTATTACTTCGTCAAAATGAGAGAAATCTAAAAGGTAAAAAATTATGATCAAAATCCTTTTTTTAATGAAGACAAAAATAAGCTAATTTTTTCCGCCTGTTAGTTACACTCTCACCTCAAACCATCTGCTATCGAATCCCCTGACCCAGGCAACTCTCTCTCTCTCTCTCTCTCTTTCTCTCTCTCTCTCTCTCTCTCTCATTTTTCCCAACATGTTTTGCACATGCCAGAATATTTTTCATTTCAACGCAATTTTATTTTTTTTTTTGTATTTTAAAGTAGTTTATGAAGTTATGCATACAAAAAAGCTACGTGCATAGCAAGCTGTGCACAACAGCCTTTTTCTCCCACCTCGGGTCTCAAAAAGATGATCGGAACCGCTCATTTTGTTCAAAATATGTCGTTTAAGGTCTCTGTAAAAAATGAGTTTCGTTCGATGCCGTTAGAGGCGTTAACAAAACACCCAAAATCACTTCAGAATTTAGCCGCTGTGCACAGCTTGCTGTACACGTAGCACAACTCTTATGCATATGAGTAAGGGATAGCTCCCGTAGCTGTTGGGTTTATATGAACAGTAAAGCTACTGGTACAGCAGGTAGTGCACAGCAGCCGTGCACAGACCGCGTTTGCGCCCGTCTCGGGTCCCATAAAGATGATCGGAGCCGCTCATTTTGTTCAAAATACTTCATTTAGGGTCCCTGTAAAAAATTACTTCAATCCGATATCGGGAAGGGTGTTTACAAATCATCCAACTTTGGTTCAGTAAATTTTGAACCAAAGTTGGATGATTTGTAAACACCCTTCCCGATATCGGATTGAGGTGATTTTTTACAGGGACCCTAAACGAAGTATTTTGAACAAAATGAGCAGCTCCGATCATCTTTGCGGGACCCGAGACGGGCGCAAACGCGGTCTGTGCGTGACTGCTGTGCACTACCTGCTGTACCTGTAGCAGTGTTCTTATATGAATGACAAAGGGAGACACCGACTAGTTAGAGAGAGAGAAGCATGCAAGAGCTAGAGAAAGTATCAACTTTAAAGGGAGAAAGGGGTTATAGGGATTAGTCCAAGGTGCGTGCAAGCAATCCCAGAACACTATGTATTACCAAAAACAAAATAACATATTTGTCGTGGCAATATAAAAATTGGTCGTGGCTTTAATGCCACCCCTAGAAAAACCTCTAGATGTTTGAAATCTATCTTTTTCGATTCTTCTGTTAATTCCTCTCTTTTTTGCAATACCAATCAATAATGTAACAATTATTACACATTTAAATTTGAGGGATTCAACTGTATTGCATATTAAACCTTATTGAGTAAAAACATAATCCGTTAATTTGTTATTCTTAGGCACTTTAACTCAAAGCCACCCAGTTGGATATTTGGTCCAACCAATATTCTGTGAGCTTTCTATTAGGCACATTGGCGGCTCCACCCTTTAGCAAGAGCAATCGCTCAAAGACTCCGAAAAGAAAAAAATTTAGAATACATGTGAAAATTTTATAATTTTTTGTTTTTTCCCTTCTTGAATACCGTACCTAAAAATAGTTGAACACTCTACCCAAACATATTTGAACACCCAACAATCTTGCGGAACTCTACCCGTTGGACTTTTCTGAGGTGGACTTAGTTGCATTGTGTTAAGAAAATAAAGTCTCACATTGCTTGGGAGTGCAATGGGTGATCACTTAATAACATTTGGAATCTTTTCACTCATTACCAATTGGTTTTGAGATGAACATAAAGTTTCTACATGGTATCAGAGCAGGCCCGTTCCGCCCCACATTTGAAAAAAAAATTACAATCCACACCTTACAATGACATACTAGCAAAAAGGTTGTATGATGATAGAACCCAAAAGTGATCACACGTGCATGACAGACCTCAAACATGACTACACGTGAGGGGGGATGTTAAAGAAATAGAGTCCTACATTGTTTGGGAGTGGAATGGGTAAACTGTAACGACCCGCTCCATCTTTGTACAATATTGTCCGCTTTGGACGCCCAAAGCCCATAGACTTCCTAGTGAGGTCACCCATCCTCGGATTGCTCCAGGACGAGCACGCTTAACTGCGAAGTTCCTATACGCTTTGGCCCGCCCTCACGGCTTTAAAAGGCCTTGTACAAGTAGGAGGAATCTTTTCTTATAAACCATAACTTACCCCCCTCCCGTCCGGACGGAGCCTGCCATTCTGCAGTACCTCCGGCTACCGAAAAGCGGGGTGTCACATAAACACTTAATAACATTTGGGATCTCTTCACTCATTGCCAATTAGTTTTGAGATAGATATGAAAAGTCCCACATTGCCAAGGATAGCAAAGTGAACAGAACCGATGGGTACCTGAACCGTAACCGAAATTTTTCCCCAAACCATAACGAAAAAATTCCCCGTGGGTATGGGTATGGTTGAGGCCTTAGATAACCAAACAGGTATCGGTTCGGGTATGGTTTAGCAGATTCTCAAACCGAACCGAACCGAACCGAAATATATATGTATAGAAGTCTAGTGGTCAAAGTACATATGTCCAGAAATTTAAGGACCAAATTGTTGCATGTGTTAAGGTTTAAGGGACTGGAGTATAATAACCCTTTATATATAATTAGAGTTTACAGCTACACATTTATACCTCAAACAGTCAAACCCACCCCCTCCTCTCATCTACATTGCAAACAACTCTTCGCGGCCTCACCACCGCTCATTGTTGTCTCTCTCTCTCTCTCTCTCTCTCTCTCTCTCTCTCTCTCTCTCTCTCTCAGACATGGGAAACCCCCACCAACCTTCTCCAATGTCGTCAAGCAAAATATTCAGTCGAACACACAGATCGAAGGCTCCGGAGATCGGCCGCTTCGGTGACATCAAAACATATGTACTCCTCTCTCTCTCTCTCTCTCTCTCTCTCTCTCTTAATCCCTCTCTCTTCTCTCATCGAGCAGAACCCACTCTTAATCCCTCTCTCTTCTCTCATCAAGCAGAACCCCTCTCTCTTCTCTCATCGAGCAGAACCCACTCTTAATCCCTCTCTCTTCTCTCATCGAGCAGAACCCACCCCAAGAACTTGAATCAGACAAGGTATCGGGGCGGATATGGGTAGGGGTTCGGTTTCGGGGATCGGGTATGGAATTCTCAATATCCACCCCGAACGCCCCAATTGTCATCCCTACACATTGCTTGGGAGTGGAATGGGTGATCACTTAATAACATTTAGGACATATTCACTCATTGTCAATTGGTTTTGAGATGGATGTAAAGTTTCTACGTGGTATCAGAGAGGGACCCGTTCCACCCCACATTTTATAAAATTCATAATTCACACCCCACGATGACAGACCAATAAAAAGGTTGCACAATGATAGAACCCAAAAGTGGCCACACGTGACAGACCTCAAACGCGGCTGCACATGAGGGGGAATATTAAGAAAATAGAGTCTCACATTGCTTGGGAGTGAAATAGGTGATCACTTAATAACATTTGGAACCTTTCCACTTATTGCCAATTGATTTTGAGATGGACATAAAGTTCTACACATTGGACATTCAACTTCAAAATTTTGTTGTGTATGTGAGATTTGATGAAAAAATTTTAGAGCTCAAAAAGATCGGTGATCTTGCTGCAAAATTAGTGGAGACTGCTAAGTACGTCATATATGGATTGATTTATTTGCTTGTGACATTGGTGTTAACTCTTTCTGTTGTCACTTCAACAATTGAAGAAGTTTTCTAGCGATAAAGTACATAAAGAGGAATCTACACAATCGAATAGGAGATCAGTGGATGAATGGTTGCTTGGTTACTTATATTGAGAGCGATGTATTTGATACCGTTGGTAATGAGACTATTATGCAACGGTTTCAAAATATAAAATCTCGTCACGGGAAATTGTAATATCCTATATACTTTGAAGTTTTTTTTTGACATTGTTGATATTAATCAATGAATTTGTGTTTTATTTATAGTTATGATTTCTAAAGGTGGTAGAGATTTCTGAACACTCTTCTCAAAATATCTGGAGCCGCCACTAATTAGGCACTTAATCACGATGTCACCTTCAACAAACAGGGTGGCTTTGGTGGATGGATAGCCAAGCATAGAATGTATAATTGTCAAAAACAAAAAAGCAAAAAACAAAAAAAAACAAATCAAGTGACAACATTTTATTTACCCAAAGGGTTAGCCATTCAACTTCCACTTAAGGCAGAGGACCCGTTTGTTAGGGGTTAAGGAAAGAGATAAGGGAGAAGGAAGGGGTGTTTTGTAATTTGTAGTGGGACACGAAAGACGCAGAAGGCAGGGGGAGAGTTTATTCCCTAGAAAATAGAAAATTTAGCTTAAAAGTGCTAAATTTGTTTTTCTGATTTCTCTCGTCAAAACAAATTAATAATTCATAAAAATTTGATACAAAATTAACAAATACGAAAAATATTTGAATAATGACAAAAAGGAAAAAAGCACAAGTTTTTTTCCTTTCTTGGAACCTAGGTCTCATTCGTTTAAAAGTACTTTTAATGATTTAGATTTATTAAAAGTATCATACGAACAAGATAAGTTAGCAAATCATTAATCATCTGTGAGATGAGTATCTTACTTGTAGGATACTTTTTCTTTGCAATCTAGATTATTAATTGTCGAGATAAATCGTAGTGAACTATAGGACGGGTTCATAAATATTCACCAAAACATTAGCTAAGACAATATCTTTTGTACCGAAAATGTTTGTGCCTGTGTGCCGAGAAATTTTTTGACTGTTGAATTTTGACACCCGAAAAAATTGCTCGGCACAAAAATTTTTGGGATAGAAGAAATCGGACCCCACATTAGCCCAGGCCCAGTGAATCTGCTACGACGATTATTGAAAAAAAAAAAAAAACAGAAACTGCTGGGACATTGTTGCATAATTTGGGCGGGTAGCTACAATGCCAAAGAAACCGAAAAAGAGAAATTTAGAAGTACTCCAATGAGCAGCGACGCCGAAATGGACGATAACCCCGTCGTACTCGCCGCCGCGGACGACGGCGGCGCTACTGTAGCTACTGCTGCTGGCGATGTTGAGGAACAGGACGACGCCGTCGATGCGGCGGCGGTTGGAGAGGGTAGCGGCGGCGGCCGCCGAGTGGGGAGGAAGTACGGGGACAGGGTGAAGGGGCCGTGGTCGCCGGAGGAGGACGCGGTGCTGAGTGGGCTGGTGAGCAACTTCGGGGCGAGGAACTGGAGCTTGATTGCCCGAGGAATCGAGGGGAGATCGGGGAAGTCGTGCCGGCTCAGGTGGTGTAATCAGCTCGATCCCAACGTCATGCGCATACCTTTTACTGGTAATTTCTTCTCCTCTTGTTGAGCGAATTTGGTTAGTCAATGGCACTCCCTGCAACCGCTCTGTGATGTCGAATGCCATGAAAAACTTAATCAAAACCTGTGTTTTTTTACTTTCTGGAAAGTAACCTGTCTTTGCAATTTGGGTTTTTGACGATTCAGATCGCTGGCTTATTTCAAGCTAAGATTTCGGGGTTCGGTGCCTGCCTTCCAGGGTGAAGGCTGGCTAACACTTAGATGAAGATCTTTGCCTAAGTTTGAACCTCCGAATAGTAAATGAAAAACCAATGAAATGGTTTTTAAATGTCACCATGTGAAATTAAGACAAAGGAAATGGAGAAAGACAAAAAAATCGGACAACCACAGATGAGGTACACTAGATTCTAATTTAGGATTGCAATACTCAGTGTTTCTGCGATACTTGTCTGTTTCAATTTGTCATGTAGACATTGGAATGCTTATGCTGGTTTAGAGCAACACACAGGCATTCCCAAGTGCTAATAGTGAGAGACTGAGAGTGTATGATTATTGCACGATATCCACTACCTTGTAAGCGTAGTTAGTCTGTTCATGGTTGATTTGTAAAGAACACTATAATCATGACCCGTGACTTAAAGTTGTTCTAACTTGAGCTATGTTACATGGACTCGAGTGCGAGTATCGGTGCCGGTGCAAGTCCAAGTCCAAGCGTCAGACGTTCCAAAACTTAAATCTTCAGATACTTGGATATGTGTCCCCAAATTGGGTATGGGTACGACCGTACGAGGACACGTCCTGAACACCTGTTTGTAGTATTTACATAATTTGAACCCGTAAATTATAACTAGAAATGTATTTAAACAAGAGGTTAAGAAAAATATGTATTTGCTATTTCATGTCCATGTGAAATACTCGTAAGCTAATTTGATATTCTTTTTCTGTAAATATAATAATAACAATTAGAGGATCCGAGTGTCCAAAAGGATGTGTCGGACACATCAAACATGGGTACTTGAGCCAAAATGAAGGATTCATGTAACATAGAACTTGAGGTAGGTCCATATTTATGTTGCGGATAAAACGTACACTAAGGATATACTCTCATATTTGTAAAGAACACATTATTATGTTGATTGGCAATCTTGTTTGGTCATGCCAGCACAAATTTATTGATCTCAAGGATATTCTTTTGTGTGATCTGATTAAGTAGTCTTTCGTCCTAACTCAGTATCTACAAGCTTGGTCAGTTGAACATAGCTTCATTAATGTTGTAGTTTCATTTACGTGCTTCCACAACGTAATCTATCGTTCTTTTGTTTTTATGTGAATGAGGTTAGCTCAAGGAAAGTGAATTTGTTATGGATGAAATATTCTATCATAGTTCAAACTTCACATATATTTATGTTCTTGTGCAATGTTCGACAGTTGTCAGCATAAAGAAACAATCATTTTGTGTTAATGCAAGTTAAATCGTCAGTTTTTGTTGCATTGAATGAACTTGTTTCAGATGAAGAGGATCGCTTAATAGTTAAGGCCCATGCTATTCATGGAAACAAATGGGCATCAATTGCTAGGCTTCTGCCTGGTAGGACAGACAATGCGATCAAGAACCACTGGAATTCTACCCTCAGTCGGCGGGGCATGGGACGCTTCAACTCCAAGTTGGAACCTAGCAACGTGGCAGAAGACCTTAGCCTTGACAAATCCAAAGCATCATCTGAGGAAACTTTGTCCTATGGAGATGTCAATTCATTAAAGCCCTTGGAAGGACAAGATGTCAGCTCTAGAGCAAGTGTGGAAGAACAGTTGGAAGACAATGCTCAACCACAAGGTCAATCTACTAATAAAGTAAATGGTCCACCTACTCTTTTCCGCCCAATGGCACGTGTTAGTGCATTTAATGCATATAATCCTTTGGAGGGTCCAGAAACTGTCCCTCCACTTCCACAGCCTATACCCATCCAAGAGCCTATGGTTCAAGCCTTGAGACCAGATGCTGGGGTCTACAAATTGCTTGAAGGAGCTTATGGAGAGCCATTAATACCTCACCAATGTGGCCATGGTTGCTGTGAGACCAAAAGTAGGGGAAAACCTCGAATTTCTTTGCTCGGGCCCGAGTTTGTTGACTTTGCGGAGCCTCCGTTATTTCCAAGTCAGGAATTGGCTGCAATAGCTACAGATATAAGTAACATTGCTTGGCAGAAGAGTGGGTTGGAAAGTAGCAGCGTCAGAGCAGTTGAAAACCTCAATCTTAGGTTTTCTTCTGGAGGACCTCTTGTCCAAATGGATCATTTCGAAGAGAGGGGAAAGAAGGGCCAGTTTAATTTTGAAGAGGGGAAGAACAACTTAATGGGCATGATGACCGATGTGCTATCAACCTCTAATGGTAGGCAACGCCTTTCTGTATCAGCTAAAGTTGGAGGCTGGACTTGATATGAGCTTGCATTCTCATAACCATACTGAACTTCTATAACAGGAGTGCTATGATCTAGGTGAAAATGTGCAGGTCATTTTAGTGATGAGAGTTGAGCCTAAAGCTAGAAGTCATGGAAAAAGGAGATCCATCTGATGGATTAGGTATGAGATTGATTTGGCGGTTATTTTTCTATGACGGAACGGGGAAAACCTAACTGTTAAAGATGTATGTTGTATTGTACTTATATATTATTGCTTCCTTGGTTTATGCAATGGTGCACCAGTATTTATTATTGCAGCTTCTTTTTCGTGAGCATGTAGACACAAACTAGCGCTTCTACGTATGTGTTACAACTGTTGCTCATATATGAGATACTTCCTGAGGAAATTAACGGACCAGGACACTTAGTCTAGGAAACCCAATCAATGGTCCTGATTTAAAGAAACTTTTCCAGGGAAGAGTTTTGGTCTTCCAGGGAAGAGTTCTGGACCGTTGATTGGATTTCCTGGAGGGTTTCCTGTTTTCTTTTTCCTGGATTGTACCAGGTCTGTTAACGGAAATCTTCCTTGCTTGCGCTGTCAGTTTATTGAATCCCCTTAAAGGGCCTATGCATGTGCAGTGTGAACATGTAGATGCACGTTTGCAAGCGTGAACACATGGATGTGCATCTTAAGAAACACGTACTCCTAAACTTGTACTTTCTGCAACCATATCAGATTGGATTTTGGTTTAATTCAGGTACACTTTTTATGCAACCAATTAGAAGATAGGTCTATCTTCAAACAAAGGGCATCAATTGCATGTTTGAGAAATAAAATCACTATCGTTGGCATTTCAAATTCAACTAGTAGAGGGGTACAGATGTCACTGCTTATAGTTTGTGTTCCATTACCTGGTATCTAAGCAACATGGATACGGGATACGATACGATATAGATACGCGGATACGTGATTTTTCCAAAAAGAAGGATATGATACGTTGGGGGATACGTTGAATATAAAAGTAAATAAAAAATATATTATATATAATTTTTAATTCCTAAAATTCCATTAATGATTAAAATTTTCCTATTACACAAGTTCACCATTTCACATGCCAAGAGAGATATATTTACATATAGTTATATAAATAAACACAACAAGAGAGAGAGAGAGAGAGAGAGAGAGAGAGAGAGAGACTTACAAGGTTGTCAAGAGAGACGAGAGAGGATATCGTTCGTGTGTTTCTAGTGTCAATTGGTTGGGGAAAAAGAAAATATAGTTCTAATTGCAATTTATACCCATTTATTATAATAAGTTAATAACATATTTACCCTCGTGCGTATCCAAAACGTATCTAAGCATATCCAACACATATCCAAAACGTATCCGGATACCAAAAAATAATTCTAAAAGCAGGATACTTTAAAAAAAAATTTATGGGACACGTATCTGGAGCATATCCGAGAGTATACCGATACGGATACGATACATGATACAGAAGCCAAAATAGAGTATCCATGTTTCATAGCCTGGTATCTGTGAGCGATTAACAAGATAGCTTTCCTGAACAGAATGGATTTTCTTCTAAAGGGGAAGAAGTGGAGGGCCTATCATTGATGGACATTTTAGAACACCTCCGAACTCATCTTTTCATCTGCTATTTACTACGACTTCATAACAAGACACGCTTTGGCCTCCTTGGAGGCACATATGCACAATGTTTGGACACACATAAAGTACCTTATAACGTTGAGGAAACTGGCTTAGGAACCAATTAGTAGAATTAAAACACTGTGGCATTATTCTTCACAACTCCACCTCCTTTAAGGTTTTTAGTTTTAGACATTGTAAGTCTAAACTTCAGGTTCATTTGTTCACAAACTTTGTTGGGTTAGATATTATTACTTCTCTGCCAGTCTTAGTTTTCCAACATTTAGAATGTGGAAAAAGACATGTATTGTATCTGTAGCGTTAAATTTTGAAGCAAGTATTGTTGTTTTCATGCATACTTGAAGTGTATATGAATATGTATATTTTGATCCATGTCCCTGATATGTGGTGTATAAACTTTTTAAGTGGGCGAATCCGTACTGTGGCATGCCTGCGTCACATTTTTGTTTGAGTGCTTCTTAGTACGAATTGATTAAGAGCCCATGGTTGCGGAAGACATTGTGATAGTGAATCTGCTCGTTAGCATCTTTGGGGCTTGGATTGGGAGCTTGAATCGCTTGATAACCTCAGGAATCACTGGGAGATTGAAAAGGTTTGTTGGCAGGGGTTATAATCACCTGGACCCATCCATGAAGTGCAAGCCTTTTACTGGTTATTCAGTTTATCTATTGAAACTTCTGTTTGGGATATTGATTCATATATATTGGTCTATGGATGTTTTAATTTGAGAACTGTTGTTTCTCTGGTTTGAGTTTCTTACTCGAGGGTTGCACTTGGACCTTAATATTTAGCAACTGGTATCCATAATCTCTTTCTGCACAATATGATAGATGTTTTCATCTTCTATTATTTATTGCATGTGCTAATATTTATACATTTTGCCTTTTTATTTTTATTTTTTTGTAGAAAGTAACTTGTCTTTGTAATTAATTGGTTTATAAGGTCTAAGACATTGATCTATTTATTGTCCCTGAAGAGTCATAACTTGTTATAGACTTTGGTTTGGTATGGAGTAGTATTTTCAGGACACACAAATGAGAAGTTTTGAACATCTCTATGAAAAATTGAGACACAAGGGATAAGAAAGACATGAAGTAAGAAAGAAGAGAATCCGGGGCAATCTGAAAGGGAGACATGTTGATATGCTTCCAATGGGAAAGTATCTGCAAGATGAAATATTTGCAAAGCAGCCCAACATTTTGGAGTTCATTGGTGTATAGTAAAAAACATGATTTGACCCTGCACCAGTCACCAGAGTTGCACGAGGAGTATGTAGGTTGGCATATTTGTGTTTGACTTTTATGTTGTTTGCACTAATTGCCTTTTATCACTCTTTTCTGTTCATTTGAAACCTTTAGGTTTTCTGTTCTTCATCATGCCTTCCTAAAGCAGATTTACTGCTTGGCTAAAATCCTGTCCTTGCCTGTTGCCATTGGTTACGCACACTCTCTAGATCACCTATTGTCCAAATAGCTTAAGCTTTATCCAAATACCTTACATTGTTAATGGTCTATATGCTATTTGAAGAATAAATAATTTAGAAATGAAAAACTCAGGATCCAAAATTGGTATTATCGTTGGAGCTTTTACTTATGAGCTGGAAAACAGAGATGATATCTGTAGACAATGAAAGTTTCCTTAAATTTCATTATTTCAGCCATTCATGGACAACCGAAGATGCTGAAACTGTGTAGTACAGGAAGCTATGATGCATCGGAAATGTAGTTGTTGTAATTTAGTCCCATCTTTCCTCGGTGATGTAGCGTTAAAATGTTTTAGTCAGTCCTATCCTTTGGTGAGTTGACAAGTTTGAAAACACCATCCAAGCAGGAGTTTGAAGCAAATGGATTATATGGCGTTACATGTGTATCACTTTCTGTTGATCTGACTAAGTTTCAGTATCAATGGTTAACAAAATGTTGGGCTCAGCTAGTTTTTAAGCCACTGTTTAATTTTCTCATGTTCTGCATGCGCTTTCATGTAAGTATATATAGCTGTTTCTGGCTTCCACTGGCAGCTGGTTGGTGGTTCCTACTTGTGACATTTGTAAAAGAGAGAGATCCCAACAAGTTGTGACGCCTTTGGAAAATGGTTGGAGAATGAATGAAGGCTCATTGTCACTTAGCTCATGTGTCACCTCTTGAGGCCATCATTTGGCACCGATCATCCCCACTGGTGAGGTAATATGGAGATCGTGGTGATGTAGTTGTGAGGGTGCATGTACATCTCCATTGGTAAGTAATAATTCGCTTAGAAAACTTAATTTTATGCAACTACACAAATCTCTTTTCTGCATCCCAAGCATGTGAAGGTGTGTGTGTTTTCTGACTGAATAAAGCTGAATGAAAGTATTTGTTGCAGATAAAACAGATGTAGTTGAAGCCTACATAGGAAGGGAATGGGAATGTTTCGAGGCTCCTATGATTGGAAAACAGGTAATTGGATTAGGAAGCAGTCATATTGAATTCTAGGGCCCTAGTATTTGGAACTTGGCAATATGTTGGTGATATGATCAAAGCTTTAAGCTTGGACAGATCCATAAGAATCATCCGTAGAAACTCTATCATGTGAGAATGTTAATCCCTTTATTCCTGTTCTCAAGTGTGCCTTTGATTAAACCTAAAGACCAGATGCAGGGACCTACAATTTCTTGAAGGACCTTGAAAGATATTGCTATGCAAAGAATTCAGTTTGGTACTGGAGGCATCGGAGCACTGGGTGATAAAAATGTCAGGGTAACGTCTGGGGGTCCTTGCGCAAATAGTAGTAAATTTTGCGAAGGCTAGAAGCAGACATTCCCTGTTTGAAGAGGGAAAGAACAACAAATTAATAAGCATGCAGTATGTTTATGAGAAAACCACTCGTTTAATTAGCCAATTGGATGGAGCTTTCAGAGTTTTTCTCTCGAAAGCCTGTAGCAAAGAGGTTGATGGTAAGGACCCATATTAGAATTGTTATTTGAGGGGTGCTTGTGTGATTTGTGCTTGTGTGGGTATAAATTGGCGTGTGTAGAGAATAACAAAAATACAACTCTCTCTCTCTCTCTCTCTCTCTCTCTCTCTCTCTCAGCTCAAGAACTCACCCTCCAACTTCCAAATCCACACATTTCAACCTTCAATCCATCTCCTACGCGTGATTTGAGCCTTGGGTCACGTGGATTCGTGCTAGAACTCGTTCTTGGAGGATTTGGAGCTTGGAAAACTAGGAGGCGGGGGGGCTGCTGCCCCCCTTGCTGCTCCCCTTGCTGCTGTCCGGGGTTTCCGGGCCCACTCCGGTCTTGCTCCGATGATCGGAAACGTTCACTTTGTAGAGCTCGTCGAGTAGAACAACCATGTCAAAAATCAGCTTGATTGGATATCATTAAGTGCCTGATCGAAGCCCATATAACTCTCGGTCCATGGGTTACAATGGATTTGATCCAGTGTTTCGGATCCATTCGTTTTAAGATAAAAAGGTTCCGATCAAGTACTTAATGATATCCAATCAAGCTGATTTTTCTCATGGTTGTTCTACTCGACGAGCTCTACAAAGTGAACGTTTCCGATCATCGGAGTGAGACCGGAGTGGGCCCGGAAACCCTGGGCAGCAGCAAGGGGGGCAGCAGCCCCCCCGCCTCCGGAAAACTAGGGCTTGCTTGTTTGATCTTGTGATTGAAGCTTCTAACCTTGATGTAAGGATTTCTTGATCATTCTATGTGTTTATGAGTTAATTTTGTGCTTCAATCGTGCCTCAATTCAAGATTTGTTGTTTGTGTTCGTTCTTGAAAAATCTACAGAAATCGTGTCGGGGGATCGATCCCTCTGTTGTCTTTGATTCATCTGTGTTTGGGGATCGATCCCCACGTTGTGGGGGGTCAATCCCTCTGCTCTCTGGACAGATTTTGTTGTTTGATCCTTGTTCGATTGTTTTGACCCTTGATCACATCTAACACTCTCTGAACACCTTTAAACCACTTCTTGGCTTGATTGTTCGTATTTCAATTGATTCATTAATCACTCTATCTCTTTGATTCTCGTTGTAAGGTAGAAATGTGTTGAATTACATGGATATGTTATTAGGGATGGCAATGGGGAGGGTCGGGGGTGGATACCACTATCCCTATCCCCGAACCCAAATCCCTCCCATCCCCGCCCCGATCCCCACCAGGGATTTATTTTTAGCCTCCATTCTTGCCCCAAACAGGAAACGGGGATCCCCGCGGAGAATCAGAGATCCAAAGATTCCAAAAAAAAAGTCATCTGCCATTACAAAATACAAACCATAAAACCAAATTCAAAAACAAGGAAAAAAAAAAAAAAACAATCTAGGCTGCCATTACAAACCAAATGCCAAGGAAAATAGCAATAGTTGTTGCCACAGTGCCATTACAAACCAAATCAAAATGAAAACAGTCACATAAGTCTCAGGGAACCATTACTTATGTATATATATAGTAGGCTAGTGGCAGTGGCATAAATAAACAAAATCCTAACTTCTTAATTCTTATCTATATATATATATATAACGGGGATTCGGGGTAGGGTGGGTCTGGAATGGGGCGGGGACCAACTCATATCCACCCCCTACCCGTTCCTCACTTTTTTTTTTAAATTATCCCCATACCCTACCCGATTCCCAAATAATCCCCGAATCCCCTACCCATTTGGGGAGGGGAACGGATCGGGTTAGGTCGGATCGCCGAAATTGCCATCCCTATTAATGTTATCTCTTTCGTCGTTCTTGCTTTATATGTGTTTATATGGACATTGTGGCATGACAAGTTGAGCGTTAAGGATTATTTTGATGTCGAGTGTGTTGTTATTAAGTAAGATGGGATGGAAAAACATAACAAAGAACAATAAAACGAACACGAAGAAAGCCACAGATCCACTGTAAGGTGTGATGCCGGAAATGGGACGCAAGGGGTCCCTAATGCCCAAAAGTGCACAAGAAAGCCACGGATCTACCGTAAGGTGAGATGCCGGAATGAATATAGGATGCATGGGGTCCCGAATGTCTGAAAATAAAATTGAAACATGAGACTTAATAAAAACGGAGAACTTAGGAGATGGTTAAGCTACGTGTTATGAACAGTGTCGTCTATCTTCAAGCTTTATCTCATAGCCCTTGCTCATTGTGAAGCCTTGTGTTGCCTATATTCTTTCCGGTGCATCAATCACTTCATTTGCATATAGCTTGAGCATAGTTATCTCTACTGGATCAGTGTAACTCACCCTATTATTATTTTCAGGTACATCACAGGAGCATTGATTGGCATCCTTGAAGTGCATGTTTGACTTCATATTTTTGAAAGCTAACTCAGGGAATTACTCTAGCATTTTTTTTGTAAAATAATTTTGAAGATGTAATTGTAATTTCGATAACATCTTTTGACTCGGGAATTATGTAATCTATGAATTTACTCTCTTTGACTAATCCTTTGGAATTTGGGGCCGGAGTGCCGAGGTTGTAATCTTTGAACTTAATGGTACTCTAGTGAATGGATAAATGAGAAAGCCTTTTGGGTAATGATATGCTTAGTGCGGCAAATTTTCTTGTAAAGTTAGTATTATTATTATGTTGAAAATCGAGGGCGTAATATTAATTCGGTGACAGCTTCAGGACACAAATTAGAGTTATCTTCATCTGGTGCTGAAGTATAAAATCTGCATTTAATTCTTTTTATCACATTGACATCGTTATATTACTGACAAAATATTGGTGCCTATCCTGTTTTAGTCATACTCGAAACCTATTATATTTGTTGCTCTACAAAATTCCCGACGAAGAGTACGGAGGATCTTCTTCGCTTTAGGTCCCTTCAGAGCTAGTATACAGTACACACACACAGACATTTAGTTTCAGTTTATGCCACATTTTGCCCTTTATTTCAGGTACACTCTTGTCTCCTTCGGATAAAACTAGAACAATGTTTAGCAGATAGCTTGTGTTTGAAAACAGATTGGTAGCTCTGGCCACCAGCTTACAAGCGCCCTTCTCCCACGCCTTGAGATCCCCTATCCAACTCCTCCCTGTCTGACCCGTCTGTCCCACCCCTCTTGGCCGTTGATCTCGCAAATTAAATTTTGCTCCAAAACGACGTCATTTTGAGAAAAAAAGTGCTTAGCCCATCTCAGCCGTTTATTTGCGAGATCAACGGTCAAGAGGGGTCAGACAGGGGATCTGGACTCTTCTCCCACCCCGACGTCATTTTGAGAAAAAAGTGATCGGCCCACGTCTACCGTTTATTTGCGAGATCAACGGTCGAGAGGGGTCGGACAAGTGATCCAGACTATTTCTCCCACCCCTTGTCTGTTAGCTTACAAGCGCCCTTCTCCACCCCTTTTCTGTTGTAAGGTAATCAATTCTTCCTCTCATGTATATACTGTATAGTACACTACAGTGTTTTATTTTATTTTGGTTTGACGACGAAGAGTGTTCGGGTCAGCTTACGCATACTTTAACTAATTCCTTCTCCAGTCCAGTAAAAGGCAGGCCATCCACATCAGAACTAGGGAATTCATGAGAAATTACTTTCTTGCAGACTCTTGTCAATTGTGTGGGAAGCAAATCCACCAACCGGTTTACTACTACAGTACAGTATACTATTACTACAGTGGTCACTGGTCAGATTCAATAATGGCTTATTAGCTAATACACTTTTCGGGGAACTGGGATGTGGGTTTGGGCTGATGGTTGGCTAGCCTAACAGCCCACCTAGCATGATGTCCTAGCAATTATAAGTAAAGGGTTTGTTTGGATATTTTAAATTATCAACTGGGGGGCCTCAATCCACATGGAAATGTTTCTGTTAGGAGATGTATCTTGTCTTCAAGGAGAGAACCATAGGATCTGGTGGCAACAGCCGTCACGATAAGAATTTTAGAAAATATAATAATTATATGTGGAATTTTTTTTATCCCTAACCTATATAGTCTCGCCACTATTAGATTTTATTTTATTATATACTAGTAATAAATCTTCTATATGTTTTCAAGAAAGGAGATCGAAAAAAGTATTCCAAAACTAAATTCAATGGTGATGTGTAATTAAGAAAAAAAAAACTCCACATAATACCACTCCCCAAATTTATAATGTCACTCTCAAAAAGGAGTGCGGTTATCAATTTGAAAAATTCATATAGGGATTTGGGGTGTGACATTATAAATTTGGGAAGAGGCATTATCGATGCCCAAAATTAAAGTTAATCTTTATTCATACTCCATGTGCAAATGACAAATATCATTTACTATAGTTTTTGTTATATTATTTTAATTTTTTCTGAAGCCGATGACTATTAATATTGTAATGCATCTTTTTATTTTTTTAGTATACATTTCGCCACTGTTAGGATAAAATTTTGGTTCCGTCCCTGCTGGTCTTTTATCAATTTGCTGCCAAATCGGCGAAAAGAAAACCCAAACAGAAGATTGTTCTGCACCTGTTCCCCTTTATCCACACCACTCACTCATCACAACTCATATACTTGCTCCTCTTTCTTTTTCCTCAAATAATGAGATCCCACTATCTAAGTGCAACTGGTTCGCGCTTTAAAACTGCCTTCGTCTTTATGGCTTTGTTGGGTTTTTGTTTTCGATAACTCAGGTATTCAACCATGTTTACACGTACTTCGATTAATCGTGAAGACTAATTTTATTGGCTACTTGCGGGAGTCTCAAATGAAAGCTAGAGCATAGCTCAGTATAGACTGTCCCAAAGGGCCGAATAGAACCTAAGAGGTTTCGAACCTGAAACTTTAGGAGAAAGCAAACTCTCAAATCCCAGGCCTTGACAACTAGGCCAATTCTTGGGGTTTATGAGTTTATTGATTTTACTCGACAAGTAGAGCAGTTCTGCTTTTTCGGTCTTCACGCAAAGCCATAGGGAAAAACGGAAGCCAGGTTTCTCCCATGCCTAACACAAGGCCGCAGACTGCTGGGCCTTCAATACAGGACTCGTCCCGAGTACAATTTGGTCCGAGCTAGCCATTCATAACGTAAAACTTGACAAGTAGATCAGTCCTACTATATATCAAATTTAATCGGACATCAATAATTAAGTGGTCAATCTAACATCAATAACTAAGTCGTAGATGGAACATTGTTCCTGACAAAATAAATGGCTAAATATGATTTTGAAAATGCTCTCCAAAACAAATTTCATTGGATCGTGAACTATCATTGTTCAAGGGACTTAATTTTCGCTAGGAGTAACATGAAGTGTTGAATTTAGTTACTCCCTCCGTCCCTTATTTAAAGTTCAGTACCATTTTGGACTGTCCCTTAATAAGTGTTTATTTTATAAAGTTAGTGGGTAAAAATTGGTGCATTGTCTATTTTGTCCCTAAAAGTAGATTCCATTTTGAAGAGTAAATGAGTAAAAGTGTAATGATGATGGGTAAGTAGAGAAAGTGGAGAAAAAAGTTGATGTGAAAGGTATAATGATGATGTCTTTTTAATAAGTTGGAGTTACGAAGCAGGACACTTAAAAGAGGACGGAGGGAGTATTGAGTTTGGGACGGAACCTGAGCCTGCTATCGTTAGAGGCCCTCACGTTAGGTGGTCCGCTTATGATCACTGTCTTTAGTTGGTTTGCATATTTTTCCAGAGGAGACACGGAGGGAGATTTCTTTCTGAATTACTATGAAATTCATATGCAGTTTGAATTAGAATATTTCTATTGTTAATTTCTAATTGTATTTTTCACTCAGCAGTTCTAAATTCTATGTTTCTTATCCTCGACTCGGTAAAAGCTCATTCAAGTTTGATTTGAGTAGTAAACGAGTCGAATTTGAGCCTCAATTCTAAGCTTGTTAATTGAATGAGCCGAAACGAACCTGACAGTATTCGACTCAATTAGACTCGTGAATCTGCAATATATATATATATATATATATATATAGATCTCATAAGAAATTCATATAACCTAAATACATATAAACTTTTAAATGTGCACAATGAAAATTTTATAAAATGTTTTAAAAGTACCATAAACTTATATTTTAATATGTTTTTATAATTTTATATATGTATAAAGTTATTTATGTAAAAATTTATATACAGTTTTAGATCTGTATAAGAGTGTAAATATCTAATAGTTTTTATTCGTTACAACTCGTGAACAAATTAAAGTTCGATTCAAACTTAAGTAAGCTCAGCTCGTCAAATTTTAATGAGCTCGATCTTGGCTCGAGTTCACTCAAAAATCTAACAAACAATGAACAAATCTAAACATTCTAAAACTCGGCTCATTCACAGGAGCCGCAGCCCTAGTTCAAAGGAGTAAAACGTAAATCAACTGAGATATTCCAAAATATCAATGCTTTTGCAAAAAGCAGGGGATTGCATCTCGGTACGGCTGACCCCGTCTCCATTCTTGAACCGAGATCTCCTGTACAATCTCAATCTGGACAGGGGCTTGTCTGACGCCCTCTCGACCGTTGATTTCGCAAATCAATAGCTGAGATATGCTGAGAATTTTTTGCTCTAAAACGACGTCATTTTGGCTCAACACATCTCATCCGTTGATTTACGAAATCAATTACCGAAAGGAGGTCAGACAAGCCCCTGTCCGGATTGGAGTCGGACACAGGATCTCGGTCCCTCAATTCCGGAGCCGGGGGGGCTGCTCCCCCCCTTCCCGCTCCCCTTCCTGCTCCCCCTCTTTTCGGGCCCACTCCGGTCTCGCTCCGATGATCGGAAACGTTCACTTTGTAGAGCTCGTCGAGTAGAACAACCATGTCAAAAATCAGCTTGATTGGATATCATTAAGTGCCTGATCGGAGCCCATAAACTCTCGGTCCATGGGTTACAATGGATTTGATTCAGTGTTTCGGATCCATTCTTTTTAAAATAAAAAGGTTCCGATCAAGGACTTAATGATATCCAATCAAGCTGATTTTTGACATGGTTGTTCTACTCGACGAGCTCTACAAAGTGAACGTTTCCGATCATCGGAGCGAGACCGGAGTTCCCTGCCAAAAACTACGCAAATCACGAGCCCTATATCCCCATCCAACGGTGTAAAATAACAATGCACGCCACAAAAGCTTCCAACGCGTTTGGCCCATTTTATCTCTCTCTCTCTCTCTCTCTCTCTCTCTCTCTCTCTCAATCAATCAATGCAGTGTTTCACCCCAACTTATACGCCAAAAGCATGGGAAAATTATTGGGTGGTCTCAGTTTATAAAATCAAAATCTCAGTGCTGTTGGCTACTCTAACCCTCCCAACCACAATTTCTCCCTTTTTCAGGGCTCTGCATATTTTTAACACTCTAATCGGTTGGGATTTTGAAGAGATTTTTGAGAATAATGAATAGGAAGAAATAGATAAAGAAAATTTATTGAAAACTATATGTATAGATTTGTAGACCAGAAAAGAACAAGGCCTTAACACTACACATTTCTGTAAAGTTTACATATGTAGACCTCACACACATACACACACATATATATGATGTTGAGAGATATTGAAATCCTGCGTGGCGGTACACCAAGATCATTGAACAGTTTTTGCGAGCGTGAGTTAGCTCGCTATGGGCTCGGCTTAGCTTGACAGCAATAAGTTAGACTCAGATGTCGAGTTTCAAGCTCCTGTTAGCAAATGAGCGGAGCTCATCTTAGTTGTTATCGTATCTAGAGCTCATGAAAACTAAACGAACCGAGCTCTAGATATGATAGTTTTGAACAAATCGAACTCAAAAATTTCGAAGTTCGGCTCACTTGATTCGGTTCTCTTGCAGCCCTACTACACTGGATAATAAATTACTCAAAACCATGTAGAAGACTTAAGGGTCTCCGTCTCAATTGACTCCAGTTTTCTTCGGTCTCCTTCCTCTCTCCCCATTTTCCACAATACTTGCAAAAAATCTCGACTCCCAAAATCACGTCAACATTTTTTTTCTCCACTCTGTAAATCGATCTTGCGCTATGTGACAAAAATGGGAGCTGAAAGTGTCACCTAATCCACTACCCACTTTCCCAAATCCCCCATACTTAATCCCCACTTCCCTCAAAAGCACAGAAATTTCACTCTTGATTTCCTTCAAAAGCTTCAACCTTTGAAGCCTTTCAGTGCCTTCATCTGCACCATTTTTGACCTGGGTTGGTGAAATGCCGACGGTAGACACGTCCCACATCGACTTGGAACGCGGCGGGGGCGGCGGCCACCGGCGCTCCTCCTCTGCCGCCAGCGACGGCGACACCGTCTCCGACGTGGGTTCTTGCTACTCGCGGTTCTACGACGAGCACAGCTTCGATTGCGGGTCGGATCTTGAAAATGGCGGCGTCTCGGATTGCTCGGAAAATGAGACCAAGGTGCATTTGGAGAAGGTGGAGAGGGACTGCCGGATTTGTCACCTGAATTTGGAGAGCAGTAATCCTGAGACCGGGGTCGCCATCGAGTTGGGGTGTTCTTGTAAGGATGATTTGGCTGCTGCACATAAGAATTGCGCTGAGGCTTGGTTCAAAATCAAGGGAAACAAGTGAGTCAAAAAAAAAAAAATCTATAATTTCCCCCCTTTCTATTTTTTTTCCTTTTGGCAATGAACAGTGTTCCAATGAGCTGGACTAATCTCTCCGGTTCCTCACACATACATGGGGCTGGCATCATATATGAGAGGGGCGTTACAAAATAACCATTGTATTGGGTGTTCTAAAACAAGGAAGTAATTGGCAATTAATCGCTAGCAGGCCATCCGATTTGGTCCGACTAATGATTAATCGCCGATTACTAATTAATATGCACTGATTAATCACTCGAAGGTTTTCGACCACCCTACTAGCGCCTAACGACTATTATAACATTGGTTGCATTTAAACTTTTTTCCTCCCACATCATATGAGAGCAGTAATTCTGTTTCGTATTTTTTCTTTTAAATTATTTTCTTACTCTAGAGGTTTCCTTCCAACTTTCTTAATGAATGGTGTAGTGAATCTTCTAAGAGGTTTTAGTGTTTGAACTTTGAATACTGATCTAATTTCTGAAATTGGTTAAGTTCAGAGCACAAAGTAGAATGTTGCACCGTTTAAGGGGGATGCATTAGTTTTGATTAGTGGAAGGAAAAGGTAAAGGGGTTGTGCTAATTACTGGTGAAGATAAGGAAAAAAAGGTTAAAGCAAAAGAATAAATAATGTAGGAAGTGTCTGAATGTATTTTTCCATGTACACATGATTCCTTCCTAGTCTGTCCTCTTTTTGACGTTCAGAGAAATCTCTGTCGTACCTGAGATTCTTTTCTCCTTTATGGAAGTGGGAGATTTGACCCCTTGTGTAAACATTCACTTCTTGACAGGATATTCCTACTCTTTTTTTTTTTTGGACCAGCAGGATATTCCTACTTCACTGTCTTATTACTACACCAACTTTGCTTTTGGATAAATCTGTATCCGGCCTAACGACCGACTAATCCGTAGGACCAATCCTACCATCTACTAATGGGGTCCAATTAAAGCTGGGGCAAAAGCCCCCGCATGGACTAGCCCAATACAGGAATTGACAGCACTTAGGCGGGAGTCGAACCCTAGACCAAAGACTCCCTAAGGCCTTTACAAGTCGAAGGATAATGACACCTCAACGATGAGACCTGTGCGATTGATTGGTAACCACCCACGTTTTCTTTTCTATTGAACAAAGAGAGGATGAAAAAGAAAAAAGGAAGATTTTCTGAAATCATTGTCTGCATAGGACTGGGATTGAATGAATTGAGAAGCTGGTTTCTATAAGGAAAGATGTGAAAGGTTCTTCAAACCTATCTGACCTCATCCCTTCTTAATTAATATGCAATTACTCTTGTCCTGTCATGAAATAATTTATTCCTGTTATGTAGTGTTGGAAGATCCTGAGACCTCATTAGGATTTTTTTAGCAAAGGATTCATCACAATAAGCTAGAGCATGCAGTTCTACAGTTTCTCAATACAAGCGCTAGAAATTTCTGCCTTCAATTGTGCGGATGGCCTCCCATCTCAGATGACCTCACCTTACATGTTTTGCATTTCTACAATTTATTTGCTTAATAACATGTGGATATTCTATAGAATTGAAAGACAGTTTATTAAGCATGGGCGCATTTGTTAAAGGGTGGAATACTCAATCTTAGCAAATTGGGTACCAACCAAAATATAATCGAGGTATAACCCTGGACATTCCTTTTCTTTGTTCCTTCACATAATCTGGTCAAACTAAGCCATCAGATCTGCACTGATGACGTTCATGTTGCAGATTGACGTTCCTGTCGTAAGTGATTCGTTCCCTCCTACACAGAAGGTTGAACTTCTGGTGTGTGACATAGGCTCCTAATATTCTTTTAGGACCCTCCGGAAACTAACTGAAATCTCAAGGACGTTCTTGGTTTCTGTTTTGAATCAGATGCCATTACAGTATCTACCTGCAATAGAAACCACATAGGTTTCTCAACCGACATTCTTTTACTAATTCCTCGGTAAACTTCACTTTCTGTTTAGATTTAGAATTGTAAAAACTGGTAATCTTATTGGCACATAATCTGGCTTCAGTTCTTGGTTTGATTTTAAAGCCATCCAGGTTTTATGTTCTTTCTTTTTTGGTTCTCTAATTGTCTGAATCATTTTCTATATTTCAGGACCTGCGAAATTTGTAATTCAGTTGCGCGCAACGTACTTAATGCGAGTGAGATTGAGTTAATACAGCAGACGAATGAGGCCAATGTCACGTCAACAAATGCTGTATCAGCGCCGAACCCTCCCACTGCAGAGACCCGGAGATGCTTGAATGGTCACCGTCTTGTGAATCTACTTCTTGCTTGCATGGTTTGTGCATTTGTCATATCGTGGCTCTTCCACTTCAACATTCCATCATGAATTCCCGGATGAGAACTTGTCTCTGAAGATGGTGGAAAACGTTAGATAAACTGATAAGTCACGAGATAGTTCAAGCCTGCGGCGTTCATATGTATAGGTCCATATTATGCGATATTGTTGCTCCATACTTGTGTAGAGTTAGTTGGATCCATATTTTCATGTGTTTGTAATCACAAAAGTCAAAACTTAGTCCAGGCTTTCTAAATCTATTTTATGAGTATCTCTTGTCGGTTTTCCTGTAATAGTTTGATTTTTTTTTTTTTTCTGGTTTTCTTTGCTCCAGGGTCTTGAATATGCTAGTGAACACATCGCGTTGCCTGAAGTATTATGCAACAGCATAGTTTGTAATGCAAAATACCTTATTCTCCCTATGCCCTTGAATAAGGTGAAAGGGGAATAGAGGAAAAGGAACTCTCTAGTTCTTCTGATGGCATGATTAAGTAGCAGATGACACCAACCACAGGAATTTCTTCTATCTGCTGTGTGAATTTGAGAAACTTGGTATGTGTCATGTTTAGTGTCTTATCTTTCACAGAATTGGTCACAAGAATAAAGGAGAAAGGTTGTGTATTAGGTTGCCTCCGTCAACACGTAATAGATTCTTATGACGAAAGTCGTGAACACGTAAAAGATTCTTATGACGAGAGTTTACTTCCACAGGATAACCATAAAGACCATATTGCTACAATGCCAGCAGAATTATACAGTATAAAGTGTTGTGCTACTAAGAAATGCAAGTAAGATGAGGAATTAACGAATTAATAAACGCAGACGTCACACATTAATTTATGATGGACTCTCTCTTCTCCCTCCATGGATTGCCGTAAATCTCCAACTGACGAAGAGTTGACGACAATTGGGTTTTCTGTGGTAGTTCTATTTTTTTGGTGAGTAATGTTCATAATCATTTAAGTTGATTCAATTGAGGCCCAATTAAAATTCAACAATAAATGGATTAGATGGGTTTGGGCTCATTCTAACCCAATTAATAAATGGGTTATGTTGGGTCTATTTTTTAATAGGTTGGTTTGGATTTCTTAGTGGATTTGAATTTAATTTGCCACCCTTAGATATCGCCGAACATGTTCATGCGGTCGACCCAATTGGTTTGGCCTTACGTCTCGGCCTGATTTGGTATGTTGACGTAAATGGACTCGTAGCTTCGGAAAGTCTCTTCACCATTTCGTAGCATTGTCTACAGAAATGAAAAGCAACAAAATGCAGGCTTCCAGGGGACTGAGGGGAGAGGTACAGATGAGAAATATATGGTTCTCATTGCAATAGCACAATTGCATACAAACAGGCCCTCATGTCAAGAGAGCTGAAACAGGGAAAAAAAAAAACAAGGCCGGCAATTGGCATACCCTTTGATCTAGCAAAAGGACCAAAATGGGGAACCAGAAAAACTTTAAAAAGTAGATACAATAAATTATACCAAAAATTAAGAAAATAATGAAAAACGAAAACCTATACAAACGTTCAATTTTTGCTCTTTTTGGCTTCCAAGTTTGTGCCATCTTTGAGTGATTCTTGAGCATCAGTCTCCATGCCGAGGCTGAAGAGGGCAGCCGCCTGAAGATAGAACGCAGTGGGCCACTCGGGAGAAACCACCTGGGCTTGCATAGCGTCTCCAAGAGCTTCTTGTGGCAAGTCACTCATCAAGTAAGCCAAACAGCGCCTAGCAAATACGGTCGGCGACACCATTGTCCCTCCATCAATGAACTACAACAGACATGGGATTAACTTAAGCCTTGTGTTCAAAATAACCAACTACACTGTCTAAAAACCAAAACTATCTTGCATAAAGCAAAGACAGTTTTCATTTATGCATTTTTTTCTTGCGTATTCGGATCTTGGGAATATGGTTCTGCATTTAATTCTTCGGAAAAGATGTGGTCCTTAAACTGATTTTCAATTGGTGATGAGTCTTGGAAGAGATTCTAAACAAAGTACTCACTTCTGTGTAGCAATCGATGGCGGTTGTGAAGTCCTTGGCACGGAAAGCAGCATCTCCTTGCTTCTTAGAATTCAAGGTCTCCTGCATTTGATTTGTCCACAATTGAAAAGAAAGCTGCAAAGCCAAAGTACTCACAATTATATCAGCAATGAAGCCATTACCCTCTTTTTTAAGTCATTTTTTTTATTTAACTATAGCATCAAAAAAAAAATTTTGGTTAACTTAAATTTCTTTAACAAAATTCTGCCCTGACACACCAACCACACTGTACGTCCATACACGAGTTGCCTATGAATATTTCGTTTGTAACTTCTTGTTACATTTTCTGGGCTATTATTTCCTTTTCATCTTATGTGCTAAGTAAGCTGGTCAGCAATAACAATGTCTCCATATGCCCACAACAAGAAGGCAGTGGAAACAATGAATAGACCAGAGCAGCAACAGAACACATCATTCAGCACTCATTAGCCATAAGGCCGTAACAAACCTCGTTGGCAATCCCTTCATCGTCCTTGTATCCACTCTTGTCAAGCATTTCATGTATTGCAGTGAGATCCGTTCTTAAGCAAGCTTCACCCAATGGTGTCAATAGCAATGGCTGTTTCGAGGATTCATTTCCGCGCGGAATGCCCATCAAAAGATACGACGGAACCTGATCAAAAGCATTGAATAAGAAACCAACTCGTCGCATCTTTTAGAACAGACATACTCAATTTGGAAAGGGTATGCAACAAATGTATTTGAAGCAAGAAAATACTTCTACATCATCAACCAAACTCTCACAAGACAATTCTGATAGATATCCTAGAAGATGAGTGTGACTTGACCATGCAAATACTTCCTCTCAACTTTGAAAACTATGTTTTGTATAAATATGGGGAACCAAGCAGTAAGTTAGGCATCGAATATCATTTTTTACCCTAATGAACAAATATTCTTAATACGCAACCGCTTTCCTCATGCGCGTAAACAAATTAGGTAAGTCAACAGGTTCACTTCCCAGGATTAATTAAAGGAAAAGTTGTCATCAATTATGACAGCATGAAGCAGGAAAAGGAGGGCGGAAAGGGGCAATCTCAAAAATTTCCAAGGCATGAGTATCAACCATGGCTATGCTTCCAAACACTTGCAGACCAAGAAAAAAAAAAAAAAAGGAATGGGTGAATTCAAGTGTTCTTTGTATACTGTCTACCTCTGCTTCTTTCTGAAGAGACATAAGAGCAATTACAAGGGACTTTGCATTTGGCCTCTCGCGAGCTTCATACTGCAAACAACGGGAGGCTAAACGCACCAACTCAGTTCCATCATCATTTGTAAAATGACCCTCCAAACAAGAATCCATCAACATCGGGAAATTCTTGCCACGAATAAGATCAAGTGCCTGCAACAATGCCATAAGGAAAAAGGCATTTCAAAATCACACAATCTCAGAAGTCATTTCTCTTCAGGTACAAGTAACGAGAACAAAAGGCCCTCCCAACAAATAGTAAATTAACACTATGAAGAAAAAATATTGGAGTAGGGAAACTGATCATATCCTAAGTGTTAATTGTATCCAGATGCAGTTACAGTGTTATATCCAATAACATTTACTATGATGGAATACCAATGGATAATACAACACCCCAAACATAATAATGTGAGGAATGAAAGATACATGGCTTGGAGGAATATGTTTTCCACTCAGAAGATCTAGCAGCAGGGTCCCGAAGCTGTAAACTACACTTTCTGGCGTCACTCTTCCTGTGAAAAATAGACATGCATCATGTTACTTCGGGCTTAAATCAAACATAGTAGACCTCTGCACAACTACAGAAGAAATAATGAACCATGTTGACGCATTTTCTAGAAAAGATAATTGGGAGAAAATTTCAATGGATTAGCATAAATGCGAACATAAGTAAGAGGGAAACTAAAACTTAAGAAGTACCAATGTACCATCCAATGAACAATCTATAGATGTATCAAACCAATCACAGGATAATCGATACAGATCAAATATAGGGGCTTGAGAAGTTGGAAAATGATGATCTAATAGTTATAGAAATGAGTCAAACGAGAATGATCCACAATCAACAACTTAATACTGACCGGTTCTTAGGTACTCTGGAGGGGTGAAAGCCAAGTTCGTACTATAACTCTTGCCATCTCTGCTGTTTTTCATGAGGCCAAAGCAAGATAGCCTGGGGTTTCCATCCTATAGAGAACCAACTCAAAGGCTGAGTCATAAGCTAGAACAACTTTCAAATGAAAAAGGTATCCCAGAAAACAAATTCACCTGATCAAACAGGACCCTGTAAGCATTGAGATCGTGATACAGGGCCCGCCCTTTACTACTGCAGTACTCCAAAGCTTGTGCCAAGTACAAGGCCACCCTCAACCTCATAGCCCATTTCATGGGTTGGGTCTCCCCTATGCCAATTCAATACAGTACATAACTAAGACAAAACAATAATCCAAGACGTAGACACATTTTGGAAGAAAAGCATGACATGCTTCATCTCAGAGATAAAACTACTGAAAATGAGCCCACTGTCAATTGATATTGTTGTCAAATTAAGAGCAATTCTATGGCCACTCATCTGGTTCTTCAAAACAAGCCTAAAACGAATTACTAGGGAAAAATGTTCCCTATTTTAAGCAAGTAGTTTTTTTAGAACGAAGGCAAGAATGTTATACAATGTATGCCAGGAAGTTAGGGCAAGTCAAGTGGGGAGGATAGCCACCGAGCAAACTTACATGTTCATTTTTTTTTTTTTTGGTAAATCGGAAATTAACTTACATGTTCTTTAATCATGAAGTAAGCGATTCATATTTTAAGCCCACAACTAACAATTATACACCCAGACCACACAATGAACAGGAAAACAGGTTTAGTCCGAGCCCCAAAATTCCATCACCATGATTAGTATTGTAGCACTCAATGAGTAGATCATTCTTGCAAAAAATCAAATTCATTGGACATCAATAACTCGTTGATCAAAAAACATTGTTCTCAAAAAAATGAAGGACAAATGTGATTTTGGAAATGCACTTTAAAATAAGTTTCATTTGGTCATCGTCCAATCAAATAATTTTTTGTAACAATATTCTACTCGTCAAGCTCTAAAACATGAACAGTACATCTCAAATTTTTGGGCTCCAGATAAGCTCTGTATTGAAGGCATAGCAGGCCTGCTGTCCTTAGCTGGCCCGCGAGTCCGATTTGGTTCATCTTTCCTTTGATGTAGATCCAAATCTTGTTTAATTATGTTGTATGCGTTTCCTTGCTTTTTATGTGTGTTTATAGTACTGTCCATATATGCTATTGGTTGACTAGTGGTTGAACCAAACTAATAAATAAAATTCATTGTTGTTGTCCTCGGACCTTTACCATAAATAGCATCCAAATTTTACCTTCAAAGCATACAAAGATAATCTATGATCCAGCAAAACAACTCACAGTGGAAGAGATGCTTGGCTAGGGTTTCATAAGGCATAAACTCTGCAACAAGCAACCTGTTGTCCCCTTCGCAGCAGCATCCAATCAAATTCGCCAACCTTTCACTCCTCAAACTCCCCACAGCTCTTGCTTCCTCCTAAAAACCCAAACCAAATCACACCAATTCGAAACAAACCCAACATCAGAAAAACCTATTACATTAGATTGCTAACCACAAAACCATCAAAACTTAAGCTATTACTTGCACAACTTCACCAAAAACCCAAATCAAATCACACCAATTCAAAACATACCCAACATCTGAAAAACCTATTAGATCAGATATCAAGTCATAAAATCATCTAATCTTAGATTTTGGATAGTAAGTTATAGATTTTTCGATTATAATTAGAACCTATGATAGTGTTTGAATGACAAAAATATTAAATATATATATCTTGCAGAATGAAAGTGTGTGAACTTGTAATGAGAATCCAAAAGGCTCCTTCAAACGCAATTATTGGATTCCAGCATTCTCAAGTTCAATTTTTTTTAGAATGCATGCTCTTATATTGCATTCTATAATCTGCTTCCAAACACCTATAATACAAAAATGCAGAATGCAAAATCTGAGCTCCCAAACAGGCTCTTCAGCTATCAATTATACATTTTCAGCAAAACCCAATTGAACGGTAAATGAAGAAGAGAAATTGAGCTGTCAAACTAACAATGAATTGACGAGAATCGGGCCAAGCAGTCTTGTGGAACCGCTTAATTGCGATCCACGTGTCATTTTGAAGCTTCCCTTTGTACACAACGTTGGGGGCTTTTTCTCCGTGTTCTGATACAATGTTGTCTGAAGAAAAGCCGTTTGTGGCTGATTTAAGATCCTCCAAGTTGAACTCGCTGAAAATGGGTATCAAGCTTCGTTCATTTCTGCCTCCGTTTTCTGCAACAATTTCCAATCAAATTAGCAAGAAAACAACACTTCTTGTATGTGTTAACAGATGTTTGGGACCCAATTATATTTCAAATTCTTGATTGTAGATAGTAGATTATATAGATAACGAGAATATGTTTAGGTGTTCAGATTTTGCAGGAGACTTACGTGAGTAAAATTAATCAGAATCGATGAACTCCTCGAGAAAAAGCTCGATGTGAAATTTTTTAATTTTGCATTTTGCAGATGGTTCAGTTTGACAACAGAACCAATTCTATAATCAATTCCCAAACAACAAAGATTAAAAAAATAATTGCAAGATGAAAATTGGAAAATGGGGCAGCCAAACAGGCCCTTATTAGACGTACGGAGAGAGAGAGAGAGAGAGAGAGAGAGAGAGAGAGAGGTTTGCCTGGGTCAGGGGATTCAATAGCAGAGGGTTTGAGGTGAGAGTGTAACCAGCAGGCGGAGAACTTGGAGCAACGGGCACCCATTGGAGAGAGAGAGAGAGAGAGAGAGAGAGAGAGAGGATCAGACGGTGGGCATTGTCCTCTGACACCAAAAATGTGCCAATACCTACTAAAACCGAGTATCTGAGAGTTTCAGTTTGGGTGAAGCATGGGTGGAAGGAGAAATAATTACAGAGAGAGAGAGAGAGAGAGAGAGAGAGAGAGAGCCACAGAGAGAAAAGATTTGCGGATCCAATGATTTGTAGCCTCCTTTCCTTTCCTTTCCTTTCCTCTCCTCTCCTCTCCTCACTACACAGTACACTGCTATACTATACTATTCAAAATCTCTCGCTCCCTCTCTCTCTCTCTCTCTCTCTCTCTCTAGATACACATGGGTATGATTTTCCGGATGAGGTGGAAACCTCATGGTCCCGAAAGGGATTAAAATTCTTTTCGGACGAGATGGAACCCCATTGTTTTCACCGCTCATTGTGGGCATTACTGAGCATTTACTGCAGTAATTTGAAGTGTTCATCTTGTAGGGCTCGAAAAGTATGAGTCAACATAAAAAATCAGCTTGATCTGACATCAAAAACTATATCAAAATTTAAATTTTGATTTATAAAATTGACGGTCATAGACAGTTTAACTTAAATACTAATGACAGAATCACGCCATCCATTTTATAAACCAAAATTCAATTTTTGACACAGCTATTGATGTCCTATCAAGCTGATTTTTCACATAAATTTATTAATTTGTGGGCGCTACAAGATGAACGGTTCGGATTATTACGAAAAATGCTCGGTAGAATCCATAATGGGGCGTGGCGTAAACCTTGGAGTTTCTGCCTCATCCGGACACAATGCAAACTCTTTGCAAAAAAGGGGAAAAAAAAAAACCTTCTTGGTAATCTCATCCGTATAAAAATGTTTAATGGTGAGATTTTGATGAAAGTTTCTTCGAGGGAGAAAACTATTCTTCCCGTGAGTGTTTGGATTGTAGAGAGTAGTCTGTATAATTTCATCCGTCTAAAAATATTTTTAATGATGAGTAAGATTTCGTTGAAAGTTTCTTCACGAAAGAAAGTATATTCCTACTTTTTTTGGAAAAAGTTTTTTTAAAATCTAAACTATTAATAATTTCTAGGATAAATGGTATAATGTCCGGGATAAACGGTTAAGATTGGACCGCAAAGATGTATAGATACTAGTATTTTGCAAAGGTGCAAAGGACCTTTTATCACGCCCTTTCTGGCTCTGCTTTTCTATGTGAATGTATCATCATGTCTCTCTCTCTCTCTCTCTCAAATCTCTCTGTTCTCTCTCTCTCTCTCTCTCTCTCTCTCTCTCTCTCCCTCTCAAATCTCTCTGTTTGATTCGGTGATTCCTTCCTGGCGTTCTGGTTGGATGCGGGTCCTGAGCCAATAAACAATTGGCACCCATAAGCCTCGTTTCAGCTCTTATTAATTATTATGATGATGAGAATCTTTCATTTTAAAAACCCCCGTCTGAGTTAAATATTCATAAAATAACTAAAGCAATCTTTCATTGTTGGTTTTTTAATACTATATGTATGATATGAAACGATAAAAAAAATTACATTATGGCAAGCCTATAGTAGTAAGATGCAGTTCCAGTTTTGTAAAAAAAGAAGTTTTAAAAAATGAAGGTAATTTCAAACTTAAAAATCGTGCGTTTCCGCAAATAATTTTCCTATCAATATGGATATTGTTTGATAAATCTCATTGAGATCTTTTAAACAGGGTAAAAAAATTAAAAAATTATTTTTTATTTTCATTATATTTGAGCTTGAAATTACCTTCTTTTTGAAAAAAAAATTAAAAAGAAAGCAGAACGCCCTCTAAATCTACAACAGCTTATAAAAATAGTTCCAGTAAAAAGAAGAAATAAACTAATTATCATTATCTATTGAAAAATAAAAGCAAATGTCTATCCATATACAACTAAGCTTAGAGCCCTTTAGACTAATTTTTATTGTTTTTTTGTGTTATTGTTTTCTTTTGGTTTATATTTTTATACTTATTGTAATTCTCCTCGTGGACACAAATAATATGCTATAAAAAAATATGACCAAAAACTAACAAAAAGATAAATAATCCCTCCGCCCAATTTATTTGTCACTTTTGGAAGTTCGAGCCACTTTTTAATTGGTTATATCTTGTAATTTATAACGTTTTAGGTGATTTTGAAAATATTGTATTATAGTACAAATCAAGATCTATCAAACAAGATCCATATTGGATATAAAATTCATTATCAATTTAAAGATATAACTAGTTTTTTAATCCAGTTAGAATAAAACTGGGGCAAGTAAATTGGGACGGAAGGAGTACAAGTTTAATAATATTGACTGTTTTATTCAAAAATTAATTAGTCCAAACTCAGCCGTTATTTTTCTCCAAAAACGTATAAATTAAGATCTAGATGATAAAAGATTCAAATCGCTACACAAGCCCACAAATTCAATTACTCTATTCAATTCATCTCACAAACATGATAGGAGCCTTTCTATTTTTTTTTTATTTTTTTGCATCTACTCGATTTCTTCATCCTATTTCTATCCCCAATCAATGGAGAGATTGTTTAGCATATCCACACCCCCAAGCTCTCAAGTCAATAGCAGATTTCTCTTCCTTGATCAAATTGTTACTTACTCCACTTTCTTTCTTTTCAAAAATAATATGTGTCCTATGAAAGGATTGCAAACCTTATTTTTAAGAAATGCTTATTTTTTAGGAAGGTCAAGCTTACTCCACTTTCTTTCTTTTGTGTCATGAAAGGATTGCAAACGAGCGGAGTCAAGCTAGTTTACTTAACGAGCCAAAAAATTTGAGCTCGAACTCGGCTCGAGTCTTACTGAGTCGAGTTTAGTCATTTACTAAGTGAGCTTCTTTAATCAAGCTAAGCCGAGTTTTTGTTAAACGAGTCGAGCCGGGCTAGGCTGAGCTCGTGAGCTACTCGGTTCATTAACAGCCCATGTCGTGTCAAAAAAAACATGCTATAATATATTCACCTTTGGGATAGGGCTCTAAAAACAGTTAAACACGTTAGGGGAATGAAGGTTCATGACAAGTTCGTTGGGGGTCAAAGTCAAACAAATCAAAGTGTCGTGGATAACAGCCAACTACTCAAAAGGTTTAGGTAAGGAATGTCAACGTTCAATTTTTATAAGGTGGAATTGCGTATAAGTGGGAAAATGGTAAAGAATTGCACATGCATGCTATTCTTAAATTACCCAGACAAGAATGCCCCTAGAAGTACTTGTACTAATTAATAATAACATCGTTTCATTCCATAAAGAGTGGAATATTGAAATTAAGTTCTACATACAGTGCGACGCTATTTGATTTTAAGGAGCAATCTTTACATTTTTCAAACAAAAAATTTGATTTTGACATCACAATGTTGATCCTCACTGTCACTGAGGTGCAATATAAATACATAACGAGCATTTACAGCAGAACCGTGAACAGGGGCGGAGGGATTAAGAGTCAAGAGGGGGCAGCTGACCCCGTTGCCTTCCAATTTTGTTAGAGATTGGTATAATTTTTACTCAATTTTTACTCATTCGACTCCCATTTAAAATTCATTTTTGTCCCAACCCATATGAGTAAAATTCATTTTTACTCATTCGACCCCACTTCTAAAAAATCCTGGCTCCACCCCTGACCGTGAATATACTTTACGGCGCTCAATCGCGCGCGTTCAAAAGTATTTTGGACGGTTCAGATTTTTAAAAAATTATTCGCTGGAAGAGTTTTTTTTTAAATTCAAACCATTAATTGTCGAAACAAGACAGCTGAGATTACGCGGAATCATGATTAACTTATTCTTCTCTCTTATGATGGTATTCTGGACCTAATATCATTAGTCAGCCAACCGAGTCTAAACAAACATATATAGATTTCTTAAAGTCAATTGGTGTTAAGTACTGTTAAGTGTTAATTAACAAGTTATATCATGCCCATGATATTACTTGTCGAACCGATCGAGTTTAATAATCCTTTCTTAAACCAGTTTGGTTAGGAAAGACTGTACTTATATGCATCGATCTCATCTAACAATGCACTTGCGAGTCTATTATTAACTATTAAGCGAGGTAGGGAGCTACACTCTGTATCCAACATTATAAGTCGATAAGGTACCCTCTCAGGCAAGATCAGTCATAATTAACCTACCTTCCATGATCCTTTAGAGCAAGTTTATCAGTAATTAGGTAAAAAAAAACTTGTGAATAATGCTTATTTTTTATTTTACCTACTTACATTTCTTTTTAACATTATACCAACACTATCTATTTAATCTATAATTTATTAAAATATATATTCTTTCTTTCTCTAACAGTGCACCAAAGTACAATTTTTTTTAAAAAAAAAAGAAGAAAGAGGAAGAGAGAGGGATGGAGAGAGGAGAGAGAAAATAATGTTAAAAATTACATACTTGCTAAACAGTGAATAGGTAAAAATGACTAAGTACTATTCATAAATACATTTTACCTCTATGTTTACATACTCTGCTGTAGGGGTACTTTTTCTTTTTGGGTTAGCTATAAAGCTATTTTGGCTTTGCTGGTAAACTTGCTCTTAGTACATCTCTCAACTCTCGCTCTCAATTCTTTTTCGAAAGACGCTTTAGTGCTTCTACAGTCTCTCATGAATGCACATTATGTGACTAAGATCTTAAGTCTATGTATAACAAGAGGACGAGAAACCTATCATCCAAATGGACCCTAATCAATTGTTATGTGGGATGGAATAAACTAAAAGATTTGGGGCGGATCAAAAAACAAAAAACTAAAAGATTTGGGGAAAAAACATCAAATGGTCCTTATAGTTTAGTGTTTGTGTCAATTTGGCCTCTGTAATTTGAATTGGCTTGATTTACACTATGTAGTTTTCATTTTGTTCCAACTTGATCCAATTACTAACTGTCGTTAGACTCCGTTAACCTCAGACACGAATGGACCCTTTTTCTAAGGTTAAAACCGTAATCTGCCATTCTTTTCTTGCCCTAATATACCTCTAAACCAAAACACAGAGCCTCGTTGTCCCATTCTCCATTTTCTTTCACGGCTTCCATTCTCCATTTGTTGTGCCCGGGATTTTTCATTCAACTGAAACATGTCCTATTCTCCTTCGGGGGAACGAGCGAGAGGGATTAGTGTCTGGATAAGTGATCAGATTCCTATGGCTTGCAACGTGGTTCTTGAAAAGAAAGGAAAAATGAGAAGTTTTGTGTTCTATAAAAGAGGTTCGGATATTTTTAAAAAATGTTTGAATTTTAGAAATTGAAGTTGGTTTTATTTTAAAAAGGAACCAAGTTTTCATCAAGCTGCCCACATATCTCCGGGTAAAGGAGAATCAAGTCCGATCGTAGTTCAGGCCACAAAAGAGGTTTAGAAAATAACTTAGAGTTTCCACCAGGCATAGAGTTTAGGTGTGTCCGGTCACCTCTTGAATATTGGCTTTAGATCTGGAAGGTTAGAGAAGAAAAAGTTTGGTAATTCACTAAGAAAATGGGCCCATTTGTCTCTGGGGTAAACAAAAGTTATCGACAGTTAGTAATTAAACCAAATTAGAACAAAATAAAAACTACAGAATATAAATCGAGCCAATTCAAACTGTAGAGAATAAATTGACACAAACACTAAACTGTATAAACCATTTCGGTTTTTTTCCCAAGATTTGGAACACCATGAGGGGGAACATGAGCATGCCTAGTGCTCTGGTCAGAGGAGACGATCATCACTCCACCAAACCAAGAAAAACCACCACCCCCTACAGGTCCATACATGGACCCCCCCCATCTATATAGCAATAAAGTGAACATGCAAAAGGAAAAGTGGTCGTTTTGCAGACATACCCTAATGATGATAATCCAGTTCCCTCTCTTAATTATCAGGTATTTTTATTAATTGGAATTATCAATGTGTCTGGGTTAATTTACGTGTTCATCTCTCCTACAAGACATGACCATTGATCCGCCTCTCTTACAAGACGTGACCATCGGCGCGCTCTCTCTCTCTTTCTATCTCGCGTCTACATACATATATAAAAATATACTCCCTCCGTCTTAATTTAATTGTCATTTTCGGGAGTTTGTGCCACTTTTCAATTGATTATATATTGTAATTTATAATGTTTTAGTTGATTTTGAAAATATTGTATTATAGAACAAATCGAGATCTATTAAACAAGATCCATATTGGATATAAACTTCATTACTAATTTAAAGATATAACTAGCTTTTTATCCAATTAGAATAGAAATGTGACAAGTAAATTGGGACGGAGGTAGTATATTCTAACAGAATAAAGAACTCAATAGGAATGAGGTTATATATAAAGAAATCTTAGTGAAAGTTTGGAGGAGTAAAATAAGATGAGGTATGGCACTACACTTTTCATCCCAAATTGTTGGTTCCTATTTTTATTTCTGAATGTCCCAAAATAAATGTCCACTTTCCACAAATGACTAATAGATTTTATGAAGATTTCTGTTTTGCCCTTTCTCTCTCTACCATATCTTAAAACCAATTGTATTGTTGTACTGTAAAGAATGGACAACATAAAAAGGTCAAGTATAAAGCAATTATACTGTTGTACTGTACTTAATAAGTTGAATTCCCCAAAAAGGACAAGTAATTTGGGACAGAGTAAATAGTATTGTTTTCCCAGAGTTTGTAGTCCCTAAAAAAATTTTGTTGTTTTCTTTTTTTTTTTTTTTAAGTATGCACCACAATTCATATAAAAGAGGCTAAATTCTTTCCGCCTGTTATGGCAACCGTGGCTACCGCCGCCATTAATCCGAACCGTTCAATTTACAGAACACGTAGAGTAATATATATTTTGTACCCTCTGCCTGACCCTGTCTGCGTCGGTCCCCTGTATATACAGATATTTCCCGATCGATCGACTAACTTTAGAACAGCTTAAATTGCGCCCCAGCACTTTTGATGTCCTTTTAGTGACACAGGTGGGGCAAACACATTATAAGACCTCCATGGGATGTGGGCTAATTTGCTGTCACGAGCATCAAGTAAAAACACATAAAAAGACTAGTGGTCACATGGGGTAAGCCAACTCTAGCTGTACACAACCCATTTGCTCAAACTTTAGTACCACAACAAAAAAACAAAACAATAATAATGAGAGAATAAGAGATCAAATCTCTTGTGGGCACAATATATTATCCCCCTGTTTCTTGATTTGAGTTCCTGGCCATCCAGCCAGTCTTGAGGGATTTGGGTCGGCAAAACCAACCTCGATTCGGAGGGAGAGGCAAGGATGCTGGAGATGCTCTTAAAGCAGTGCTATTGAAGTTGTTTCGAATCCGATGTACGACTTAGTTTAAAAACCAATTGGTCATTGCCGAGTGGCAGAGTGGACCCTTAATTACCACCAATCATCTGTTCAACAAATCAGTCATTTCAACAAAGCTGAAAAACAAGTATCACTAGGAGCTTAGGATCGTATGTTGGTAGTCAAACCCTCGAAATTAAGGGTTTGTTCTCTCCTAACTCTCATGTTCGAAACCTCCTAAGTATTATCAACTTTTGGTTTCCGAGCTAGTTCCACCATGGGAGTTTGGAGTTGTCATCAAATTCATCACGCAACTGGTTTCTGATTTAGATTTGCATCTATCCTGGATAACTGGAGCTGCTAATCAACCTGCTCATTGGATAGCTTCTTCTTTCTTTTCTTTTTTCGATTCTGTCAGCCCATGTTGGATTCTCTCTTTACCTTTAACGCTTAAGGCCATTTTGTCCTTAATACAATTCGATATTTGGCCGATTCAAGGGGTTGTCATACATACGTCATCGGTCTTGGACTTGCCTACTGTCCACCCAACACATGCCTACGTACCCAACCAAGAATTGGGTTGTTTAAGATTCCAAAATTTTACGAATCCGTTTCAAATCAGTGAGCAAAGTAATTAGTTGTTGATATACGTTAATTCATGTAGTACGAGCAAGGCCGACCCAACCCCAAGAGGCCTGGGCCTCGGGTATCCAAAAAATCCAATTTTTAGAGGCACGCTAATATTTTTACTATTTGGATTTGAGTAGGACTCTTTTTAAGCCCAATAGAATGAAGAAAAAAAATGCCCAATTAGAGGCAATGAGTTAGTTCAACCTACTATCTCACAAGCTCAAGTGCCCAACTCACTAAATCCCCTAAATCATTTCCCCCAAATCAACGAATAACACCTCCCAAAAATCATTTCCCCCCAAACCCACCCAAAAAAAAAATGACGATCTCGTATTTTGTGTTCATATGTAATGATTAGTAAAACTTTATATTGGTTTAATTTTGTCGTATTGTGATTGTTACTGTAAAAATTGTTAAGTAACTCTTTAAAGGCATTTTTTTTATTAGGCTTTAGACACTAAAAATCCTTAGGCCGACCCTAAGTACGAGTGTTAAAACATCGGTAGCAGGTCGCATAACAAGTGCGACAACGGAAGTACCAAATGATAAAGCGGAAGTCAAGTGTAACAGGAGCGGTACTCAAACAATACATGGCACGAACAAGGTATGGCGGAGCACTTAAACCCTTACGGCCTATTTGGATGCTGCACTAGGAAGGGGAATTGTGATATCTCCTCCTAATCCGTGGACCCGTGTATATGGCGTCATTTGGGAAGTCCATAACAAGGGGATATCTTAAGACGCCCTCCTCCATAACCCCCCCTAATTCCCTTGAGGGGGGCTTACATATGGCTAGGGTTTGAACCAGCATTGTTGAATCCCCCTAATACCTCCAGATAATACCCCCTCTCTTTTCTATTTCAACTACAAAACAACTTTATTCCCTCATTTTATCCCTTATTCAAATCAAGTATTATTTAATCCCCCGTCACATCAATATTGTCTCACCCTTCTTATATAATATCCCTTACTATCCAATCTCTCGTTCTTACATAATACCTTCAAATCTAATCTCACATCCAAACGAGCTCTTATATCGAAATACAAGAGCCGGAAAAAATTGATACGTAACGACCACACGCTACGTGGCATCTATTTAAAACCTTCATGTAGTGTTCCCCGACAAAGATTGCACTAAGTCTACTAGCTTTTACATCTCTCAGGGGATCTCACATGTATTCGTTGTACATAGTCAAACTCACGAGAAGCAATTTACAATGTGGAAATACGAAAATGCTACGGCCACCGACAGCCAGAGCACCGATTGGGAGTCGACGGAGACGCAGGAGATTTGAAATTTGAATGAAAAAATAGAAGATTGGATCAATCACCTACACATATTGGATTAAGCTGATTTTTCATAGGCCCCTTCGGTTTTTTTTTAAAATTATTGAATGGCTCAGATCATGTGTACAGGACTCAGAATGGGTCTTGCGTGCCCGTCAGTGGCCGTAGTAGCGTCGGTGAAAATATAACCACAAATCTGATGGCAAGACTAGGCAAAATTCTCGACCGATCGATCGACATGGCACATGGCCTGGCTGAAAATTTTTCTTGAGAAAGTGATTCTTTTTGCGCAGAGTACAAGGTTTTTCACAAGATAGGAAGGAGGACTTTCTCATTTCAAAACATAAACAAAAATGGGCAGAGATTCTGTTCTCGGAAGATGGGCACGTGATGCCTGAATAATGTCTCCAACCAAAATGGAAACCTTAGTTGAATGGCTATGCTGCTGCTCCTTTCTCTGATTATCAACTTGATTGCACATGTAGCAGGGGAGTACATACCTTTGATTCTCTCTCTCTCTCTCTCTCTCTCTCTCTCTCTCTCTCTCTCTCTCTCTCTCTCTCTCCATATGTATACATACGTGCTGTATTTTCTCCCCAAATTCCCCCCAACAAATTTGTCCTATCTTTGGCCGCCACGTGTGGCTTTTCTTTGTAATCCCTTTATTACTCTGGTTCGGATTTGGTCTGAGCTCCGTCTTTAGACTTAGAGCCCTACAGGGCAAGGAACCCGGCCGGTGACGACTATCAGGAAGGTACTCCGATCATTAAGTAACCACTTGGTGTGATATCATGGATAACGTACCGAACCCAAGTGGTTATGCTGATGCTGCCGAATGGCTTATCCATAACATGCATGGATTCCATAACCGTGGTTCTAGTCAATCAATGTGATCAAGGGTGACCCGTTGGTGCCGGTCTGACCTACACGGTTCGGCCCAAGCGCCTAGCTTAATGAGGCTGGTGGTCAGCCATTTTTGTAAGGTCCATTTAAGGAGGGACGGACTTAGAACATTTTGCCTCAAAGTTTAACACATTAAAATTGAATATGGTCTTCTGGAGATCAACGTGTGTGAGATTGTGACCAATTATTGCTTTGCTTATGGATTTGCCTCAGATTATTGGACCCAGAAATATGCCCTTTCTTCTTGGTTAGACATGTTATATTGGCTTAAGAAAATGTTCATATTCACCAAGACAAATGAAAATGTGGATATTTACGCCACACGCGATGGCAATACTATCATCGGAAGGAGGAAGATTGAATCAAACGCAATATAAACACTCGAGAAATTTCCATGGTACATGTCGACGAAAGTAGTGGTCGCAAATGGCATCAACCATAAAAGAAAGGCGCCCAGATTGATCCGCAACGTATTTGATTTGCCCAGATCCGATTTCCACTAGAATACACACATCACTACCCTTCAATTCCAAAAACCCGCCGGTGACTACTCTAAACCTGAAGTCCAAATATTGCAGAAGCAGCTCATCATTTAATTTCAGCACAAATGATCTTTATACTATCTCTACACCCCGTTCATCATCTTGTCAACATGGACCGAATTGGCATCTTCGAGAATCTTGCCGTTCACTGGACTTCGCGGACTTCTCAGCCTCTGGAAAGAAAGGGCTGTTTAAAAACCAGAACAAACAGAAATATAAAGGAATTTGCTACTCCCATTGTACCTGAGCTAAAGGATCTCCAGAGTTCCCATTTACAAGCTTGTGAATCTCTTCTTTTGTCCGGGTATCCTTACTGAGCGGCAGCAACAATGCCAAACCCCCAGGCCGGTCAGGCATTTCTGAATTGAAACAACTCAAAAGTCAACATAGTTGTTTAAAATCAAACGATTCAAACGAAAAAAAGAAAGACGTAGAAATGCTAACCTGGTAACTTATGATCAATGAAGAACACCACCAAATTAACAGTATACCTACAACAGAATTTTATTCGATGGACTTTATCAGATGAGATACATGCATGTTGGTTCGTAGATGCAAACGGAAACTAAAATCACATGCTTTACCAAGCCACAACAACATCAACCGTATAATGCTTCCGGGATGCTACTATCAACAAGCTCTGGACCACCACAATTAACCATGCGCACTGCTTGATGAACCTGGTTAAGAAAACTCCAGGACATCAGAGGAAATGATATGCGAATCCCGGGATCTGTATATCTTGATAATTGTGCTCACGCACATTCAAAGTAAGCAGTGATCAAATGACCAACAAGGCAACAATTCTAACCGTACGTCAAAATTAGATTTATGCAAGGGAATGATATGCGAAACCCGGGATCTGTATATCTAGCAGAAATGTATATCACAAGAACTTAAGGGAAGACGAAGATTAATTGTAGCTGCCAAAAGTCGAATCCATGCAATCTCTATTTGTGAAGCTTTCCTTGGAACGGTGAATATGTGCGATAATTCGAGCAAGAGCGATATGTCCCATTATCAAAGCTTCCCCTCACCTGTGTGTTCCATATTTCTGATACGTGCGCACGAAGACTAGAGAGAAGATCATGTGCGATGAAAATATCAAATCACCACAACCGTATATCACACCCCGAGGAACTGCACATACAAATCCAAATGAGCGTACGTAAAAAGGGCATTTCTTGCCAAAGGAAATTGGTAAGTCAATAGTAGCAACTCACAGTTGATTAATAGCACTTCAAGTACACTCTCTGGACGAGGGAGCGTGGCAAGCTTTGAACCCTGTACGTCCATCGTTAGATAGAAATGCAAGTATATTCAGTACAAGGCAAAGTTGCTCACTCTCAATATAAAACATGAAATTGGACGCTTATAATTTTTAATTACAGCTAAAAACAGTATCAGATCATGGCTAACAAAAACAACACGGTGTAAATCTTGTTGAGTTAACCTCACGACAATGATAGTTCGGGCCAGGGAGCTGAGTAGAGTAAAATGTTATGATCCGGAGAAACTGACAAGCCTGCAGTGAAAACAGTTACAAAGACAAACTATCAAAGGGATGTTCGAGATTTGTTATTTCTGTCAAAGGCAGAAGAAGTACCAAATACACGAGGAACAAAGAACGACAACTTACAACTAAAAAGGCCAGAACCCTGCACCAAACTAGCACAGTGTAGATTTTTTTGCTCTTGAAAATGAAAGGATGAAAGGACCACTGCACCGGAACACAAAACATACGAGGAAAACAATGATTATGAACCCCGAAAGCCTCAAACTTATAAGGAAGTAGCAGTAACATGATATGTCTAGTTGTCTACTCTTACGTTCACCTCGTTTGACCCTCAACTAGAAGGGGCAGTAGGGGACGTAAAATCTAGGTTCGCGAGTGTGTAAGTGTGTGCAGGGTTACGGGGGTTGCAGAGGAGGATTCGGAACCGTACCAAGATAAAGGATAGAAAGATGAAGGAGAATACGGTCTCACTGATGTAAGCTTTCTCTTGCCCAAGTTCCTTTAGTCACAAAAGCCCGTAAATGAGAAAAGGTGCCTCATAATAGAGGAAGCAATTCATGAAATAAAATGGAACAAGAAAATGAAAGAAAGGAGATACGAACCGGAAGAAGAAAGTACCCAACATCCTGAAGGGTTGGTCCAGGCCGATGGATATAATGAACTCCTCGAGCAGCTAGTCCATGGATGTACTGAGGAGAAAAGAGAAGTTTATACCACCACATGTTAAACGTATATTATCTATCCTGAATTAATGATACGCTAGCATAAATGATGAAAGTCGAAAGACCATAGCAAATAATGATTATAGCACGTGTTACGCGTTCTTTCAGAAAATTTATCTTTCTCCTCTTCCTTCCACATTCGGAGAACAACGACGAGATAGTGTTCCTTTTACAAAATGTTTATTGAGAAATTAAAGTAGAATAGCACCTTTAAGCTTCAGCCAACCCAAAAAAAAAAAAAGAGGAATGAAAAAAACTGACAAAATAGTTCACTCTAGAATCCAGATGGGTTTTAATTAAAGAAATGGCTGGAATCTATACACCAATAATTAAAATGCGGAGGCCAAAAGCGTTACACAAGTTGTTCAAGTACACAACAACGAATTCAGCATTCCACAACACACACCATATTTTAACAATCAAATCTGAAATTCAAATCAACCCGGAAACAATTATCCGAAAAGAACACAAAGTAATGCCCAGTTTTGAACACAAATACGCAAATACGGGTCTCAATCCATAGAAAAGCAAGCATTTTCAACAATGAGGATGTGTTTGCTTCATCGGCCTGAAATTGGAAAGAATGGTCATATTCCCTGGAACGGTCATTACGACATTTGATTCGCTAGAATACTCGAATGCAGATTAAGAATGGAATCATCCACCAATTTATAAGGTGCGTGACCTTTTCATTAGTTGGCTGGCTTCATTCATTCTAGCGAACCAAACACTACCTAAACATTGCAGAAAAGAACATGAATTAAACATGGCCTGTGCATTGATTTAATCTCAAAGGACAAATGTAAACCTGAAAGATTAGCCCCGCGAGAAGATACTTCCAGTTCTCGGCAAGAAGGTTGATTTCTGTTGTGGTTTCTGCGTAAATCCTCTTCCACAGCTTCTCATAATGACGACGACGACAACAACAACAACACCACAAATCAATACAAGAGGCAGAAAACAGAATCGAAAGAAAAGCAATTTGAAGCATGTTTGGGAGACCCTTTTTTCCATTCTGCATTCAGTTTCGAATATTGGGTGTCTGGCCGCACCTTTTAGAATCAATTCTACCAAGACAAATTATCGGGAAAAAACGCGGAAAATAGAGAATCCGAGAATCACCAAACAAAGCTCTCTGAATTCTCGTTTATACTTTTACGTACACGATACTTGTACAAAGTGTATTCTGCACACACCGTCAAAAGCTCTTAATTGTGGTTGTAATTCAAAAATCTATAATTTACAACTCAAAAACTAGAATCTATTTAAAATAAAAGGAATCCCAAACATGCCATTACCCAAAAAAAAAAAAAAGGAACTTTTTCTACGCAAGCATAAGACGAACCTTTGAAGCCTCGCGACCAATGTAAAGCGACATATTCTTCTTGTATTAATTACTACCAATGCGTCCATATTACATCAAAGAACCACCATCATTCATCGAAACTCTCTCAAAATCTCTCTCGTTAATGCGCAATAGTCCTCTGTAATGGCAAGTGAAGAAAAAAAAATCCGAACTTTTTGACAAGTACGATCCACCAGTGGGGACCCAATCGCCAAAACCAAGAAAAATCCTCGAATCCCAGAAACGAGAAAATCTTGAGATTAGTTTTCGAATTGTAGACCGCCAAAATCGCCTCGTAATTGGGTGCCCAATTAATCTTCGAAACTTTATTGGTTTCCAACAATGATTACAACTATGAGGATTCTATCCCTCTCTCTCTCTCTTGGAAGACGGAGGGAGAAGGGAGAAAAGAAAGAAATATGGGGGCTCCGCGATCCTTTGCGAGAAGCGGAGGAGAGAGGGAGTTCGGAAATTATGAGAGAGAAGAATGTGTATCGAAATTCCTCTGTTTTTCATATATATAGGCGCGAGGAATTCGGACCGGACTCTCCCATCCAGTCTGTTATCTTCCCGTTTGGCTGGAAAAAACGTTCAGTGCGGAGCGGGTACCACGTGATGTCCGTTCGCACATCCGAGCCATCCATTTTATTTTTGAATGGCTCAGATTTGGAGAGAAAAAATAAGAGAGAAAGTGTTGGAGTGAGAGGAGAGAGAGGGTTTCAATCCGAACCGTCCAAAAGTGCATCGAACGGTTCGAATGCGTCGAGTAGACACCACGTGTGATATATGCGCTCCCCACTTAAAAATCTCTCGTTTGGCTGTGTGGGCTTTAAAGTAATGATTGAAACGGTTCGTATTGTAAACTTGAGAGACATGTATAATTGCCGTTTTAATTAATTTTTAAAAAAATATTTAAAAAGTTAGAATTTATTTTCGCCATACATAAATAGATGTTAGAGAGGAGTTATAATTATAAGTTAACAAAACCCAAGATTTTTCCCCATAAAGGTATAACAAGATAGGCTAATCAACTCTGTTTCTGGGCTTTTCAATTATTCAGTTTGATCATTCCACACATAATTGTTTTTTATTAGCCATTAAAACAATGTGAGATACGATAACAACAAATAAATCGCTCCTGGAAGGCTAATCTCTAAAAATTTCCATGGTCTATATTGTTTTCCACAAATAATGCAATTTATTGATATAGAGGTCTATGTCCGATCAAGCTTTTTTTTTTTTTATGTGTATGTATAACATTTACGATACGAACGGTTTAAGATAGCCATTTTGACTCGGCAGCTACAATTCAAAACTGAAGTTAACCCAAGGGATGGAGCCTAGGCCGAAGAATTAGGTAACCTTTTAATTGTTCTGTGGTGGGAATTTTTTCCTTTAGGAATTTTAAAAGGGTTAAATTGTCAAATTTATAAAACCCAGATAGAAAGCAGACATTCCTTTCTCGTTATAACTTGAATTTTAAATTTGCGGGCCGCCTTGTATAATGAAATTAAGCTAGCTCTAGCTTGAATTTTTTTTTTCCCATTATATATTCAAATTTTTAAAAACATGGTGACCTGAAAAATAAAAAAGTTCAGTCACACTACGCCACATGTGGCGTATGCGTGCATGAGCGTTAGTGAAATCATAAAATCCTCTTTCAGAATCTTGTGCTACTGAAGTTCATGCATGAGAGTGAGAATTGAGAGCGATAACGTATAACACGTATTAAAAGCAAGAGTACTAATGAATTCTATCGTTGAATTATGTAACCTAGGTCCCACATAACATTCCTTTCATTGTTATTCTTTTATTATGGTTGGTTTGTATTAGCTCCTGTGATCCTATGCTTAGGTATTGCATGCACCCGATATTCCAATTGAGAGTTCACGAGGAGAGCATGAGGTTTATTGGTATCTGGATGGATTGTTATTTTTAACACACTATGAGATTTGGTATTTAGACGTGTTGTGCAAAAACATTGTGCGTGTTGTTGTGTTCGTAACGTTCCACTTCTCCACCTCTTAAATTTGGTTAGATAAAGTTTTTTTTTTAACGTGAAACTCCAAACCCAAAAAAATAAAGGAAAAAAGTTAAATTTTGAAAACCTATATGGAGCAATAACAAGGCTCAAGACAGCTCAGAGGGAGAGTACAAATAGAGGGTCCTAGTGGACATTATTTGCTCATAAAAGCTGCTTTAAATGATGGGATAGATATTTGGCTAATGCATGCATGTAAACAGTTCTGTTATTTTGTATTTACTCTCTCCGTTTCCATTTTTTAGTCCCTTGTTCCATTTTAATTGGATTTTAAATTAGTTATATTTGTCCAAAATTGAGACGGAGGGAGTATTTCTGTAATTCTAGTGTCCAATTTGATTATAAAAAAAATTCATAACAATAAATGTACGTATGAATCTGATTTGATCAGTTGTCACACTTTAAATTATGTATTCCTGTAATTTTGTTTTTATTACGTGGTTTTGAGCTTTTTGAGTAATATATATATGCGTTGGTTATAGTAATAAAGATCCATTTTTAATCACATTCATAATTCACTAACTTTATAGGAAAAAACATGACAGCTAGTGACAGCATAAGAAAATTAAAATAAGCTAGTGTTGTACTTAATTCGGCTCTTTCTTCAATTTCCATTTCAAAACGATCTCTATTTCATATTTCATGAATGTCAGGTTTTTAAAAAACTACGGCGCGTGATAAATTATCGCCGATTGATTTTGAAATTCTAGTAGAGTAACTTTTTATGAGGTGAAAATAAAGATATAGATTTGGAATATGTGTTTTTTCTAATGATAATTTCTTTATCTATTTTTATACTACACAACCGGCTCAATAGACCATCAAACTAAAATTATTTTTCATTTACATTATTTTTGAGTTTGAAAATATGAAATAAGTACTTACAGTATTTTTTAAGAAGTCTTCTGGAACGGGCCTAAATCTAGCCTAAAGCAAGTCATTGATTTATTACTTTTTCTGCATAGGAGTATTTCAATTCTAACTATTTCCACCACCAAATTATTGATTGTCGAAATACCAATTTGTAGGTCAAATTTCATTCAAAGATTTGGCGAAACAGGCAAAACTTACAGTGCGATGGCGAGACTTGCAAAGTAGGAGTACTAGCACTTTGGAAAACTACATTTTGATGCTTTGTGAATATAAACCGACCAACAAAAGGGCTGACCTAGCGGTCAAGACCTGAGTTTACGGGTAAGGCCTCTCCTAATTATTCAAATTTAAAATCTCTCAAGTGATATCGATTCTTTTGGAGTTTCGATTAGGCTCCCGTAAGTAGGCATTGAAATTAGTCTCTTAGAATAAGTCAAAATGCGTGCAAACAGATCCAGAGTGCTGAGTTATCAAAGAAAAATTGACCCAACACAGTCAACACAACAGGGCTGAAAATGAGTTTTTTGGCATTGGCGTCCAATTTTGACAGATAAATGGCCAAATTCCGAATTGGTCTAGTCCAAGGGAAAGTTGCCTCCCACCAAATTTTAAAAAAGCCAACATTGACCCAACCGGTCAAGCCGCCTTCTTTTCTTCGTTTATTTATTAGGAGTATTTTTGGTTGTTGTTTTATTTCAATTTTTACTAAATCGGGTATAGTTTTTACAATATATTTGTTATGAGAACATAGAGAAGTAAATATTGTAATGAATTGAATAATCATGAGAGTGCTAACTATGGAAAGCCGATCATAATCAAACCGTGATGGGCTCCTAGTCACAATTAATCGATAATCTTCTACAATCTTCTTCTTTATTCCAACAATATTCTTCGGTTCGACGAGAGGATTGGAAAATTAAAACAATTCATATAAAACGACAAAACTATATTTTTTAGTATCCTTTTTTATTTGAGTTATTTTTTTAAAAATTTCAAGTTTTATTTTCATACTCAAATAGTTGGCCTTTTTCAACCAAAACTTTCCTCCCCGTGGCATTTATTTCTTGATCTAGTCTTCAAATATCTTCTTCTTCTTTTTTACCAATACAAGTGTGACATTTCGGTCCACATGATATCGATTATTGGGTCAAGTTCTTGAATATCTTGTTTGAGTCTTCTGAGCTCTAATCGTTCCGTGTTTTGGAGTTAGAAAAAGGCTTGACTGTAGCCTGTAGGTCCAGTTTTGGAGTAATCCTTTTGTCATATCTGTGTGGCCTAAAGGTTAGGCAAGGGTTTTAATTGATAGTAATTTTTTGGGTGCCGGTAGGGCACCACACATGTGGTACTTCATAGGCAATCCAGATCATCCAAAACCACGTCCAAATGTGTTTTAGACTGTGCGGATTTTAGAGAGACAAAAAGATAAGAGAGAGTAGTTGGATGAGGAAAGAGAGAACAAATCTGAAGGTCTGGATCTAGACCTTCAAAGCATGTTTGGAAAGTCTGGATCGCTAACGAATATCGCCACGTGGTACCCGCCTGCCACCCAAAAACTTCTCGTTTGAACTTCGAAGCTATTTTATAGGCAAAAAATGGGGCCACAGCACTTGTAGGTTTTAAGTTTTTCTGCTGTACATGGACCAGATCCACTCACTCGGCCCGACCCATATTCGGCCCAACTCATACCTTGGGAGCCAATTACGACTATAAAAGTGTTTTGGGTGGATTTGTAACGAGGGGGGATTTGAAGGTGGATATGTAATGAGGGGTGATATGTTAAGAAGGGTGGATTTATAATGAGGTGTTTGGATGGTTTTTTGAGAAGAGGGATTTAGGAGGTGGATATGATGGGATAAGATGTGAAATGACTTTATCATAGTGTAAAAATGTTTAAACCACATTATTTTTTTTTTGTTTTAAATGATGTAATATTTGGGCAAATTGCGTTTTTTGTATACTGTTAAATGTTTAAAACGTTTTTGTATGGGCCGAAATATCCCAAAAAATTGTTTCATTGGGTCAAATAATTGCTACAATTATCAGAGCCCCTGATTTCCCAACATCAAAATTTACAATAATTGCAATTCATTTTTATATGTATGTATATGTATACCGACTGTATACTCCACGCCCCAACCCCACCACTAGATTCACCCACGCATAACCCCATCTGGATTCACTCCTCTGCCTTCGTCCGCCGCCGATCAGCACCACTCATCTGTTCAGTTTTTAATCTCTCTCTCTCTCTCTCTCTCTTTTCAGCCGTCTCTCTCTCTCTCTCTCTCTCTCTCTCTCTCTCTCTCTTCCCTCTCTCGTTTTGCACAATCGATCGAGTAGATAACCAGTCCTCTCTCTCTCTGTGGTCTGGTCTTACCATTGGTCTGGCCTTCTCTCTCTCTTCGTTGGTCTGGATTTCAGTCTAGCAATTTGTGAAATCGAACCTCGCCTTCACAAATCCACCTTCAGCCAGAGATGGATCCTCTACAGTGTTCATCTCCCCCTTTCAAAAAACTGAACCAAACACCGGATTTGATGGAGAGCCGGACTACAAATCAGGGGGGCTTACATATCCCCCTTCATCTCCTCCATCCAAACAGCCCGTAAAAGTGAACTATTTAATTGCATCATAGTGTAATTTTATGGGCACTGAACCCATGGACTGATCCAAAAACGGTTTTTAATTTTCCCCATCCCCTTTTCAAAAAGTAGATAACCAAATAGCAATTTGTGAAATCTCAGCCATCCGAAAAAACGAAAACGTTTAATTGTTCAGCTTTGTTGAAAATCTCTCTTCGAAAAGAAAAAATTTTATCGGACCATTAATTACCGAGACGTATGAGTGAAATATGACTGCAGAGATTTCTCCACGCCCCTAAATTTTCCATAACAACTTTTTTAATAATTCCAAAATAACAAAATGATGGAAGTGGGCCGGACCTGAAAATCCATTTTTCCTGGTCTCCCACATTGGGAGGGAGTTTGGGTTTGGGTATTATATGTGTTTAAATGGTACATTATGTCTTTCCCTAATCAGCAATTGCCTAGGTAAGTTGGTATGAGAAATTACCCTCTTGCCCTCCTTCAAAGCAACCATTTCTCGCCCATCCGTTGTGATTTGGGTACTTGACCTCTGGTACTAGCCCCTTGGGCCTTCTGTCGTATTGCCACTCTTTAGTGGCGAGGCTCTTGGGCCTACATCAGATGGGTTGGCTCTCACATTGGGAGTTTGTGTGTGTTTAAAATGTCCATTATGTCTCTCCCTAATCAGCAATAAATAATAATTGCCTAGATAAGTTTGTACGTGGAATTACACTCTTGCCCTCTCCAAAACCAAACAGGCCTGCAGAGTGCAAACTAAGAGGAATGATACCCTGACCGAACGAAAATCCCGCCCCATTGACCGCTCCTGCAAAAACGGCACCGTTTGGTGCATTCCACTGCTGAAGTCCTTTGCATTTGTCCCTGTTTGGTGCACTATTCTTGATGAATTTTTTTTTATGATTTTCTGAGAGGCATTTCGGGTTCCAAAAAGATTATGCAAATCGCAAAGTATTTTTAAAATTTCTTTTATGAGTTTCTAAAAAAAATTAGCTCAATTCAAAATTCAGAAGGGCTATTTTAGCATTCGTAAGGTTCCTACAAATTTTGAAATACCCTATGAATTTTGAAGAGTGCAGACCTTCATTGATATAAGATTGAGTTAATTTTTTTCAGGAATCCATAAAAAACTATTTTAAGAATGACTTGCTATTTGAATCATTTTTTGAGGACCCGAAATGGGCACCCCAATATCATAAAAAAATCATCAATAAGAGTGCAAACCTTGTTTGAAACCTTTGGAAAATTCATTTATTTTTAAAATTTAAAATTTTTGCAGGGCCCATTACAAATCCGACAAAAATGATTTAAACGGCAAGTTATTCTCAAAACATTTTTTATGTATTCTTGAAAAAAATTAGCTCAATCTGATATCGGTAAGAGCTACTTTAGAATTCGTAGTAGAGAGTTTCAGAATTCGTAGATACCCTTCGAGTGCTGAAAACCCCTTCTAAATTTCGGATTAAGCTAATTTTTTTTTAAAAATCCATGAAATGGCCCCCTCAAAATAGAAAAAAAATTTTGATCAAGAATAGTGCACCAAACAGGGACAAATGCAAAGGGCTTAAGCGGTGGAATGCAGCAAACGGTGCCGTTTTATAGGAGCGGTCAATGGCGCGGGATTTTCCTTCGGTCAGGGTATCATTCCTCGCAAACTAATGAAAGGCTAGTGACAGCCGCTTCGCTCTTCGTTTGAGACTTGGCGAAGACCCCTCTCTCTCTGTCTCTCTCTCTCTCTACAGTTGATGTTTAACAATTCGCTGCCTTCAGCTATGGAGGTTTCAAATCTCCATGCGCCGTCACTGAAGCCTCAGCTTAATCGGCCTTTTCTTCCTCAAGCGGTGAGTTTTCATTCCTATACAGTCAAGTTACTAGCCGAATTCTAACACATAGGCATTACCTGCTTTGGTATCCTTAGGTGCGAAAATTTCTGATTAAGATTTCAGTATAGGTGTAATTGATACCTTGGTCGAAGTATATATGTGTGCGACTATGTGAGGTTGCTCAAGCAAATTCCTTTTAACGAATAACGTTTGATTTACCTATGAATCTATGATCTCCAATTATAGATTGGGCTTTCCATAGTAGGAGGGCATAGCGGTCGCTGCAAAACTTGAGGCATGAGCCTGGGCAGAGCGGCCGTTGGTGCGGATCTTGGTGGTAGTAGCAAATATTCAAATGAGAATTCTGAACGCATGGATCAAAAAAAAAATTTTCTGAAGGCCGAAGAGGGGAAAGGTTCCATGTGAGCGGCACTTGCAAATGGGCTAGTCCGTCAACCCTAAGAGTCTGGGGAAGCCCGACAGAGAGCGCGTTCAGCGCGAATTTCGAAAGGGAATCTGTTTGTTTTTATTCAGTAATTTAATTAATTGATAAGGCATTAAGGATTCCACCCATGTCCAAAAAAAAAAACCAAAAGAGGAACTTTCTGTACAAAAAAACATGAAATGTAAGTTCTTGCAATTCAGCTTTTTAGCGCGTGTTTGTGTTGAGATTGAATATGAAATTTTCTCTCTCTAAAATTTAAATAAAAAAAAAAAAAACTGGTAATGAGCAGCGTCGGAGGGCGATCACATTGTTACTCACTTTCCTATTGGTTTGATGGGTTTTATACTTTTATTGAGAAGTCATCAAATTAGGCTTAACCTAATATACAGGTTCACATATTTTGGAACTTACTAAATGCATCACACTTATATCAGATAAGAAAAATGTATAACTTCAATATGTTTTCCAGTGGTTTGTAACTCCTTGGTTGATTTTTCATTTTATACATAAGTTCTCTTCTTGTTGAAATGCTTGATAAGTACTTGCGTAGTTGATTATCTTTCTTTGTGTTTCTCTTTTTATGGTTTTGTTTTGTTGTTGAAATCACTATCAACCATTACAGAACTCATTTCTGTGTAGTGTCTTACAATCTTAAGCCTTCATTCATCCAGGGAAGTATTTATAATATCAGGGATTCTAGTAGCTTTCCATGTCCATGCATCAAGCGTTCTTCGATGCTTCATCGCCTCTCATCACTATCTACAAACAAACAAAATTTAGTTTTAGCTCGTAGTATTGGACGAGGAGATGGCATGGGGGTCTTGCTTAATCACTACCCCGATTCAAGAACTGCAGCACTTGGTAAGTTGTCTTTGCCTTGCAATTCTAGTGCTTATCACACGAGGGGCCTGTGAGTAAATCACATGATATTTGGTTATACATTACATACAAGATACAATATCTCACTGACGTGTGGAGGGCGAACATGTATCAGTTTCTAAGTGACCTCTATGTGACCGGTGATAGAGAATTAGTATACTTGTTCCTTGAAATTCAAATTCTTACGTTCTATTGCATAAATGTCTGAACATGAGCCTGCCTGCTGAGAAGTAGTGCTCATCTATTAACCTCCCTGCAATAGGAAGTGCTAAGTCTCGTCTTTTCAAGAAAGTTCCTGCAGAATCGCTCACACTTTGCAGATTGCCATTAATTTGTTTCCCCTGATTCAAGATGAACTTTCGAATTGTTTTGACATGGAAACTTGATACATAGACTGATAGGAAATTTATGGCTGCTGAGAGAAGCGGTGGGTATTTAAGGTCTCGCTGAAGGAGAAAAAAATGGAAAGCGCAATGCTAGAACATCTCTAACTCTATTCTTTTACCTTAGTTAATAGAATTGGCCAATAGTTGTAAAAACTACTCCCGCGGTCCCGGTTTGTTTGATGGAGCAACTTGTTTGGCATGCCCATCTAATTAATTTGGAGAAGTCTGCTTTCTATGAGAATACATGGTTAAAATGCTCAAGACTTTGGCATGTTCAATGCTCTTCTTGGCATTGAACATTGACCAACTTGTTTGGCATGTTCTATGCTCTTCTTTCAAAATCTAGGTACTCCTTATGTGATTACACCCTTGGATGTTGTAGACTGAGTCTCTTTCATGTTAAGTACTCCAACTATTGCTCTATTTGGCTTTTGTCATTATATACTTTTTGTCTCCAGCAAACACATGGAAAACTATTAAGGCTGACACATTAGATGGGGCTTAAATGAGGATCATCAGGTAGCTCCCACGACACAAGTTTTTGAAGTTATCTTTTTGAGAACCTTGTTTTGTCCAAAATGCTTTTGATGTCAACTTTTTAGTATGGCGCCTTGCGGAAACACTCGTTTCAGATTTTCTTATACCAAACTGCAAATCACCGCGATCAAAAATTGCTTATCACAAATATTTGGTTTGCGGTTATTTGTGTTGCTCATTGTTAGCTTCCAAAGTAGCATGCACATTACTCTGAATCTGATAAATGTTAATTCACATAGTATGTTCTTCCATCTTCACTACACACGTATCACGGAAGGGGGACAAGAACCAAAATGTGTGGCTTATGACCGGAAGCAACATTTATTTACTCTGTGGTATGGTTGACTAAAATGTTGCAAGCCAATTCATTAAAATTTACGTGGAAAGACCATGTCCCATACCTTCACAGCCACAGTGTAGACACTCCAATTTGGACTTATTAATCATCCTTAATTTGTGGCCTTGGGGCCCCCCGATGATGAATTTGGATTAAAACAAGCCTTGGTTAAATTGGACCTTGCTTCTTGAACCTTCAAAAAATCAAAACAATTTGCTGAAAATAAGCCCCCTGAGCGCTCAAGACCACTCCCGAGCGCCCAGGACCCTTTTTCAAAAACCCAGATCAAGCTCACTCCCGAGCGCTCAGGAGTGACTGTCCCAACTCCCAATCGCTCAAGACCACTGTGCTGCCCAATGGATGCTTGAGCTTTCAGCTTTTCAGAAATTCATCATTATATTCGTTCAAACCTGAGGTTTCTCAGTTGAACACTCCATCAGAAGAGTGTTGAAGACTAATGATGATATTTTCCCCCTAAAATATTTTTGATTTTATTTTCAAAATAAATCTTATTTTCTACTCCCCCTATATAAACAGCACAATGTTGCATTAGAGGGACACGAAATATTCTCCCTCTCTAACCCTTTGTTTTCAAAAGTAAAAAACCAACACTTCACTTTTGTCTTCAAAAGTCATCCTCACTCAAACATTTCCAAGAAAATCCAAAAAAATTACCAAATACATCAAGAAAAATTCAGGAAGTTAAGGATTACATCTAATTCTGACCTCTTGCATTTTTCCATCCTTTTCCATCCATCAAACCCATCGAAGAAGCAAGGTTCTAGTTCAAACCAAGAAGGTAGAAATTCTTCTACTTTTCAATCAAAGGGCTATTATCCTTCTGAGGGAGGTCACCCAGCCCACTCCAATTTCTCATACTGGATGCGTGGTTGAGTGGCCTAAGTGTAAAAACAAGGGCAAAAGAATCATAAAACAGATTTTCAACCTACTCAGGAACACTCTCGAGCACTCAGGACCTCTCCTGAGCACTCAGGACTGGTTTCACCCCTATTTCTCATATTTCTGGTGAATAACAAGGAAAATGAATTTTTTTCACAATTACAATGGCTTCACTTTGATATGTTGACATAAACAATTTATTCTCTGAAGATGGAGGCACATCTTCTCCAACTTTTTATTTAAGGACAAATATTTTCAGCCATTTTCAGAGTATCTCATCTTCAGAAAACAGAATGAAAACAACATGTCAAGATGTGTTAGCTTTCTGTCTAAAATAAGACCTGTGGTGCAGCACACTCCTGAGCGCTCAAGAGTGATGTCATTGTAGCAAATCTCATTTCCTCTTGTATATTGCCTTTTCAATGCTCTTTTAAGCACTGGGTGTGCACTGACCAGAGCCCAGTTGGGTTTGTTTTCAGTTGCAAGGAAGCAAGGTTTGGATGGTTAGGAGCAGTTCTTAGCTGTTTAAACCTTTGCTGAGCATTAGTGTGTATTGACAACTCTGTGTTCCTATTTCAAGTACCATATTGCATCTCTTCTAATCAAGGTTTGCAGGGTGATTCAGCAGAGCTCCTGAGCGCTCAGGAGTGCAGTTCCGAGCGCTCGGGAGTGGTTCAAGTGGCAATAGTTGATTTGCTGTCATTTTTTACTTTGTATCATTTCATTATCATATATTGTACACTGGCACATGCATGCACCCTTTATTTGATATACCTGTGGATACCTACTAGCTGCTTTTATGAAACAAAATATTTTTGATAAAAATCCCACAAATGTCAAGTGGAGACTGATTTCGTATCGGGCGAGAGGGGTGCCGTAAAACCTTTCCCCTCTCGTGACATGGCTTCCGAACCCGAAACGATCTCTAGTTTTCAAATTCAAAAATCATTCTCAACCAAAATGGTTTCTCGGGTGGCAAACCTCAAATCCGGGTGGCAACTCTTCCATTTTTCAAAAACATCTCTTTTTCATAAACTCTTCTTCTTTTTTGGGCGGGTAGCCCACACACAAGTACAAAAACACCATGATGCCATGCGGCAGATTACCAAGACTTGGTTAACTTCCCTTTTTTCCCCATCTATTGTTGTTGTGCTGTGCTTAGTAATGCTAGTACTTGATTGCATTCTGTCATAGTAGAAGGATCAAATTGCCCTTGGAATTTGGGATCATAATTTGGCATGTTGCTAGTGGGATTCCCACATCCCTATTGAAAAGTTCAGCCACGGTCATGATTCATGCATGCGTGGATGAGGGTTAGATTTAACCATTTCAGGAAGGAAAAAACCGGTACAATAACAAAAATATATTTCATGCCTTTTCGATGCTAAGATGAACCCATGCCAAAGTGGGAAATGAAAGCAGAATGTATAACCTAGTGTTCTGCAAATACCCCTCGGCATATTAGCACGCACTAGCAGGTAATTAGTTTCTGGTTTTTGTGAGGCAAGGTTATGTGATGGATTGAAGTCTTGAAATCAATCACGGTCTGTCACCGTGTTGCCGATTCTATTAGGTCATATGCAACAGTATCTTCATAATAAGGTCTTTTTCAATATCTGGGGAAAACATGATAGATTGAAATATATCAAGAATAGTTTGGATCTATTAAACAAACGAAATACTAGTTAAGTAAACGATACATTGTGTATAAACCACTATTGCAACACCATACGGCATTGTATTGTCTTCAATGTAGAATATATCAAGAATTCAAGTAATGGAGGCAAAGCAATTGATCTTCATCAGCATTTGGTTTTCGGAACCTGCCTCTTGTCATCATGCTATGTATAAGCTACAGCCTTAGTTAGTAGCTTGTCATATTGCAATAAAATGAAACAACTTAAGAGTCGTATAGAGCTATAAATGCTTGATATGGTCTACTTATCCAACATTACTTCTTGTCATTTGTCACCTATAAATTATGCTTGTCTTGCCACATGCCACAGTATTTGATCGGCCTTCTCAAGCCCAATTTGGGTCGGCCAACTATTTGAACATTGGGATGTATTGTCCTGTTGAATCTCTCTCTCTCTCTCTCTCAGATATAAGATGGTCTAACTTTGCATCTTCACAGTGCAGGCCCATTCAGAAAAGCTTCTCGTTCGCATTCACATAGACTATGTGTTGCTAAAAGCGAGGGCTCAGGTGGAGCTTTAAGCAGTGAAAGCATCACACTAGATGAGGAGACATTAAAGCGGGACCTGCAAATCGCCATTCAGGAGGAAAACTACACACGAGCTGCCAAACTCAGGGATACCCTCCGATTTCTCCAGGAGGATGGCAAAGCCGCAGTACTATCAGCAAACACTCGATTCTACAACTCATTCCGGAAAGGTGACCTGGCATCCATGCAAGCCCTTTGGGCTAAAGGTGAAAATGTTTGTGTTGTGCACCCAGGTGTGGGTGCCATATCTGGTTATGACCTTGTAATGGGGAGCTGGGAACTTGTTTGGGCTGATTATGAGTTTCCACTAGAGATTGAGGTTAAAGATGTTCAAGTTCACGTGAGAGGCGATTTCGGGTATGTTACTTGCTCTGAAATGGTTACAACGAAGGGAAGCAGCTGGGGGAGACAGATCGCAACGAATGTGTTTGAGAAGATTGATGGTCAATGGTTTATCTGTGTTCACCACGCATCGCATGTTGACTTTTGAAGCAGAGAGATTTGTTGGGCATCTGCCTTCAAAAATTTTCATATATCCTCCTACTTTCAGGCAGTGGAATGATTTACATTTGCGTAATGACTCTGAGTTGGCAGCAGTATATTCAGATTATGTTAGTGTAAAACTTGTTTGCAACTCATGATGTCATGGATCACTAAATTTTCTTCTGCTCCCAGGAAATAACTACCTCGTTGCTTTCTAATACAAAACAGATCCACAACAAAAACTTAAGTGGTAAAGTATTTCTTCATCCACAGTAGACTCTAATTCAATATCATCCCACAAATTTGATGCGAATTATGACAAACCGATGATTTGTTGATAATACAAGACACCTCTTCGAGGTTTATATTTATACTTCCTTTCGTGTATTCAGAACAGCCAATGAAACAGATCCCTTGAACGGTACTAAGCTCTTCCAACAGGAGATAGAGGGGGAGGAGGAACATATTTGGCGGGAGTCTTCATTCTATCGCATCCAGTAGCATTGGATTCATGAGGAAGTTCTGCTTCAGAAGGGTGGTTCGCTTCTGAGAAATCAAATGACTTTTGATTACTTATGACTGCGACACAAACTGAGAATGCTTGTAGCAAAGAAATCGATGGGCTGAATTGAACTGAGTAAATCCCCTTCTCGAATGGTTCCAGGCTGAAGATTGGCCTATTGTCACTACCTCCTCCTCCCTGTGCAGGAAGCAAATTATTAACTTAACAAATGTATACACAAAAGTAGGTGTTTGATAGAGACTTTGACGATTTTAGATTTTCGAATAATCAGAAGCTAAAAAGTGTTCGGAACTTGGAAGAGATTTGGAAAATGAAACACATGCAACAGAACAAGTTTTGATGCTTTAATCCGATAAATAGATTTTGAATGTGAATTTGACCAAGATCTCCTTCCCCATTGTGAAAAAAACACGAATATTTGGCGGTGGCGGTGCGTGGTGGTTGTTGGTCGGCGGTGCATGTGGGTGGCAGTTTCGTAAAAATTTTAGGGATAAGGAATTTTTTTCGCTCAGTAATGAAATGAGTATCTGAAAATTCCTTCTTATTGGAAAAGAATTGGATTCCCCGTGCCACCCACATGCACCGCCGACCAACAAAATTTGACAATTAAAGTTGTACCTGATTGAAAAGATCAAATTGATCTGGGCTTGAGCAAGATATGGATGGTTCCATCAGATTGCAGCTCCGGTCCTCATCGGTAAGAATTCGCAATTTGCAACCCACATCCCAGCCGCCACAATCACACGATCCACCAGATTTCCATCTTTCTATCAATGGTGAAGGAGCCCCATTGTTTGGCAAGCCATGAACACCACCAGGAAGAATAACTGTTGTGTTACCGAATCCCTTCCCTATCAACTCTTTTCCCTTCTTTCCCTCATCTCCATTGGTATCAGAATTCCCCATTGGGATCCTCACAATTACAGCAGCGACCTCCCTGTGTACTGCTAACTGTACAGATTCGTGGCCTCCTTGTCTATCATCAACACTATACAGTACAGACTCTTTCACTGTAAATTGGTCATTGGGATTTTGTACAGTCAAATCCGGATAATAAGAGCCAGAAAACTTCATCTGACCTTCGACATTGTAGCCAAACCCATGATTTTTTTCTTTATGCCCTTGAGAAATCCAGCTGCCACTCTTCTTCTTAATTTCACAGACAGAGTAAAATGTGAAAATCCAGCTAGAATCATCCTTTCCAGATGCAGTTACGTTTTTAATGGCAACAAGAATGTCATTGTTGTTATTGGCAACAAGTTTGAACAAAGGGAGTCCATTCTTGATTGTGAGTTGAAGAAAAGCTTGGATTGTTGATGTTGTATCATTTCCTGTCAATGGGTGATTGATACCAGCAGAATGGCGTGAATTTGTTGGCCTGCCCTTTAATAAAGGATCTAGCAACCTTCTCAGAGGGCTGGACCTTGATCTCCCATGAAAATTCGTCTTGTGTTTGTTTGCATTGTCCAAGGTATCAGACACTTCGGATCCCACTGGACCGGACTTGACCGTAGCATATGTGGAACTCAACTGTGGAACAGTTGAAGCTTCTTTAAAACTGAAACTTCGGCTCATCCTACCGATGCCAAAGTCTAAGCGGGGATCTGGTGACGGATGCCTTCCTCTCACAGCTTCAGTAGCTTCTTGATCCACTTGCTTGTAACCCCTAATTGCATTTGAATATGATGGTGTGTTTAGTGTTTCGATTGGACAAGTGACCATGTGAGAATCATCACAAGGAAGCTCCATGCTCTGAGCACTAGATAATCTGTGCCGCCTCAAGTCAGACTCACCTTTGGTCTCTGCTCCAACATAAATTGGGCAAGCATCCACAGAAACAGACTTGATGTTAGCAAATGTGGAACTCAACTCTGGAATGTTTGAGCTGTCCTTAAAACTCAAACTTCTGCTGATTCTAGCAAGGCTAAGGCTATACCGACGATTTGGCGAGGAATGCCTTCCCTTTACAGCAGCAGATTCGGTAGTTTCATGATCCAATCTCTTGGAACCATCACTTCCATTTGCACCTGAAGGCTTCACTCTTGATGCATTCTCATCCATGTATTGACCATTGGATAATATGGCTGGTGTTTCACCAATGCTTCTCTTGACTACAATAGGCAGTGGGCATGAGTGTGGAATCCCAGAATACATTTCTCCTGAGTGAACTTCTTCAGAAGAAAAACCATCTGAAAAACCCTCCTGGTTTGCTTCACCCGGTTTCGCATCAGATAGTATTCCAGGTTCAGAACTCTGAACACTCTCGAAGCAACTTTCTCTGGGAGAGTGTTTTGGTAAAAGGAGAACAGTACTTCTGTGCTCTCCAGGGCAGTGCTTTTGACCAAAATAATATTTCAATGCTTGCAAATCCTCCACACCATTGTTTACTACCCTATATTGAGCACGTTTCTCATCCTTGGAAGGGCGCGAGTACTCATGTTTTCTTAAATCGGACAATGTTGTTCCCTTTTTTGATCTGATCTTTCGATCTGAAGCTTCTCTCTTGCATCTCTCTAACTGATTTCTGCCAGAAGACTGATGTCTCCTGGGTGGTTTTCGCTGCCCTTCCAATGTGTACTGTGAAGAAGCTTTAAAATCTTCTCGTACATGGGATTGTTTAATATCATGAGAAATACCTTCCCTTAGGGATGGACTAACTTGCTTCTTGTGAGGAGCGAGAGACTTGCTGTTGATGAAACCAGACTGTGAAATCGAGCCCCCAACCTTGAACATGGAACTACTGCCAGAGGAAGATGCACTAGCGTCACCTCTTGGTTGGGTCACTTTTTTGTGCTTCCATGTTTCTAGACGCTCCCAATCTAGAACTCCAAAATTCAAAGCCTTCTCCTGGAGATTTTCCCCTTTCTCCACTCGCTGCAGATAGCCTGGCAAATTCGACATGTTCTTGACGAGCTCGTCGTTTTTATTTGCCTTACTCCCAATCAAAGGGTTTTGAGAGTTCTTTGAAGATTTTGGCAGTAATATAAGAACGTCACCTGCCCTCCGTCTTGTTTCATGATTCTGATCAAGGTAACATTGACCAATTGGAATGGCAATATTGTGCTTTTCTTGAAACTTGGGGCTCTGACTTGCTTGGGGAGATAGGATCCTCGGCTTCATGACTTTTGAGGTTTCTTGTGGCCTTGAACTCCTTTTGACCTCTAAACTAAACATCATGTCCCCAGCAGGTCTTGTGTATTGATTGCTAGTTCGCATCTTAAATTGCACGGAAACACACTTCAATCACCATATCAAGCGTTGTTCACATGCATGTTACCTGTCAAAACACGTTACAAGACAGTAGTTCTTAGTTACATCCCGCATAAGTTTAAAAAGACACGAGTGCTTCTGGTGCTTGTAAGTTGTAAGAATGAAGTTAGAACTGCATTAACTAACTCAAGTGAAACAGGCAAGGATTTGGAAGAACCATGTTCTGTTCCTAGTATATTGTAAAAACCAAGATGTAAGAGGGTATTACCACAGAAATATGTACTCTTTTAGTTTGTAAATATTCCATTTCACCCCCAAAAGAGAGAACCTTCTGCACACAAATGACATTATGCAAAAGACCCCTGTAGTCCGTTATGGGTCATCATAAAATAGCAGCCTAGGCCCTAGGACTAAGTCCAGTACATTTGCAAGCATACAGTAATACAGAAATGTAAATAGTTATGTAGGACAGCATACAGAAGCAACTAGGATGGCCTTAGCAGCTTCATTCAAGCAAACACTCATCGCAGAAATCAGATGCTGTCAAAAATCTCAATAATTATATCAAGTGCACGTTGCTTACTCCTAAACTCAATTAATACCAAATGTAAGGGTCAACTACGCAAGTTTGACTATCTAACGAACGCATGGATCTCATTAATAGCACAATATTTTGGTTATTCCCCAGTCAAAATTCTCAAGTCAGCGTCTGATCATCGGACACAGAACGACTGAACAATTTGAGGCAGGATGTGAAGATCTTTGATCTGCCAATACACAATTTTTTATAGCTTGAACTGAATGCGTGAACTAAACAGACTATTGTTTGGCCCTCGATTAGCTGAGCCATGAATTTTTGTTCTTTAAAAGGAAGCGAAAGCAGGAGCACATGATCTTGCAAAGTTGCAGAACAGCGAATTCCTTAAGAATGCAAAGCAGTGAAAGAGTTCTGTGCAATCTTCATTTTTCTCGCTTTGCAAAAAATATCCTCGCTATCCATGTGAAAATCAGTGAACAAAGTTCGGGACGTTGAAACCAGTGGCGGACGCTTCATAGTGGGGCCCAAAAGAGTGTATTTTTATAGTGATAACAAAAGGATTTTGATATTCGCGCTCCACTTTTTACCTATGGCGCTCCACTTTGTTTATGAAGTTACTAGTACCTTCACGTTAAAATTACTTGTAACTTCACGTTAAAAGTGGAGCGTCGTCGGTAAGTGAAAAAGTGGAGCACGAAAATCAATTTTCTAACAAAAACTATATTCTACGTTTATATATTGCTACTCGATAGATCTAAGCTTGTGTTTCTATATACGCAAGTATAAATAAAAAAAAAAAACATTTTATTTTACACGCGTGACCAAAAAATGTTGATAAAATAGAATTATAGATAGTTTTTTCCACTCACATATATAAACTTTTTTTATAAAAAAAAAAAATACATTCAAGAGACTTGCAAGGACCAATCTTGTAGAACTTTTCTAAATTAACCTGGAAAATGAGTACAATTAAAAAGAATACTTGAAGTCAAAACTCGTCCAAGCATACGGATTATGTAAACACTTTTATGTCGACATAAATACTAGCATACATTAACACATACGTGAAATCCATCAGTATAGCTGATCCAAGAATGAGAAAACGAGATGAGTGAGATGTAGTCACTTCAGAAACAACAACATTGAAGCCTTAGCGTCCACTTGCAATCGAATGAATCAACTCAAAAGGCCGTTTTCTCGGAATGAAAAAACAATTTTTGCAAAAAATCAAGGTCGCCCAAATTCAAGCTCAATTGCCTAAGCGTCCACTTAATGGAATTTCCGGTGCAGATTCAACCCGCAACTGACGGATCTAACCCCAATTGACTAACATTACGTAAATCGATACACAAACAAGCGAGCAAGACGCATGTATGAGAGGAGAGAAGGCTAGAAAACGTACTTGTGGAGATCGAGGAACAGAGATCACGGCAGAGGCAATGGCGAGTCGGCTGCATAATTACCGCAGAGTCATTACTAGTGTTATTATTATATGCAAAGTACGACGTACCGAATCCAAGAAAGAAGCAAAGCGAAAATGAACTAGTCGAAGAACAAGGAAGAAAGAGAGCTGAATTATTCTGCAAGTTGCAGAGAGAGAGAGAGAGAGAGTGGTTTCACAGTGGCAGTGTGATGTGTAGAGAGAGAGAGAGAGAGAGAGAGAGATCAGGGTGGGGGAAGAGCGAGATTTTGGGGTTTTACATCAGATCTTTGGGAGAGCGGTGGAGGGTAGTGTGGTCCCAGTAGGAATTGGAGGCAAACAATTTCTTCCTTTGGCGCGAATCCCAACGGACGGATGTGGGACCCGACGATTGGGAGTAGAGGTCGTGAAGAATGCAACGTGGGCCCTGCAAAAACAAAGGAGAAATTCGGGTCATTATTCAGTGCTCCGCAACCACACGGTGCTCCCCGAGTTTGCGGGATCCGAACGCCTTGTAGTGGTAGTGCATATTACGCTTATTAGGCAGTGTTTCCCCTAATCTACAAGTTGTGAACTACATGCTTTTTAGTTCGTCATCATTGGAATTTCTTTTTCCGTTTGTTAGTTTTGCGTCTAGCTTTTATGTATGGGAAAATCACTGCCTAGGAAGAGGTTTTGATATTTATTGGTTCGTCTTAATGAGAGAAATGAAAAAAATAAGAATTTTTTACTTTTACACAAGCATTTTTAAAATATCCAAGAAAAACCTCACAAAATCAAACGAACAAATAATATATTATTATATATAAAAGTTTGACACAAAACTAATAAGTGCCTAAAATATTTGAATAAAGACAAAACAAAAAATCTATAGTCTACAAGGAGTAGTTATTCAGTAGTAACCCTAGTTTCCAACGTACTCTACCACCATCTCATCACGTGGATTTTATATGCTGAGTCTTGGACCATACGATTAATATGTGGTTTGTTGAGAGTATTAAAATCCTACACTACGTTGCTCCAAAACAAACTAATAATTTACCAGAAAGATAATTGATATTAGCACTCTATTTTTTGATAACCATTGGCCTAGTTCTCTTTGGAATTTAAAAAGAATTTTTCCAAAAATTCTCCCTAAATTCCCCCTACTTTCAACATTTCGCCATCTATCTCTCTCTACTCATTACCCCTACTATTTTTCAAAAAAAATTCAAATTTCAATCTAAACAAAGCATAAATATTTGTCCTTTACATATGACAAATTACAAATAACAAAAACACTGAAAGACAAATATTAGAGCGTGATCATTAAAAGGAGAAGAACCAAAATCATTACAGTAAAAAAAAACAACTATGCATCCGAGTCTTCCAAAAGTGTATCGGACAACTCGAATGCGCGCTGAGCGGGTACCACGTGGGATATTCCCGCTCAGCACCGAAAAATCTCTCCCAAATATGTGAACTCTACATGGAAAAAATCTGACAGAGGAATGCTCTATGAGCACCCAATAATCTCTCCGAAACCAAAAAGTCTTAAGGTGATTACTTTAGTGTTTGTCTCATCCGGACCTTATAATTACCAGACCTGTTTCTTATGGAAAAAAAGGTTAAAGAAGAGGGCAGACTGACAGCAGTTGAAAAATAGGATTCCATCCACCATTTATACGATGCCACGTGCCCGGCGTAGGTAAACAGGTTCGACGACCGGATCCGAATCATCCGATAATCCCACCCTTTGTGACGCCATCTTGGAAATTTCACGAAGGAAGAAGAAAAAGGGAGAAAATTTATTTACCGGAATAATCTAGTGCGTTCAAAAGTTTATTGGACGGTTTGAATTGTTAAAAAAATCTATTTTTAGAGAATTTTCGGAAGAGTTTTTTTTTAGGGCATTTTTGACGCGCGAGATTGGGCGATGCTATAGACAACTTATTCACGGAGAAGCCGTGAATAAGTATATTGCGAAGAAAGAATGGTAATAAGAGTAAAGCTGGTTTGGCCTTTTGGCTTACAGTCAAAAGTATCAAACAAACAAGAAGGGGATTCCCCCCTGTCCTTCTGGGACTGGACCATCTTGTATTCTTGTTCAAGCTTTTTTTGTGGGACTGGATTCCCCTGTCAAATTCGTTGAAAAGTGAAAAATGTTCATCGAATATCAATTCTTATTTTTCACAAAAGCGATTAATGTTTTTATGTTGCGAAAGAATGGGTTCTAATTCAGTGTTTCGAACTTCGTTTTACTCATTTTTCACAAAATTATAATTTTCGAAAATATGTCGATTTATATTCAATGAACATGATTTTTGACTAGATAATGTACGTAGGCAAGTTCTAAAATATGAATTCGACTATTCTGATTATCGAAGTATACAAACGAAAAGAGCCTACAAAGAAAGCTTGGACAAGACGGTTCAGTCCCACAAGGGAATCCGATAGTTAGTCAGGTGGCCGGAGCTGGCCCTTCGCGGCCGTGGGTACAATTTCGCTATGGGAAATGTCTGTCCCTATAGCTTTATTGTAGTTAAAAATTCTGCTTAACCTCCATTTACATTATCTTATTAGTATTTTCTTAGAGAATTTGAGTTTAGACTTGAGCTCCATTCATTTATGTTTGTCGATGGTCAGGGGGTGTCTGAGACAACTTAGACGCGCTTCGACTAATCCCCTTCTTAGTCCGATCAAAAGTAGACCATCGATGCCGGAATTAGAGGATTCATCAGAAATTTCTCTCTTGCGACTTAACCACAAAAATCAAACACTAACCAATTATATGCAGAAGCAAATCTACCAACCAACCGGACTAACTCTTGGAGCTATCCATCCGGTTAATTATTGGTAACATGCCCGTTAAAAGTAGAAAACAAAGTGTACTAGATTGAGATTAGGACCACCATCACGCTTCCATTGGGGGTTGCTATAACGCAATGATATTAGGTTTTAGTGGTTTGGGGGCCCAATGAAATGAGCCAAATTATAGTGGCTAGCTTCATTAAGACAAGTAATTTGGCACATTAATCTTGCATAATCTTTAAATCACGCCTTTAAAGCGTAATTAGTAAAGAAGAATACGCCATTCCATTCATCACTTTACTCGAAGAGCTGTTTGGTGAATCTATAAACGTCAAAGAAACAGAAATTACTATTTAATTAATCTGCATCACAACTTCGAAAAGACGTTACATGCAGCAAGTGTTTCATTCGTATATATCAAGAAACGGATAAATTTTTGGTTGCCCACGTAGTGGTACTCGTCGGCGATTCTAGCCATCTAAATATATTTTGGACGGTCTAAATTTATTCTCTCTCTCTTCACCCGACCACTGTCTCTCTTCTTTTTCTCTCTCTAAAATTTGGACCATCTAAAATCTATTTGGACGGCTGAAATCGCCAACGGGACACCACACCTGCCCGGCACCCAAAAACTTCTCGAAGAAACGTGAGATATATGATTTGCGTTTTATGTCTCCTGCAATCTCAGGCAGGCATACAATGACTACGTATTCAATGTTATCACCTGTACCTTACCCAAAAAATAAATAAAAAACTGTTATCACCTGTGCAAAGATCTCGAGTGGGATTTCCTTTCTTTTTCCCCTCTTATTACACTCAAGGCTCAGGGTACTTGCACCCACATACAGATTCTCTAATTAATTGTCCGCGAAGGAAAAGATACCACCGGAGACCGAACCGATAATTAAAGTTTTACGCATGAAACCGATCGAACCCCGAATTTTCGAGTCGGGTTTTCGGTCGGTTTGGTTATATTTTCATTCATACCAGGCATTTTTGTACCCCATGCTCGTCGAGAAAAAACTGAAAACCCAACGTCTCTCTCGCTCGCTCGCAAGATCACAACGCATTTTTTTAAAAAAGGAAAACGAGAAAGAAGATCAAACCCCTAAGCAGGCATAAGATAAGAAAATTATGGCACGCCTATGTTGCGGGCATATCTTTATTCCTTTTCCCCTTTATTTATTTTATTTTATGTATCTTCCCTTATTTTTAGGGTTTGTGTATTCCAATCTTGGCATTTACAATTTGCAAAACAACTTTATGAGGAAAGGTTGTTTTGTTGCTGTCTATATATCCTTGTTCCAAAGTAGATAGAATATATCTTGGTAATTGAAAAATAAATAAATATTCAGAATTACTAAAGAAAAAGGCCGTCCTTAGATTGTTGTTCTTCTCTTTTTTGAAGCTTGCATATATTCTTAAGAATTAATAGCTGATCAAAGATAAAGCACCAAAATTAATTATCAAACTTAACCCAGAGGATTTTGTGAAGTGGCAGAGAGGACGGAGAGATAAGTGTCTTTTGAACATGTCCCTAGCTCGAATTCCATCCGAAAACATAGTTATTTGGGTCACACTGCGAGAGTTTCTCTCGTGAATTCTCAAGTCCTGGCATATGCCACCTTTGATTGAATTGGAGAAGAGATCAGTCGAGAAGGGCATATTATTATTAGCTTGACCTCATTTGGAGTTTTCTCAAATATCTTCTCCAACAATTTCGAATTTCTTTTCCATTTTACGATGAGAATATTAAACTGGCCATGCCATATGCGTCTTGTGGAATGGGTATGCTGCCAAGCAGCACTCTACAAAGTAGCCCATCCAGGCTGCTCATCTCGACAATTGACGGCTAAGATCTAAACCGAGCAATCGACGATTCAGATTTGCATATGCGCTCAGATTATGCCCGAGCCGTCCATGCCGAGATGAACAATCGAATTTGCCGCTCTGCACCTGCTCGGCAGCATCCTTGGGTCCTGCATCTTGCTAATGTTAGAACTCAAAGCTGAATTGTGGCCAGCCAATAGAGAGAAAGATTTGGAAGATTTTGATAAATACTCTGGAAAGCATTTTTATGGGCCACAAAAGGACCCTGATTTGATAGCCCAAGTGAAGGAGCCCAGCTCATTAGTGTTCTCAAATACATGGTGCCCGAGGAGTGGACTTGGAAATGGTCCATGCGCCTACAAGACCGTGTAACTGGACAATGGTGTAACCTTTTTTTTTTTTCATTTTTTGATCCCAATGGTGTAACCTAATGCAGGGAATTATTAATTCCTCCTAGACAACCGCCCCGTGGTGTTTCAAAACCCTACTCTACCTCATATTGATGTGGACTCCACTATCAAGTGCGTGTCTCCCACGCAGATGTGCAGGTACGGAAGCGGGTGCAAATGCGAGAACATGAGCATCCTTTATAAAAGCCTTTTAACAAAAAACGAAAGCATCTTTGTGCACAGCAACACATCAAAATTTTTTGATATCGATATGCACGATTCGTGTCCAACGACTCGAATCTGTAATATCAGCAGTTATCAGGTGGTCCATGGAATTAATGTACCATGCAAGTGCCAAAACTCCCAACATTTTTCATTTGTGGTGTGTACATTCTTTTCTTTCCAACTTTAGAGCATCCGCAATGTAATAATAAAAAATGAATAATCAAAACTTGCCACGTCAACTTTTGATTATTCATTTAGAGGGTTGCTAAAATTAACAATGTGAAGTCTCACATTGTTCATTTTGTACCCATAATCAAAATCAATGGGTTCACTGCCAACTCTTCTTTCCCTCCAAACTTTTACCCTTCATTTCATCCGAAAAAAATTCTCACTGGTTTGTCCCTCCAATTATTCCCCATCCCCTCCAATTCGTTCATGCCTACTGCCATTCTTGCCTATTTATTATTCTTTCTTCCTTCAATGGAAAATCACTATTCTCAATCATCTCAAACTATGGAATCAGAATAATATCAAAAAAAAAAAAAAACTATGGAATCAGAATCACAGTTGTGATAATAATTTGAATAGTTTTTTTGAAAAAAAAAAGAGTTTAGTGAAAAATATTAGTTTTTTTCAAAAAGAAAACAATTTTTTTTTTGGGTGTAAAAACGGTTTTTGATAACAGTTTTTTTTTTTTTTTTAAAAACAGTTTTTCAAAATAACTGTTTTTTAAAACTATTTTTTTAAAAAATTTCTTAAAAAAATAGTTTTTAAAAGTTATTTTTTGAAAAACATTGTTGAGAGAGAGAATGTTTTGTATAATGATGAGTGTATTTAATTGAGAAAATGTGGGGATCATTAGATTTAATTATTGGCAAAAAGTTGTTAATTTTGATTTTTCAAAGGCCAAAATTTGATGAGTTGCTAAGAGATTGCTAAGTTTGGTTATTACAATGTGAGTACTTTTTTGAGCAAACATTGCTAACTTTAACAATCTCTTAGTTTTGATTATTACATTGCGGATGCTCTTACTCATCCTTTAGATTGGACACAAATCCTCTCTAGTCTCATTAAATGCCGAAGTGGGACCAGACCCTTTTTCTGATGAGAATAAATTCTATCCACTGTCGGATGTAAAATTTCACTTTTCCACCATCGCCTATTATGGGTCCCACTGAGTGTCTATTGTTATAATCTAAACCGTTCATATTTTAAGATCCACAATACAGTATTGTTATGTAAAAATCAACTTGATCGGAAGTTGATGGATATATCAAAATTTGAATTTTGGTTTATAAAATGGACTATATGATTTCTGTCAATAATAATAACGATAAACTATCTATTTTACAAAGCAAAATTCAATTTTTGATACTCCTATCGATGTATGATCAAGTGTATTTTTCACATGGATCATTATTATGTGGGGTCTACAAAATGAACGATTCGGATCAACGATAAACATATGGTAGGACCGAAAAAAATGATGATGAAAAAGTAGGATTTTCCATCACCGCTGATGGAAAGAATTTAATTATTTTCCGGATAGATAGATTCTCCACTAACTTTATATAAAGGAAATTCTGCTTTGGAAATTAACATCCCACAATTATACCTAACGAATTATCCAATCCACATTATTACCCATTTGGCTTATAAATACATATATGACCTTCCCCCAACCTTTTACCATCAACAAGCAATACTCATTCCTAACTATTATCCATCCTCGGAAAACCTATTTTTCTAAACCAAACAATGTCTATGATCATCCCTGGCTTCGGTTATCGTCGAACCAACATCAACAACAACAACAACAACGTGTACGTCGACCCTTTCTCTGTCGAACTTTGGGACCCATTCGAGGAGTACTTCTTGCACACTCAACCAATCCCCAATGAAACCCTGGGCTTCGTGAATGCGAAAACCGATTGGAAAGAGACCCCGGAGGCCCATATCTTCAGGGCGGACCTTCCGGGGTTAAGGAAAGACGAGGTGAAGGTGGAAGTGGAGGAAGACAGAGTGTTGAAGATTAGCGGGGAGAGAAACGTGGAGAGAGAAGAGAAGAAGGATAGGTGGCACCGGGTGGAGCGGAGCAGTGGGAAGTTTGTGAGGGCGTTTAGGCTGCCCGAGAGCGCGAGGGTGGATCAAATGAAGGCGTCCATGCAGGATGGAGAGCTCACTGTGATTGTTCCGAAAGCGGAGGTGAGGAGGGCTGGCGTTAAAAGTATTCATATTAGCTGAAATTATAACTTAGCTACGAGTGGATTTAGCCACAGAGAGAGAGAGAGAGAGAGAGAGAGAGAGAGTTTGATTACAACTAATCGTAGTTGGTATATGTAGTACTCCGTAATTAGTAGTAAAAATAAAGTACTCTTTCTCTCAAATTCTGTTTGCAAATACAACTTTTTATTTTTAAAAAAATATTAGCAAATAAGGTGTCCCGATCGTGAATTTTGTAAAGATTATTTGAGGCTATTAGCCTAGTTTGTCGAGGCTTAGTCCTTTTGGGTTTGGGTGAGGTACAGGAGGTACCAAGTTTGGATTGTGTCAGCGATGTCCCTCTCAAACTTGGTCCTTCTCCTCTGTTCGGCTTTGGCCCGCTAGCCGTTGGTAGGGTGGTAGTTGTTATGGCTTTTTAGTCCCTTTCAGGATCCGTCGCGAGTCTGAAGTCCCTATGGCTACGCTCAGGAGAAGGTTGCTATGCTTGGTCGCCCCCTCCTTCACCTTTTGAGCTTAATTAGCAAAAAAAAAGAGAGTATTGGCTCTATATATATGGGTTGTGAAGGCAGAGGATTACTTTCTCATAGAAAATTGGCACTCACCCACATAGATGACACAAAAACATAGATGAAGAAGAAAAATAAAGAACAATATTAATTATCAAACATGTCACTAGTTGAAATTAAACATATATAACATCATCTACAACTTATTACGATTATCGTTTTCTATCATCTACGCAGATTGCCTCCATTATTGACAATTCTAATGATGATAGATATGTATATAATAGGTTATATAAGATCGTTTACTTAACATCATTTGTTTATATTTTCCATCATGGCATCTAACCAGGGTGATGGCATAGAAATGACTTAAGTCCATTACGGTAAAATGTCATTCGATGGATCTTAACCCTCTCAATCACCATACTAATATCCTCCAATTGGAAGCAACAATTAATATATAGGCTTCATTTGTGCATCCTTAAACATTAACAATGTCATTAATGTGTACCATCTTTGTATATCAAAGTCGCTGATCTTCTCAAGATTCTCAACTATCATTATTGGTTGTCTCTATCGTATTCTAGAACGTACCTTGTAAATAGACTCTTAAATTATTGTGTTTGCATCATTGACAATGATTAGCACTGTCACTTTCGTTATCATAGAAATTAAACATATATACACATTTTTTGGCCCGAACATTTGAGTTATTAAAAAAGAGATACGTATAAACATATTGTAAGAGTCCCACAAAGTCGGCTCGTTATATGCTTATCTTTATAGACTAACAAACAAATTAATCATGAAAAAAAAAAGATGATACTCATTAGTTAAAAATGCCCAACTCCTGAACACACCGCTCATCTTTGGTTCTCTCGATCTCCATGTATATATAAACCGATAGATCAATACGTCCTAAAAAAACCACCTTATATACATTACCCATTAATTGGTGTCTCTCTCTCCCAAACTCTCTCTCTCTCTCTCTCTCTCTCTCCACAAAAAAGTCTCATCAACATGGCAATGGAGGCATGATGCCCTCAGTGGACAATAATGACACCAACATGAACACGGACATGGCCATGCACGAGCTTTTACTGGGGCAAAAACGCCACAATCCTCTTCCCAGATTGGCCTAATCACAACCTACCCATGTACATACTCTCTCTCTTCTTCATCTTTTCTCTCTCTTTCTGCATTGAGGCCTTCTCAGTCCTTACCACGGCCAACCTGCCTCGGTGGACGGGCTCAGGCCCGGTCACAAGCGGGTTGAAACTGGCAGCCGCCTACACCCTCCGCACCGCTCTCGCATACATGGTAATGATATCCGTCATGTCTTTCAATGTCGGGATCTTGATGGCGGCCTTGATCGGACACACCATGGGATTCTTTGTTGCCAAGTACAGCGCACTGTCAACGGCTTCCACAGCGGACATCACTCTTAAAGTTTGATCACCATTTTAAAATCGCAGTATCAGAAAATGTAACAGCATCCGATATAGTCAAGTATCAGCTCATATCCAAATAGGATCGGTCAAACACATGCAAAGGTAAATAACTGTATCAGATATTCAAAATCCCATTAATGTTTGCTGATTTGATCGTTATTAAGAACGACTCCATGGGAAGATTTAAATGTTTCTACCGAATTTATACTTTAATTACTCATTAATAAGTTAAAAATATATTACTACTACAATGAAAAAAGTTTTATTACACAAGCGATGAAGGGACAAATGGAGAACACCGGCCGGCAGCACCTCTCTCTCTCTCTCTCTCAGTGTGTTTGTGTGTTTTGTATCCTTGAAGGGCTTCTCCTTGACAAATCTGATTTAAACACCACAGATTAGTCTAAATCAAAACAATTGGCCAATTTCAATTGTTCTTTTTTAATCAGCAGCTAATTTCAAGTGTTAGGAGCGTTGGTTTCCAACATAATCTATGATATACTACTCATAGGATTGAACATCGTTCAACCCCGATTGCTCTGAATATTCTTCTACCAGTGGGCCACAAATGGGAGAAGAAACCCCTTCGAGGAGGTGGAGCATCTGCAGCCACGTGATCTTCCTCGTTATCGCCATCTAGATCCTTTGAATCACCACTCTCACGATTTTCTCCCAAAACCTCATCTTCTTCCTTGTCAATCGCTCCAACTTCAGAAATTTCCCCAGGCCTCTTGTCAAACAGTCCTTTAAACTGTTTCCGGGCCTTCCTCTCAATTTCCTGTTTGTCAGGTTAAGTCCGATAAGAATTCCTATTTAGACACACACAAAATAAAATGAAGTGATATTCACAAAGTTCTTCCACCTCATCCTAAATGGAGAAGTGAAAATCCAGTGTGGTGGAACCCTACCTGTTCTTTTTGTTTCAGTTTCAGAAGGGCCGCCTTAGCATTTGGCTCCGATGACTTGTCAATGCTCATCATCTATGATCACCCAGAATCAACTTAGAACCATGTTTGGTATCCACCCAGTTCGCTATTAAACCATCAGCACTAAAATGATGTTACCTTGTTAAAATCATTCCTTGCTTCCTCAAAATCTCCAGCTGACATGTAGGCCATTCCACGACGATAAAGAGCTTTAACATGAACAGGATTTCCATCTAATACCTGTCAAATATTCCATTCGAAACGTATATCAAAATCCAAGTTCAGAAATATAGCTTGGCTACTGCAACTGCTTACTTTTTTTCATATACTGATGACCAGACAAAAATGTGGACTAATATCTCGTCACTAGGAAGTAGGAAGTTTCATTCTTTGATCGAAAAGGAAAAAAAAAAAAAAAAAGAGTGAACCAAATGTTCCTTTTATGCTGGTTGTGCATGTTCATTTGGTAACTATTATCGAATAGAGGGTATACGAGAATAATAGTCCAACTGTCCACTGTTTATCATTCATGAAGTTCAACGTAGGAGTGTAGGACCATATCACTGCACCAGAGAATGCAAATCTTAAGCAAAAACGAACGTGAGGAAATCCCTCTTTTAGTGAATCGAACAGAGCAGGTGATTATAATTTTGTCAGAATTACCCGACCTTATTGCATGCTTCAATGGACTTTCTGCATTCTCCCATCTTGAGATAGCATGCAGCCACATTTAGGTGTAATAGATTCTTCACACATTCAAAAGAACAAAGGTCAATTGGTAAAAGGAAAAAGATTCTATTCGACATTAAGAAACGTTGTTAATAGTAAGAGAATGTGAAATAGTATCTCACTACACAAATACACTTACTCTTGTATCTGCGAACTCTTTCCCTTCGTCATCATCTTGTGGATGAACATGATTAAATTCCCGAAGAACCTGTACAGAAATTAACACAGTTTTATATCCCCGGGCAACCTCAGTTGCACCTAATTCCAAAAGAGGAATCTGCATGGTCATTTTACAAGCAACAGATTTCAGGAACCTATAGAAGGTCGTGTAAATAAGAAAATTGTGTTAGATTCCGTTGGGATGGATATTAGTTTCAAACAGGATTAAACATTCAATTTCCCCAAGATATAAGATGTTTAGCTATAGCGGCCTGTGAAAACACCTAACATTAAGGATTTCAAATCACTCCTATCACGTAGTCATTCCGAATCTAGGGTGCTAAGGCTCTCATATCAGCGTCGGAATTCAAATGTAGACTGTCAGATCTAAATTTGAGCTATTCTCATTTAATAGTAATCTCAAATCAATTCAGTTCGGAACAGACAGATCAGTCGAAAAGCAATAGCCACAGAAATTCACATCTATCGACACGGACCTTTGTGCCCCTCTAGGAGTAGCAACTGGAGCATCAAACCACATGCCTTTAGGCAAATGGTTTCCAATAAAACATCTCCAACACAAACAGTACAAACTTCAGTTAGCAATCTTCTAGCTGCTTAGTGAGCCCTGGATACCTCAAGTTGCTAAGAGCCGTGGGATTACAGCGTAAATAAAATAGTATGTGAACAAACTTCCAACTTTCATAACTGCCGATCAAAAGAACTTCCAACTTGTACAATATAAGGACCACAGTATTTTGCTTAGGGAACAGTTCACACAAAAACTAATGTACAATCCCAACTTCCCCAATACTCATTAGATAGAACAGACAGCTGCCCAACAAAAGAAAGAAACGGTGAAAATGCGGAAAAAGAAGTTAATACTTGCCTTCTCATACTTTGCCCTGGCAAGTTCATACTTTCCTTCTTTGAAGAGCCTGTTCCCCTGGAAATGGAAACAACAGGTTGATGAGATTCCAATCTAACCAATATAGATAAGTCACTCTTGGATGCATAACATAAACCTGCTAGATGGTGCCAGGTTACAAAGACTACTGCACTGGATGTGGTGGACTACATTAAGCCAATCCCCAACCATGGGGCAAAAATTACATGAAAATGGCAATTGTAATTGCGCTCAAAGATAATCAGAAAAGCACTAATATCTATGATGCACCGACACCAACATAGACACCGAAACCGACACCGGGACACGGGAATTCTAAAAAAATGGGGACACGGACACAGCGGGAGACACGCCACGTGTATATTTATTTATATGTATAAATAAATAATTAATTATAGTTTAGCACCCAGAAATTTTAAAAAATTTATAATATGGCCCCAAATTTTTTTAAAAAAATTACAGTTTGACCCCCAATTTTTTCAAAAATTACAGTTTGGTCCCCAAAATTTTTTAAAAAATTACAGTTTGGCCCCTGCCGTGTCCCTTCCGTGTCCCCAGCTGTGTCCCTGTCAAAAATTCAAATTAAATTATGGGACACGCCACATGGCGTGTCCCATACGTGTCCCCGTGTCCGACACTGCGATACCTCGACTTCTAGAAGTGTTAGTGCTTCATAGACTAATATAAAACAGTGTCTAAGGTTCTATTATCGGTAGTGGCCAGTTACCGTGCCTTTGATCTTCTCAACGTCCGCCATTATCTCTCTGAAGTTGAAACCTTCCCAGTCCTGCAACAAGAATTAGATTATACACCACCACGTAGTTTGGTGCGATGATGTTAAATAATGGAGAAGAGGATGTCCATAGTGCAAAATGAATATCTACAATTGCAATATTAAAAGACAATAACTGCATCAAGAGAACCACATGAAAAGACAACAAGATTAGAAGTCTATTGGGGGGAATTCAACTTTGGCCCTTCATTACAATCCAAAAAAAGATGCTTAAACAAATAAGGGAACGGGCGACATATTTAAGTACCATATAGTTAAAGCAGCCAGAAATTTCAAAACCCATAACTCTTTCTTAAAGCATACTTTCAAGGGAACTTAACAGCCAAACATGTAGAGGGGGGAAAATCTATAGTTTCTAAAGGACAGCGAGAGCAATAAAAAATTTACAAGGCCAGAGAAGAAACACTAGCAATAGTTTCTTTTTTCTGTTGTAAGTTTAAAGAACTTTTTCTCTTTCTCTCTCTTTCTTTTTTTTTTGTGTGAAGATTCTCCTGTATAAAAGTTTCAAGTACTCAAGAGCCAAAGAAAATCTAAAGGCAAGAGACTAAGGTATTTAGAAATCCATGTAGTTTCTGATGACGATAAACCTAATATGGAATTTCAAGAGCAACCCCGCAATATTAAATAAAAATCAAGACCTTTCCTTCCAATCCATATAGAAAACTTGAACAGCTCAATAAATTTGTGGGATGAAAATCTCATATCATCCCACGTCAATTAAACTTGGTCTGACAGTTGCGGAAAGATATTCCTTAGTGTTTCTCTTTTGCACAAACATGAGTATAATCACTCTATGATAGGAAACACGAGCTGTACCAAATCTAGCAACCACGATAATGGACTAAGAACACAGCAATATGACTGTTAAGATCCCCATAAGTTGGAGATGTGATCAACAAAAGCCATATGACTGATATAAGAGAAGTCAAGTAACTTCAGAAGATCTAAGTTTGATATTGAGTTATCCGCTCTTAATCAGATGAAGCATACAACCAATGAACCAACAACACAATTCGCTCACGGTTATCTAACTAAATTGGAAAGTTTTTTTTTCCAAACTAACTCAAATAGCTACAGAATGCAAGCACCATTGCCAGCTATTAAAAGATCTTAAACTTGAAACCCACAGTATTGTTTTTAGCTATTTTCTCCTGGCAAACACTATCAGGATTAGTAAGACTACCTTAGGCATCTCAAAACCAAGAAGTTCTATCTCCCATTGAACATGAGCACCTTCTGGAACACTGGCAGGCCTGTCATTCAAAAAGAAACAAGAACAAACCTTGGAATTAGTTAAGCAACAATGAAGATGATGGAAAAAAAATAATAATAAGACAATGATGGCGGCGGTCAAGGTGAAGAAGGTGAAGGTGATCGGTATCATCATGCAGTCTACTTCATGAACCCACAACTTATGCATGCAACAACTGGACAGAATATAAGGAAAAACTAGATTCGAAATGTTAACCTTGCAAATTTGTCATACGCATAATCAGGAGGGCACGTCACAAGAGATATCTCTCCAGGCAACATCAAACGAACACACATCTCAAGTCCTTCAGGCACCTGTCACACAAAGGACCACAACCACCCACCCACACACACACACACACACAAAAACATGAGTCTGCAATCAACTTTCTCTGTCTGAAAAGGTAGAAATTTGGATATACTCTAACAACAAAAAAAGAAAACAAGAATTACCACAACAAAAAAAAGGTGGATATGTTCAAGATTTATAATCAAAACTTGGCACTCTATTATCAACATAGAGATATGCCCACTGGTTCATGTTGCTTCACCTCTTTTAGTCTGACAAATTAATCAGCTCTAATTTCGACCATAACCATGAAATCACAAGCACAATTCATTTTCCTTCACAAAATGTACAACTTACAAGCCCTTCTCCAGAACTGAATTCCAAAGGCTGGCCATCGTTATCTACTCTTGTATCATAGAACACAGTCTTTCCTTCATTAAGAAGCATACCCTTGTAATGGACGCGCAATAGACTGTCATGAAGAGGGCAATCCATAGGAAAATCACCTATAATTTCAGAGAATGAAAAGCATTAGGAATCAAGTACTCAGATATAATTAATCATGATATTATATTCTAAATAGCTTAAATAGATGCAAAATCATTGTCCCCAAGAGAAGGTCGAAAAAACTAATGGAAGTTTTGGTACATATTTTATAGCTCAGTAACGGTAAGCATATATTGCCTGCTGGAAGCGGTCACTAACAGACAAGCGATATCTTAATTGAATTAAGTTGGTCCACAAGACGTGCTTTCGTTGACCAATAAACAAAAAGAAGGGAAATTCTTTACTGAGATATGCTCTTGTACATTATTTTCATGTACCATAAAATAAAAAAATAAAATAAAAAAACAGCCTCCAAAGTCAGGTCCTTGATGTCAGTGAACTTGTGGTTATACAAATTTTTTAAAACGAGAAAATTTTATAGAGAATATCATCGAAGGTATGAAACGAACCTTTTGACTAGCCTCCTCTCAATTTCCATTGCCCCTAAGTTATTATTTAACTTATTCTTGCCTGGCTTTTGGTCGCGGGTAAAAGTAAAAGAGCACAATAACATCAGGAAGCGGCATCATAACAATAAAGTTTTCAACAAGTTCATGCCTAGTGCATCTCAAACAAACCGTTTTATCTTTTCGAATCCAGTTTTCTTTTACAATATGAATCTAAAATCATGTTGAGAAATGAACATGAGGATATAGTTTAAGACCAACTATATCAACTGCCCCCTACATTGAACACCCAGAGTATTGAGAAGCAAGTATTACTATGGCAATTGGCATGAAACCAAGTGCCTGGCATGGCCCAATAGTATTAGGGAAAATGACGGTCAAGGATGTGTTTTGATAATTAATACCCGCCAAGGACATTTTGTTCATTCACAATTGTTCTTAGCATATCCTTAAAAGGTATTAATTATCAAAACACATCCTGAGCCGTCATTTTCCCATAGTATTATAACCAAACAGAAAGCCAAAAAAACTGCCTTTGGTGCACAACTTCATAAAACGATCATACTTAACCAATAACTTAAGTGGTATTCCAAAATAACTCACGTTTTGAAATGGGTATTGGAAACGCTTAATAGTTAACTCTCAGAACCATGTCTAATTAAACCCAATTACTATTACATTATAATAATAAGAACAATAATCATGCTTGAACAAGTCCACATGGAGTCGTGTCACATTCTTCTTTAGGGGTTTAACCTTTTTCTAAGATCTACTTACTCACACTATCCACATAATAGTCAAGTTTAAGCTTAAAAGTATAATTGAAACCTCTTCCATCACGGATACGCCGTTTTATTAGACGCCCATCTCCAAGCATATCCCGCACCTGTGAATGAGAGCAACCAGGTAAATGTCAATAAGAGAAACCTGAATCTCATTTAAAAGACAAGACAGACAAAAAAAAAAACAGTTAATATAGGGGGCAGGAAGTATATGGACATATAAATGGATCACTCTTTCAAGTGCAGTGAAGTGCAGTGAAGTGCAGTGAAGTGCAGTAAAAGGGAGAACGAGTAGAAGTCAGGAATGCCAAGCAAGCCTACACAGTTCCACTACAGTCATAAGGAGTAAGCCATCGGTAGCGCTTGAGTCACAGACATACTGTGTTGCATAACTATAACCAAATTGATCATTAGCAAAGGCTTGCTTAAGCTATTTTGTAGCTTATTACAGAACACAGAAGCATTTTGTATAAGCCCACTGATAAAATCATCTTAGCAACACCACATAGGAGAAGCAAAGAGCACCATCAGTTTGGACATTAGAATGTAGAGATAGAGGCACCATATATATGACGACCAAGCTTGAAGATAATATGTGTTTCGAAAAAATGAATACTCGTCTCATCTAAGTATGATCAACAGATGACAAACGAAACTTTTGTGTAGTCATGATTGCAAGTTACTCAAAGAATATCACAATTCACAACATGAAAACCCACATTCATGTTTGTCATTGATGAACTATTAAGACCACATTCATTCCTTTGGACAATGTCTTCCCTTATCTTTCTTTCTTAGCTGATGCCAAAATGTCCACATCTTATCAAGATCGAAAACAAATTCCTAGAGAACCACACAGCCACCACGCAAACACACACACACATCAACTTCTAGAAAGATTGAATCCCAAGAGGCTGAGACCACTGGTTTGTGAATCGTTTCTAGTCAAATTCACCTTCTTGTGCATATTTTCTTGTATGCTCATTTTCATTACCTAATAAACCCAGAGAAATGCCACAAATTGAATGTTTAGTTGCATTCCAAAAGGAGCACCTGATCTGGTATTGCTATGGTTCAAGTGCCCCATTTGAATAAAGAAGAAACTTCTTTCTTTTCTTTCTTCTCTCTCATGAACCAACAAGTAAAAAGCAACTACGGCATGTAAAATGCATTTTTATCACCTGAAAAATTACTCATACAAGATAAATGAAAATAAGCTCACCATACAAGTACACCTAGTTACCCGAACTAAAAGAAATAAATGAACCAGAATCAACTAAGAACTTCATACAGCCCAAAATTGGGTCAAACCTGAATAAAATGAACCAGCTCCACTTCAAAATGAACTTCTTCAAGACCTTCTACCATAGGCATGAAAGGGGACTTGGTTAAGTAATGCTTGGAAACGTAAATTACAGCCTTCTCTCCACGCGACATTGTTCCAATTCCCATCTCAAGACCTTTCGGTACCTACCATGCACCAGCGAAGGCAATGGTTAATCAAAGGTAGATGTGTATACTCCACGGGTCCCACATAAATAAACTTGCTTAACTATGACCGCCCACAAATTTAATTTTGCTCTCCGAGGAATTAGGAAGAGACTCCTTTGTGGAAGCAGATTAAGTGGACCAGTAATGCAGTAAAAGGAAGAAATATAGAAGAAACAGAACCAACCTCAGAGTTTCCAAAAGTAAAGCAAACCGGTTCTCCTTGAGTATGTGACAGAATCAATTTCCCATCCCCTGCCTTTGCAGAAATCCTGGAAACCAAAATAAATAATTAGAAGCTCAATAATATATGGTGGAATCCAACATTGTCGACGAGGTCAAATACAACCAGTGAAAAATGGAAAAAGGATACAGGGAAAGAAGAAAGCGTTTCTACCAAGCTTTTACTTCATAAGGTTCTCTCGGTGATTCCCAACCCTGCCCTTCATCTGTTACCTATCCAAATGAATGGAGATATGTTTACCATACAACACTGACAATGAAACAGTGAACCAATATCATTTTGAATTTAGGCCACAAATCACTCCAACACGATCTCCAATTCATTAGCACATTCTCAACAATCTATCTGTTTACAAATGCAGCCGATTTGATTACCATATGCATTTCAAAGCTTCTAAAAGTAAATAAGAAGTGAAGTTAAGGAATAGTGGGAATCAAAAATGCGTCCAGGAAGATGGATACTAAAATCCCAGAGGCATCATCAAAACCACTCCCAGCCCAATCAATATGAGTGAGGGGAATACAGAGATAGATAGAGAGAAGAAACCAAGATACGCATGCAAGTGGCAAGAGTGCCCCAAAACAGGCCCATGTCACAGAAAACCTAAAAGTTTTATTTAACATCCAGATCTAGAAGACAAACAATTGAGTTGATTTTCCTTAAGCAATAACCCATAAAGACTCTTCCCTTTAGTTTACCCATACTGTATTATCTTAGGGAAGTCCCATGCTGAATTATTTAATCATCCAACAAATAAATATTTCAACTATGTTGATCTCACATCCCTATAACAACTTTCTTCACCCCTAAGTCAGGAAATTGAATAAAGCATCATATTACCTTCTTCATAACTCCCAGATCTTCACTGATGACCTGAGAAAACATGAATTACAAAATGAGCTAAAAACATACTCAAGTAAAATTCCATGACTCTGTAAAGGGAAGGAACCAATGGGTGAGGATAGTTGTGTGCAGTCTTTCAACAGAAGTGCTATAAATACATAGTAGTACATAATCAGACTCTAGTTGTGAAGATTAGCACAAAGATGAAAATCTTGGATTAAAATATTTAAGAAAGCAAACCGTGTTCCTCTAACAACCAGTAAGAGTTTATGCAGTAAACGATTACAGAGTGAGATTTTTACGAGTTCATCTCACAAGCTAAGCTCATTGTGCACTCTCAAGCATAACAACAAAGGTAAACCCAACATGCAAATAAGTCCCAGTGAAGTTTAACCTTCACATGCAAAAGCAATAAGAAAAATGTAATGAAACTGAACCAACCCGAGGACGACAAGACACTTTCTAAGTAAGTGTAATTGAGGAGAAAAAACACATAATAGCAGACTTAACTCCACTTGAAGCAAGAAATGTTAGTCCTGCTTTATCGTCATAAAATCGTCGATAAACAGAATTGAAGATCCCAGCCATCAGTCTTTAGGTGTAGATACATAGGGGTGGTTTATGGTCATTAAAAGATTGAAATTCTACTGTTAAGACGAAAATAAGAAGACAACAGTCTTGCCTTGACTTTAGAAAAATCAATCATCTCAATTTCAAAATGAAGTTCAGCATCCACTGGAAAGCTGTCAGAAGCTGAAAGGGGACAATCCTCCTCGCCATAGTGCAATTCAGGTTTCATCTTGAACTGAAACAACAGGTACCAGTGAAAAGTTAAAATCTGCATTGAGAGATCCCATGGAACATATGCATTATTCCTGAATTTAGTCCCTTTGACCTTACTGTGTCTGAAAGCACATGTTAAAAATAAAAGGATTTGATTAGTTAAGAATTTACTATAGCAGTTTTTCTATGGAAAAAACTTATACAAAACTGCTATGTGATTATGAAAGAATTTTGTTCCTCTGCTTTTTTGTTCCATTCCAGAAAGAAATGATTTTGGCCTAGATGTGCCCTTGGTCAGTGGGAGTTGATGAGCAATCATCACAGCCTCTCGTCTCAAAATCTCCATCAGCACATGTCTAACTAAATACAGGACTTCAAAAGTTGCAGGGCAGTATAACCCATCAAAGAAAATAAACTAGACGAAGAACGCAGTTATATTTTTATCCAAACTGTATGCATCCTAAATAACAAGCAATTTTGCCAAGAAAAGGAGAAAAAAACACTACCATTGCAATTTCACCCTTCTGCATTGTGGGAATTCCTTCTAGCAGTCCCAATATCATTTTGCTTTTACCCAAAACATGCCTTGTCGGTGTACCATTGCCTGTAACATGAGAGATAGGGAGACGCGTTTATCCAAGATCATTTCACTTCAGAAATAGATAAGCAAATTCAAACACTGACTTCTAAATGGTGAATACAATATAGTAACACCCCACACCCCACCGCAAAGTCCAAATAACTGTATCTTAGCCCCTCCAAATTCTGAAGCTGCAACGTAAGTACATTATCTTCGGATATCTACCACCATGAATTACAAACTAGCTTAAATCACGTTGCTATATCAAGTCTATGATTGAGACACCCACCTCCCAATCCCAATCTTGTGGACTCCACGACTACTCCATCCAGAGTCCGAACCGTGCAATGAAATATGACCTGCAAAACATAAGGGGCACAACACAACTTAATCAACACTACATTCTTTTCTTCAATCCTCAAATAAAGCCACTTCATTACACCAATAAATTGTTTCACTAATGCAAAGGAAAATATTCAATCACAAGAATTCAAAGCGGAAAATAAGAAGTAATGATCTATAAACATAGAAATTGCAGAATTTTCAACGAGCTTGATGTGTGGGTGTTCATGAACCTTCCATTTGAAGATGAAACTCTAGTTATTGAGTTTCATAGTTTCAAAATTGCCATCACAATACCATTCTGATACTAAATTCTGCACAGAATTATGGAAGAATAGTGCTTCCCTTATCCTGTTATCCGTATGAACTTGATCATTGAGTCTTTGCAATGCAAGTAGTTTCGCACATTACTCCACATCAACAGAAAATAATCATCAAACATATAATTCCAGAAGAAAAATGGAAAATAGCTTACCTGATCACCGTCGGCGGGACTTGAATCACCCCCGCCAGGCCTGATCACAGCTTTCATCAATCCGCCAGGCACAAGCTTCTTCCTCCTACTTATCCAGAAGATTCAAGCACATAAATGCGCAAACAAATACATAAACTTGTATAAACCTTCAACTTATAATATCCAATAACACCAAAACAAGCCTCAAGTCCCAATCAATTCAGGTCAGCTACATGAATCCCTTTTCTACATTGAGCTCTATTGAAGACATCGTATTCAGTAATATCAACAAACCTAGATCCTTTCAAACTACCGCATCAAAGTAAATTCTGGTCTATTCCTCTCCTTAGTGTACCATCTACCTTAACCAAATCACTCTTCCTAACTACCGCCAAGGGCGGCTTTACCACTATATTAGGGGGTTCAAGCAAATCCTAGCATTCAAAAAATGCACTGAAAAGAATTTTTTTTACATATAAATTTTCTTTAGTATTGTGAGGCACTGGATCACTTGTGCAAAGTTAAAAAAAGTGAAGTCCAATTAAATATGGATGATGAATACATAAAGATTAAATTATCTTAAGTATTGTCGTTGTTGGATCACTCGTGCAAAGTTAAAATTAGTGAAAGTCCAATATGTGGATTTATCGTTTTTAACATGACTCGTCGATGGATATTGTCAGATACTAAAAGCTTTACGTTGGAGTATCCTATTGTGAAACTTTGGAATCTATATGTACATTTTCCTTTTGCGTATAATATATAGTGCCAAGTTAAAGTTTATTTTTTGCGTAGAGTTTTTTTTGTCACTTACGTATTATAAAACTTTGTCACTGCTGAATAAAAATCCTAGAGCCCCCGCCCCTGAGTACCAAACCACCTTGGTCTAAACTCTCTTCTTATCTTTTAGTGGTGCTACCCTTTACCATCTGCACAGATCTTCATTTCTAATTCTATCTAGATTTTCATGTCTAATTCTATCTCGCAAATTTCTCATTTCAGTTACACACATCTTACTCCTATAGTCGTATCTTACTTCTCAGTAGCTCAGCACTCCATGCCGTATAACATGACTCCCGTTGTAGTAGTACGGTAGAATTACCGAATTTTGCTATCCATAAACACCAAATGAACAGTAAAACGCCGAGGGAAAGAATACAGGCAGACAGAAAGAACAAACCTTTTATCGTCATCGGATTCGGTCTTCTTCTTCTGAGGACCTTGTTCAGTTTCTTGGTCTTCAGCCATTGCAACGAATTCTTCCCCTGCTGTAGAATTCCACTGACCAGAGAATTAACAACTTGGGTTTCTGTATAATTCAGCAGAAAACATCAAAATCGGGTAGTCCCGGCTAAGTAGCGGAGAACCCTAATTGCAAAATTAAAAGACTTAATTATGGAAAATTAGGTGACTCAGAGATTAGGTGGGGAGAGGTTGAAGATGATGACTAGAGTCGTCGATAGCTCGCGCTGGAATATTGGTTTATTTAAGTTTGATTTTTATTTCTTCAAAATGGTTTATTTATTTTTGTTTTTGAATGATTTTTTTTTCCTGTTTTTAAGTTTTGGATTCTCTTGAGACAAAGCAAGTCACAGGAGAATTCGAACTCAAAAAAAAAAAAGTAGTAATTGGTTTGGATGAGAATGAATAAAGTTATTGCACAAGTAGTCTTGTCAATCGTGTTTTTTTGTCTCGAAAATATTCTCTTCGAAATTTGTTTGGTTTTTCTCTCAGAAATATTTTTCTCCAAAAATTTTAATTGTTTCACCATATGGATTTTTTCGTCTTTAGGGAATTTTTATCAATTTTTTTACTTTTGGATATATGTAGTATACATCTATTCAAAAAATAAAAAAAATTTGTTAAAATGTTAAAATATTAACTAAAAACATAAAAAATACCCAAACTTATAAAATAAAATTATCTCTGACAACCAAACAAAGTCACTACTTTATTCGTTTCCTTCTTAATGTTAACGTCTAGTATTAATTTTGAAATTAGGTACAGTATTAGAGATGATTATTGATTTCAACATTTAATAAAATATTGTGTCCTCCAAAACCATGATTGGTTGTTGGGTTGGAATCATTTTTATTTTGATCCAAATTCTATCCGCTATTATAGAGAATATCAAGAGTTGGGCGGAGTCAACACAATGGTCGTTCATCTGGTATAGTCGTGCTCTCAACAAAGCAGCATATTAGATTGCTTAACATTGTCTTGATAGGAAAATTTTGTACGGATTGTATTCCGCCAAAATTCAAGTCTATTTTGGTTGAAGATTTGTCTTAGGTCGCTTGTTTCTCTGGTGACATTTTCCGAAAAAAATTCTATCAGCTACTATAACAAATTCTTTTTCTAAAAATAAATACTCCAAATTACAGCATCTTGTAGGTCACATTGAGGAAGCCCAAACCTGATGGCTAAGACCTAAGGCCCCAAACGTGAAAACGTACACAATTCGAAAAGCACAACCAAGTGGGCTTACTTTGTACCATAACTACAAGCCATAGCTGGCCCAAAACAGACTCAAAAACAGTTAAACGAAATGATGCATTAAATAGTAGGGAAACTGACGGCCAATGACGTGTTTTAATAATTAATACCCATCAAATACGTGTTGAGAACACTTGTTAATGCTGAAAATATCCTTGGCGGATTTTAATTATCAAAACACGTCATAAGCCGCTATTTTCCCTTAATAGTACTTTGTTTGGGAAGACGAAAAACAGCGGGGGGGGGGGGGGGGGGGGGGGGGGGGGGGGGGTTTGATAACATAGTTATCTAGGCCAACTTATGCACGCGTCGACTAATTCTATGGGTCTCATCTTATCGTCCATTTGTGAGGATCCCAACTAAAATCTAAGCAAAGCTCTCTATGGACTTCAAAAGGAGTTGAAAGCATATTTTCGAACATAAGACTTAAGAAGGAAACAAACTTCTAAGTCTCAGGCTTTAACCATTAGATCAACCGGATATTGTCAAATTTTTCACATCACTCTCTCTGAACAATCAATTCCATGAATAAATACGTTAACAAAATTTAGGAAATGTTTGTTACTGTAGTTTTCCCTTTTCACAAGTGTACCTTTTTTTACCTTAGGAAATTAACCAAAGAAAATAACAAGATTTTATGTTATTTTCTAGGGGTGTTCACGGTTTGGATTGGTCCGGTTCTCTAGAAAATCAGTAACTATATCATTTTAAACGGTTCTAGAAAATTGAGAACCAGAATCAAACCGCAAGACCGGTCCGGTTTTAGTTCGGTTCCGATTCTATCCAATAAGCATCCAAACACTTATTCACAAAATATGAACTCATAAAATTAAAGAAATAGGGAGATAATCTGCCGAAATATGAAATGAAGGAAGAAAATAAAAGCTTACCTAATAAATGAAATTTCGTCTCTAAATAAATTAAGTGTAGTAAGGAAAAGATTAAACTACCAAATTCAAATACATATTTAATTACACTCACATATGTATATCTATATTTATCTTAGTTTTAAATGGTTCGGTCCAGTTCGGTTCTAACCACGGTTCATTAATTGAGAACCAGTAACCGAACCAAAATTAACGGTTCTTATTTTTTGGAACCATAACCTGACCGTAGAACCGCAGAACTAGACCAAATAGGACGGTTCGATCCGAATCGGACCGATTTTAGGGTTCGTACAGTTTTCTCGAACACCCCTATTAATATTTCCCGTCCTCCATGAGTTTTCTGTCTCTAAAATGAGGTCTTATGAGTAAAAGAAATAAAAATGTTCATATCGTAAACCACTTTAGTAAGTCAACTTCAAATTCTAGAATCAGCATGGTTGAACATTTTGAGCATATATTGTTTTAGTAAGAAATCGGCAAATCGCGAAAGATGATAATGTCAACGGCTAGGTGAGCGATATATAATCATTAGAAAATTTGAATGTTCCAAATGATATATGTCATGACTTCATACGGTGACCGATTAGTACCTATCAAACGCCTAGCTAGAGTCGTATATGCGTTTATTGTCTAGCATGCACTGCGGAGCTAATGATCCATCATCATTAAAGAAAAATTACTTTTAAATTAGTAACAACCAATTCGTCTGGGAATAATTTGAAAAAAGCTAGAGCTTTCACTGTCAATTGTTAAGTATCTTTCTTAAGCACATTAGTTGGCCATGATTTTGTCGAGTTGATCATACTTAAGGCTGGCCATGTTATATTCAAAATTTTGAACTCTATATATTCAAAGTTTATAAAATCTTATAAGCACAAAAGTCAGTGCACAAAGATCCAAATACAGATATGTTCGGGATCAATTTGCGCACGTAAAATTATATTGTTCTTCTTCGTTTATAAAGTTTTGGTTCATCCGTCCATGAAATCATCATGCATCATGATAACTATAAATGCAAGTCTCAATTATTCTTACTAGGCGATATTATTAACATAGGCAATATTCTTTCTGCTTTTATAATCTTTCTGATGTTAACAGCCACCATACTTTGAGGGTTGTTTGTTAGTTGAACGACCGTGGAATTTGTGGAGAGAGAGAGAGAGAGAGAGAGAGAGAGAGAGAGAGAGTGGTTTGTTATTTGTTTAGGTACTAGTGAAGCCCATGAAAGCTACAGAAAGAAGCAGGGCCATCTCTTATGGAAACAAATGGCAGATACAATTCGTGGGGATGATGCTCAAATTATGGTTAATTATAAATCTGTCCCTCTCTCAAACTCAAACAGTATTTTAAACTTTACATAAGGTTGTAATTTATAAAGGATGTTAATTTTGACGCTCCAGTACTTTTGTAGGTAGGCGCTCCACTTTTAACGTAAAGTAATTACTAGTAACTTCATGTTAAAAAAAATTTGTGTAAGAGGCATAAATTTTGCAAAAAAAAAGTAGTGTGAAAACGGTTTGGATCGCATAAAGCTTTATAGTATAGAATGATTGCGAAAAAATTTAGAAATTGAATTGTCAATTTATGAGAGATAATTGATTTTTATTTTAGATTTTAGAAATTGAATCTGAAGCTAAAATCTAAAATCTGTATCCACAACTATCTCAAACACGTCCTAAGCTACTTGGCAAATGAATAACTGTACTCTCTTTTTTTTTTTTTAGGAAAAATCAACCTGGAATATAATAACTGTACTCAATTGTTTGTTGAAATCAGTAATGGAGACAAATAATAAGCATTGTATAAAACAAAAAATTGGAATGGTACGCAGGACTCCATGTGAAGACAACTTAACTACCACATGAAGACAGCTAGAGAAAGTAATAAGTACAAATGATAGGTACAAGTAAATAAATCAAAATGGAGGGCCTTTGAGAAAATAACAAGAGTAAAAACCCAAAAAAACAAAATTTGATCAACTTTTTAGATAAATTTGTAAATTTATGGTAGCTGATTTTGCCACTCTCCATATTTCTTAACGTCACTCTCCCTCTTGTTTTTGTTAAGTGAATTCACTAAAACACCCAACAAGGGTGTTTTGTTTAATTAGTAAATTCCCTTAATAAAGTGCAAAGATATTTTAATAAATTTATCTAATAAAAACAAGAAGGGGAGTGGCGTTAACAAACAGAAGAGTGACAAAATCTGTTGTCCAATTTATTTACAATGTAACTAGTCAAAGTTTGAAGGAAGATTGACCTTAAAAACTCAGTCTCCAACATGTTTAATTAATTGGATTGCTCCCAATGTATGATTCAAAGTGTGCAATTCGCAATTAAACAAAAGTTAAGGGGAAAATCCAAGAAAAAAAAATCCCACACCAACCGAACCTAACAATAGACATTTATATTAAAAAATTATTACTACTATTATAGTGTCTAGTGACTGTTGCAGCGTCTGGAGCTTGGGAAACAACTCATAAAGTTTTACACATTTGGTCTTGCTATTGTTAATCCATTAAAAGATAAGAAAAACACGTAGAATATGCACACTAGAAGGAAAAAAAAATACGTATTTCTGTGTACTTTTTATTTTCTTTAATACATATTCACACACTCGCTATTGGCAGCCCAATCCATTGGGCTGATTTTAGAATTTTCCTTAAACATTTGTGCCCTAGTACTATTCCGAGCAATTTTCTTCAAGTGCTATTTTATTCACCTCTTGAAAAAGCAAGTTTACATTATTGTGAGGTCTATGCGGAATTTTATTTCGATAATCTGAATCGTTCATTTTGTAAGACGCTTTGTTATTAAAATCCCTCAAACTTTGTAACACATATATCCGAACCAACTCGGCACCCTTGTAATCTCAACAAGAGCTAGGGAGTCAAAACATGTCGAATACAAGAATTACTCTTCTTCTTTTTTTACGTAGAAAACCTTTCCAATATGTTGTTTCTTCCTTCCCGACTCTTTCTTGGATTGTTGTTCATTATTTTTTTTTTATAACCAAGTGTCCGGGATTACGCTCATCTCGAATAATCCTGCAGATTCCTACATAGTTGATGTAGTGTTTAATATAAGTTGTAAATTGTAATTCTCTTTACTCCCAAGTATGGTTCATTACCCTCTGTCAAAACGAGAAATGACAACAACAAAAAGAAACGTATGGCCCACATAAAAATTCAAACAAGATATTTGTAATTGAATGAACTTTTAATCACATGTTTTTGACTCATTAAAATTCAAACCAGATATTAAATCAAAGTCGGTTTTTAATTGGATTTTTTTCTTATTTATTTTTCTATTTATTTGTTAGCTTTGCGTTATTTTTTGGTGAATTATTGGACCACATAAAAATTGTGTCAGGTGGCCCTGTTCGATTTGAATTTTGAGGCAGGTTTTTTAGAGTAATGGTTGGAGAGAGATATATAGAGAAATTTTATTAGATTCTGTGTCCGGGGTAAGACCCCAAAACGAACCGTGACGCTACCCCACGGGAGCAGATCCAGTCAAGTGTGCTATGGTCAAGTTGGGGTCATTTGTGGGTCTTTTGACTCTTTTCAGAGTCCACAACAATGATCGGAACCGTTTATTTTTTAAAACTCGCCGAAAATATTCAAATCATAAAAATCACGTTGATCCGATAACATTTCACATGATTTTGAAATGCATTAAGCTTCATAAAATTGTGTTACATGGATTGTAATCCAATGTCGCACTTGTTTTTTCTCCAAACTTAATGCATTTCGAAATCATGTCAAACGGAATTGGATCAACGTGGTTTTTAATATGGTTAATGTTCTCGGCGAGCTTTAAAAAGTGAACGGTTTAGGCCATTATTATAGACCCAGAAATGGTCCACAAATGGACCAAAACTGGACCAAACTTGACCATGTCGCACTTGACTGGATGTGCTACCCCACGGACCACAAAAGATTTTTTTCGCGGCGGGAAGAGTGGAAGAAACACAAAATTAATCCAAACAAAGCGCAACCAACGACCCAGTCAAACACCCCCAAAAGCGACCCCACTCGCCCCCCATGGCAAGCACATCACATCCTCCACCACCACCGTAAATCACACAGCCCACACAATAATGCCGTGCGAGCCCCAAACGCGCCTCCCGCGCGTGCTTGCTACGTCACAATGGACTCGAGTGAAGGTAGAAGGCTGGGTGCGGGGGTTTGCGTCCCCAGGAAGCGGGGACTGTGCTGCACAGCTTGGTGCTGTGCAGCGTGCTGTGCAGCCTCCGGTGCCGCCTTGCCGGCATCGGTCCGACGATCGGAGACGTCCACTGTGTAGAGCTCGTCGAGTACTACAAGTATACCAAAAATCAACCCGATCAAATACAGTTAAGTGCCTCATCGGAACACATATAACTTGAAAAAAAATTAATCTTAATGGATACGAAACACTGGATCAAAACCACTGAATCCATTCTTTTCGAATTATATGTGTTCCGATGAGGCACTTAACGGTATTTGATCGGGTTGATTTTTGGTACACATGTAGTACTCGACGAGCTCTACGCAGTGGACGTCTCCGATCGTCGGACCGATGCCGGCAAGGCGGCACTGGAGGCTGCACAGCACCAAGCTGTGCAGCACAGTCCCCGCTTCCGCGTCGCCAAGTCCCAACTAACAAACCAGACCAGACCAGACCAGACGGTGCCCCCACTATCTGAGTCTATCACGCTGCCCTCCTTAACTGATTTCCAAAACAAAAATGCTACTGGTACATAAATCTATGCACAGATTTTTTTGTAGGGCCCACCACGGGTCCCACACAAATGATCCAAATCGTTCATTAAATGTAAAACATTTTTTCAAGGGTTTCTGTAAAAAATCAGCTCAATCCAATACTTATAGGTGCTTGATCTAATTATCTAACTTTTTATTACCCGAAAATCTGAATGAAAATTTAGATGATTGGATCGAGCACATATTGGTATTAAATTGAACTAATTTTTTACGAGGACTCTTGAAAAAATATTTTGCATTTAATGAACGGTTCGGATCATTTGTGTGGGACCCGTGGTGGGCCCGCACAATCTGTGCACAGATTTCTGTCCAGTAGCAGGACTCCTTATGTTATATGAATCAAATGTATAATTTCAAAATAAAAAAACCACCACCCTAAAATTCATGCCACGCTCATTCTTTCGTTTATCTTCCGGACTCGCTCTCAATCTTCGGTCTCTCCGATTTGAATAGTTTATCTCTCTTTTTCTTGAAAAACATGTTCGCAATCGCGCTCATACTTCCGGTGATGCGTAAACGCACACGAGTTATGTGACTCGGCACACCCTTTCCCACATGGAAGTGTACCTCCAACTTCCAAGTACCCAACGCCACCACCACCCAACAATCGCAGCCACACAAAAGGGTTATGAAACCCAACCGCATCTCTTACTCTTGCCTGCTGCTGCTTGGTACAAGGTCAAAGGAAAAATGCATGGATGGATGGCGGTGCCCTGATGCTCTTTTCTTTCATACATTTTTACGGGATTCATTCGTGTGGTACCCAAAAAAAAAAATTGTGGCTGAGGTGGGTATTAGGGGAATGGGTTCTTAGCTGAACATTTCGACAATCGCGGTTCAAATCTTAATCGAGCAAAGGACAGTTCAAGTTTGTAAGAGATTTGTATGCGTTTAGATTCGAGCCCTCCGTACCAAGATGAACAGCCTAAACGGCCTCTCTGTACCCATTTGGTAAAGAGCTACTCGATAGCATCCCTAAATCTGGTAATTAGGGTACCAATGTGACCACGCCCAAGGATCATTGAATAACATTAATTCTGCATGGGAAACGCGCGCTTCCCTCGTCTTGGCTATAAGCTGGCTCTGACCAATGTGACATGCCCAAAGATCATTGAATAACATTAATTCTGCATGTTGGCTGGGAGAGGGGGACCCCTAAACTAACAAAATCAGACTTGGGACCCACTATTTTGAGTCTATCACGCTCGCCTTGGGGTCCAGCTAAGCGTGACAAGACAATAATAGTGGCATAGGAAAAGGCATGATGGAAGTATAGAGCAGAGGGAAGAGCCACCAGGCACCATTGATGAGTTCCCAAGGCATCTCTCTCAATAAATAAGATTTGCAATATGGCGTGAGTAGGTAAAGAAAATCCCCACAAAAGTTCAGAAATATAAAATCAAAGACTTCCTTTTTGCATTATTGCTGTCCTCCCACACTGATTGACACAGCTGATCTCCCACTCCACAAGTCTTCCTTCTTAAGCAATATATGTACATATATGCATGTTTGTATACACGCACATGCATGCATGAATTTCTTTGACGGATCGGCTCGAATTAAACTTGAGCCGTCAGCGTCAAAATGGACGGTCAAATCAACCTCCTTACAGCCCCTGTAGTACAGGCTCCTGCACTACAAGATTTCCAAATTCCATTTTAAAGAACAAAAAAAAATTGGGTTCACACACGAATGTATTTTAATTTTAATGCTGACCGAGACATTCGGTTATTTGAAAGAAAATGAGTTTATGTTTGCACACAATGATACATATATGTACAAATTATAATGATACCCAAGGGCTGACATTAGGGAAAGGGAAAGTCATTCGGCATGTTCTCTTTCCAGAAAAGAGGTTGTCACTTCATTGCTTAATTAGTTATAATTGCTTTTCCGCATTAAAGAAATAATCAAGATTAGTTGGCATTAATTAATGTTAAAACTACACCTAACTAACTAAAGCCAAGCGCAATCATCGATGGAAAAAACAAAACCGAATCGTGCCTGGCAGTTTCGAATCTCCCACAACACAAACAGAGAACACAAAAACCCAGCTTCATTGGAAGATGCAAAGACTCCAAAAACAGGAGAGAGAGAGAGAGAGGGGCCCGAGATAATGCCATGGTCAAACGCCGGCATCGAGGCATGTGATGTGAAACGAGGAAGAAGAAAATCTGGAGCCTTTTTCGGCTTCTGTGCTTCACACCATGAACCCATCTAAAATGGAAAATAAAAAATAGTTTGGCCATTTTTATCCCCTTACTATTATTTTATCTTTGTTGCTGTTTAACCTGAATTTAATATTTACTAGTATTTAATAAGTATATTGGTAACAGAGTACAAGAACAAATACTCCTATGACAAACTACACTAAAACTTCTAATCAAATATTTTATTTTGGAGTATATTGTTGCACGAAAATGAATCTAAACTAGGTCAAAGTACTTAATTAATACTAACAGGTTCAAATTAGCAAAATGACAGATAGAGACAGAGCCATGTTCCATAGATAAAGAGTATAGACAGAGACAAAGACAGAGCCATACATAAAAGACAGAGACAGACAGACAGACAGACGTGAGCAAAGGTGGAGAGAGAGAGAGAGAGAGAGAGAGAGAGACGCAAATCATTTTCATTATTAGTATTAAAACAAGATCTGATTCCAGGCCATGGTGTGTGGGTTGGAAACAGCATTTGCTACAAATCAAGCCAGCAAATAAACCACATGAGCAGAAGAAGAAGAAAAGGGTTGTTTTGTAATTCCACCAAAACATTACCCCAACCCTGCACTCTTCTTCTCATTACAGACTTCTCTACTTTCACAACATTTTATTTTCTTCATATACTAACAACAAAGAGAAACAAGCCACAACTCCTCTTGTTCCAAATCCCCAAAACCCACAAAAGTTAATTGCAATTCTGCCCAGTATCTTTTTATTATCACCCTACCACTACCCAAAAAACCATTTCTTCCTAAAATATTCATCATCTTCATTTTAATCTTTCTTACCACTATTTCTCCCTAATTCTATAATAATATCCTAATAATTTCCTAACCCAAACTACTTACTAAAACGACACTTCCCCCTATTTTTCCTTCTACCTTCAAAATCACCCCTATCCGAAAACTTCCAAAAAACAACCCTAGTACCATCGCCCCCGAGGTTTCAAAAAAAGCGCGATTGGGTCAGGCCGTATCAGTAGCTCCACTCCGAAGGCAAACGGAGCTGCTCGTGGTTCATGCCTGCCGCCTGTGCCCTGACGTTGCGCCTCTGTTGATCCATCAGCAAATTGTTCCGGTACTTCAATGCAGCAGCATCTGAATGCACAAACACAAACAAAAATTTGCAAATTCAAAATTTGAAACAAATACCCACTCAGCAAGACAAAAGAACTGTGGGTCCAGTAACAGTTCCCCGAATACAAACTGTGTATTGACCAAAGTGTCCACAGTTGCGTGTGAGCATTTTGAAAGATTATGTGACAAATCTCGTTAAATTACAATTACAGATTAAGGGTGCATTCCAAAAACTAAAATAAGAACTTATTTTGTAAGAAGGCAATTTCAAACTCAAAAATCACGTGTTTACGCAAATAATTTTCCTATCACTATGGATCTTATTTGATAAATCTCATTGAGATCTTTAATACCGTGCAAAAAAAAAATCGAAAACTTATTTTTCATTTATATTATTTTTGAGTTTGAAAATGTAAAATAAATACTTATTTTTTAAGAAGATGTTTTAAAACGGAGCTAAGATATTTCTACTTTGTCTGTTTTGAGGTTAAAGAACGTATGTTCGTTTATCTAATTCGTGCATTTTGCGTGAATGTACACACATTTTGAAAGTAAGATTTATACAAGAAATAAAATACCAACCAAACAGATAATACAATTGAATAAATCCGCACTAATACTATTTCTGGCCAGAAGCAGTAATTAGTAATAAATCAAACACAGCTGTATATACATGTGCGTTTCACAGTGTAGATGTGAGAGCCCACAAAAAATTGGACGATTTCAAACACGGGTGGCATTCAAATACTTACCCATTTCTTTAAGAATATTGTAACAATAACAAGCAAACAAACTATTGAACTTTTTTCTGAACCACAAGAAATAAACAAATCAAACTTAAAGCAACAAAAGCTGCGCTCAGCTTCTACAGAACCTTATTACTTGGTTTCACACAAGTTTGTGAGCGCGAGCGCGAAAGCGTCTGCGAAATGCCGCCCAATCGACTAAATTCGAGAGGATTAAAAGCATGATGCGCGTGCAATTTTAAGGATTATGTGACTAAAGTCTTACCATAATCTGCGGTTGACGTCCTGTTAAACTGAGCCTGATGAAGATGAGGTTGAGGTTGGACATCCATGGCCTCCAAATTCAAGTTGAGAGCCTGCACCACTCTATCCGGAAGCAAAACCGTCGCACATGCTGCCAAACAAAAACACACAAAACCCAGATAAATAACCCCGCAAGTAAAAGAAAATACAAAACAGATCTAGCAAAAATATTCGACTTTAGTGTTTTACAAACCTGGCTTCTTTCGGGTCTCAGTTGGGCTACCGACCCGGCGGGGCAAGAAAACCCCCGTACCAGCGCATTCCCTTTTCGCCCCATTACCATTTCCAAGAAACAAAGCTCTCATCCCAGATCCTGCCTGTGGTTGTTGCTGCTGCTGAGACTGTTGCAGCGTAGGCCAAGCCGCCGGCGATAAACCCAAAGTACGGCCGCCGCCGCTGGTTCTTCCCCTGTTCTGAACCACTTGGTGCGCCACCTCCGGCTGCCCCCAAATCGTCGTCCCCTGCTGCTGTTGCTTCATCATCTGCTGCTGCTTCAACTGCTGAAACTGCACACCCAATAAAAACCAAGTTAGAAAACCGAATCGGAAAATAAATTGCAGAAAGGACGGGATATTAATTAGAAATTACTTGGGCGACTTGCAACTGCTGGTAAGAAAGGGACTGCTTGTTGCTGGGCTGAAACCCTTGGTGTGTCTGCTTCAAAACGGGACTGGGGTTACGAGGGGGGCAAAACAGCCCTTCCTTCTGGTAATACCCACCAACAAAACCTTCGTTTGTGGTAGGATTGCTCATTCTCATCCTGGCAACCTCCCCTGCGGCCGCGTACAGGAGACTCCAAGCGGTGTCGCTTCGGTTCAACGGTGCAGCCTGAGGCGGCGAAGTTCCCAGGGAAGGGCCGTTGGGGCTTCCCCTGCTCGAGCCCTCTCTCTGATAACCACCCATGAAACTGGACAGCGTTGATTGCGGCGACCCGGCCATAGCCCAAGGCTATAAAAACAAAAAAATGGAACAAAACCACAAGAAATTAGAGTAAATTAACAAATCCCACTACGAAAAAGGCAGCGAAATAGTTTTCAGGGAACTACCTTTTGGTTTTCGTAGCCGAGAGCAGAGTCGGCTTTGAGCAAATCATCTAGGAGAGTCGACCGAGCCAGTTTCCGGGTTAACCCGGCGAGGAACTCATCCTCGTCGCTCTCGGTCTCGGTGGAGCTGACAACGGACTCCACGGGAGAGCTGAGGTCCGAGTGGTAGTAAGGCCCGAACCCCGACGGGTACTCGTATGGGAAAAGCAGCCCGGAATCGGCTTCTCTGTTCTTCCTGTTGACGTTACTGTTGTTGTAGGTCTTGGTGAAGTCCATGTGTTTGTCGTCGTCGGTAAGGAACTGGGGAGGCAGCCAGAACTCGCCGTCGTCCAAATTCTCCGCCATACGAAACGCCAACAGACAGATGTAGAAGAAAAATTGGGGAAAATATCAAACAGAGGTGTGGGGTTTTTGATGACCCTCTGTTTTGTAGGTTTGCTGCTTCTTTAAGATTCAATTATAGTAGTAGCCCGTCCCCCGTTTGCTGGTTTATTTCACTGGGGGAAGGGACCCAGAACAAAAACAACCCAAAAGCAAAAGAGAGATGGGGAGAGAGAGAATTCTTTGGAGGAGTGGAGAGAGAGTGGGGGGAGGGAGAGAGGTTTATATGGGTATTTTAAGAGGGAGGGAACCCTAGGAGGGGGGGAGGTTGTAACCCACGTGGGTGGGGGTGGGGATGGGGGTGGGGTGGATGGTACGCGCCACTGAGACTGTGTCACTGTGGAGTGGGGAAAAAGGGTTCGTGCGGAGTTGTAGCCAGGTAAGACACGCGTAGATATACAGATTTGTAGTATATATGTATGTATCTAGAAAACCAGAGAGTAATATTAATATCTTCTGGGCGTTGGGAGGGTGGGTCCTAGTTGTCAGTTGTGTATTTCAAATAAATATCTTCTCTCCGGCTAGCAAATGTTAACTGGACAGTCCGGTTTCTTGCTTTTAGACACTGAAACCGTTCCTTTTTTAAGGGTGTGTTTCACTAACTAAAATATAGTAAATATATATTTTTTAAATTAAAAATGATATATTATTAGAAAATGATTAGTATCGTGAAGCAAAAAATAAATACTTAAAAAGTTAAAGATCTTAGGGTAACATGGCCTAACTAGACTCGATGGTTAAGGAAGAATTGCATCTCAATATCCTATTTCAGCAAACAATGGTATAGATTTGTCATACTCTAATCGGGTTTTTAATACAAATCTAATCCCTTAAAAATACTTCTATACGATCGACTTCTATAATTTGATTCTGGGACCGCAAAGAAATCAAATCCTATCCATATCATTACATGTGCATGAGCCTTCGTTTTTGTAGGCTTTTGCACATTCAATCTTTAAATCATATTTTACGTGTTCAAATGCAATTTTAAGTACGTATCTTTTTCTTCCCAAAAGAGAGATGTTTAAATTGGGACCAATGGAGTAGCCCTGAACTTCAATTAAGGAACCGGAGAGTATTTGGAATCGGAGGGTAAATTCAAAAGAAAATTGGAGGGGGTGTTGAGCATGTGAGTGTGGTGAGGCGAGGACGAGGGTGGGGCCAAATTCTCATCATCCTTTTCTCTCTCTCTCTCTCTCTACTTTCTCTTTCCAGTTTTCCACACTTAAAAAAAATGAAAAATAAAACAAAAAAAAAAAATCAAAAAATTTTGAAAAACCTTGAGCGGCAGTGGCAGCAGTTAGCACAAAAGCAGCACAACGTGGTCGCGCCCCTTTTGTTTTGCCCTGTGCTCCTAACACAAAACATGCACACTACAGTCTACAGTGGTACTTTAGCATTGTGGGTGGAAACGGGGATTTTGCAGAGCCATTTGTCCTCATCCCCAGTTCCACTTGGCACCACCCTGTATTTTACCCCCTGTTTTTGTCTTGTATTCACCGAATTAACCTAGCTGTTGAAATGACGGATTTAGCCCCATCATTCCTTGTGGTTTTGGTTGCACTGTTGCCCGGGCCATCCAAGGTGGGGCCTGAAACCAATGGGTATAGGGCCCCGTTCCGCTTTCTCCCAAAATCTTCTTTTTCAAAAAGAGAGTAATTTCAAACCCAAATATAATGAAAATAAAAAATGATTTTTTAATTTTTTTTACACCATATTAAAGATCTCAATGAGATCTATCAAACAAGTTCTATATTGGTAGGAAAATTATTTGTGTAAATACATAATTTTTTACCTTGAAATTCACCTTATTTTTCAAAAACTTACTTTTATAAAAAGTGGAACGGGCTCTAATCTTGTTCGTTTTTAGATCTCAAAATTTCTGAGCATGATTTATATTCTATAATAAATTCTCTATATATTTTTATCTCTATTCATTATTTAAAAAAATCTCTCTCAAAATTGAACCAAACATGGTTATATTTCGGGATGACCATTTTGATCTAACCCTACCTGCTTCAATCTCTGCCTAAAATGAGTTGGAGATTCGAAGATTTTTTAGGAATCAAGTAGGACATGTGGATGGCTTTTATAAAAAATATGGGGAACGTGTAGGAGGTGAGTATATGTCATTTTTCTCTCCATCTCGCACCAGCCCCCGCGCCAAATCGTTTGAACATTAGCCTTTATCTTTTTAACTTGTTACTGTGAGTATATTTCTTTTCTTAGTCGTAGATTTTATTATCTGAAAAAACTATTTTCAGTTTTCCTAATCTCAAAAAACCTATGCTAATTTTTTTTTTCTTTTGCATATTGGCTAAAAATATTATGCTTTATAGATGAATGACTTTAATTATCAAGTTTTTGAAATTACACGTATCAATTAAGTTATGTATATTAGTTCAACGTATTTTTTAAAATTTAGAGCGTTTTGGGTTAGTTTACACACATAATAATTAATTTGGGTTATAACCCTTTAATTCAATGTTCAATCAACTTTCTTTGTCTTGTACTAGAAAGGGGAAAATAGAAGTGGAAGCAATTACAAAAAAAAAAACTATTTTTTTGGGGAAAGATATCAAATATTATTATAAACCTTAGGAGAGGTAAATAAATGGGTAGAAATGGAAATTCACACTTTCTATTAAGAGAAGTTAGCCGACAAGACTGACAGGGGAGGCAAGTGCAATTTTAAAAACATGTAGGAAAGTATCTATCATTGTCAGAAAACTCGGGGGAAGTAAGTGAAATTTAACCATTTATTTAGTATGCTTTTCCCCTATAATAATATTATTAAACTACAGCAGAGGTAGCAAAAATTACATTCAAAAACCTAAATTGCTACCTTTCTATAGATTTGAAGGGTGAGTTATCAGAAGTTCACTCCATCCGACTCTATAAATTTGATTATTCTAATATTAACTATAATTCAAAATGTTAAAAATCAAAAAATAGGCTCTTAGAGCATCTCCAATAGGCTAAGCAAAGGAGGATTTTCAGCAAAATGACTAGTCAAAGCCCAAAAACCCCTTCCCAGCAGACTAGCTACACGCTCGGGGATTTGGTTGGGCGCTACAGTAGCTCGTTTGGCCTGGCGTGGTACTGTAGCTCTCGTCTGTGGCTATTTCTTCTCCCGCTCTAACTTTCCCTCGCTTTCTCTCATGACTCATCTTCATTCTCCCGCCCAGCACATCTCTACTTCTCTCGTTTCCCTCCTTTTCTCATCTCTATTTCAACAAGCAGATTCATTGCTGGTGGGTTTGCTGAGATTTTTCATCCTCCTAACATCAAGACAAGGTATGCTTCTCCCTCTTTTGAAATTTTCAGATTATGTATTGTTTTTAGCCATATCAATTTGGGTATGAAATTGGAGAAGATTAGGTCTCAATGGTATAAAGTCTGACAGAACAATCCTTCAAGTTGCTTGGTTTGTATATTAGCTGTTTGATAAAATGCCCCATTGAGCATTTAGTTTCCTTATTCAAAGAACTACTAATGATTTGAAGGTGCAGCAGTATTCCCAATGTGATTTAGAGAAATAATTGTCAATGAGTTGAGAATGGCTGGGCTTGGTTTAGGCTGCCTGTGCTGTATGCTTGATCCTGGGCAATTCTGAATCCAGCTTAGGCTGGGCTTGGATAGACCCAATCTGACTGGCATACGTGGGGATCCGACGCAACGATCTTGGTTTGGATTGGTGAAGCTTTAAAAAGCTTAAGAAACTGCAGCTACGCCGCTGCGAGGGAATCGGCGATGATATGTCGGTTTCGTCGTTTGTTAATTGCTTTAAGGGCCTCCAAGAAGTGGAATTGAGGATTTGTGGATCCATATCTGATGAGATTTTATCAATATTGGCTGAGAATGGTACATCTCTAAGCTCTCTGTTGGTACATGATGGTGGCAGCAGACAGGGCTTACTTCAATTCATTACTCACAGCTGTTGTAATTTACGAAAACTCAATTTACAGATGAATGGAAGCTATTAACCTGTTTACCAGTTCAAGCTATTACCTGATATGAACAATAAAAGAGTTGTTGCAATACCAGTTCAAATGTTTTTTTTTTGCAAGTTTCCGTTTTTTTGCAGGTGCCTGTTTTTTTGCAGTTTTTTGAAGGGCCCAATTGCTTAGGCTGTTGGAAGCTTCACACTAGAAAGGGCTAGCTAAACTACCATTTGGGCCTTTTGGATAGTCTCTTTGCCTAGGATTGGATTGAGGCTATTGGAGATGCTCTTAAACACGTCGGAGCAGGTGACAAAAATAAATAGAAACAAAAAACACCTCGGAGTAGTATGTTGTTTGAGTATCGTGCGTGCAGAGCATGTAATAATTTTTTCCCGATGCATTTAATGCTTGATGGGACGGAGTAGAGAGGGTGGTAGTAGTACAATTCGGGGTCTTGTGGGTGGCCTGCCCTGCAACTGTTACAGGCTGCTGTGAAAGTGATATCAAAATCTGCGTGCAGAAGATTTGTCGGACGGCAGACTTCGGAATGGGATATGAGATCCCCTCCGATCCGATTCCATTCCAACTTACCAAGGAATAGAATCCCCCCCCCCCCCCCCCCATCTCTAATGGTGATTTCGGTTCGATTCGAGATGATTTCAGTTTGGTTCGAGATGAAATTTTTGAAAATTGATTCGGTTCGGTCTAAATATTTTAAGGATCAATTTCGATTGGAGTTGAGTTCGGTTCGGGATGGGATTAGTTCGGTCGAAAATTTCGGTCCACCAGATATATAAAATTGCCATTTAATTAAAATATATATTTCGTATAAAAATTGATTCGGTTTGATCAAAATATTTTAAGGATCAATTTCGATTGGAGTTGAGTTCGGTTCGGGATGGGATTAGTTCTGTCGGAAATTTCGGTCCACCAGAAATATAAAATTTCCATTTAATTAAAATATATATTTCGTATATGTAAAATATATAGACTATTGGTTCGGTTCGGTTTCGTTCTGCAAAAATTACAAGAAATCGAAACCAAACCGATTTCGGTTCGATTCGGTCCGGTCCGAAAAAATTCCGTAATCACCTCTATTGAAAACCGAAACGATCCGTCGAATTTTGTAACACCTCTGTTCATACCTTCTTCTTGTCTTGTTTGCATTCGACTCCCATTGTGTCATTTTATTTATTATTACTTCTTTTTTGTCAAGAGTGAGAAGATTGTATTGATAAACGTCCAACGGCACTTACAAAATAGAGATCATTACAAAGAATTTCAACAAAGCCAAACTAATCGTCTAACAAATAGAAAATAATTAAATCACAAGGCAATCGATATCTTTCATTCTTATACAGACATGGCTTGATGTAATAGCGATACTTTTAAACTGCTTAATATCTAATTAAAAGTCGCAAACAAGAGAAAATGCAAAGTTAAGAACAAAAAACACTAAATACCTAGACGATCAGATGATTCAGATGCACTCCACTCAAGTATGAATACACCAATGAATCCCAAGAATTACAGATCTGTCAAGCTGTCAATGGTTGCCTCGTCAAATACATCATGTAGGCATAAAATGCTGAAGCAAAGATATCTTTGTGAAACAACCTCGATTGAGAGAACTCGATCTATAGACAAAATTCGTCTAAAGACGAAAATAATAACTCTCATTGAACAAGAGACAAAACTTTCATAGAACGAGAGACAAAACTCTTATAGATCAAACGACAAGTCATAGATCTGAAGACACAGAAGGGAAAAAAAACAAAAATAAAGAAAGGAAGTCAATAGTACCATGGCCTCCTCCTCTTGCTGCCACATACGGGAAGTTATGGTGGCTAAGGTTGAGAGGGAGGAAGAGAGAGATAGGGTTGAGATAGAGAGGGTTGCTATAATTAAAACAAGTACTTGCTGGGTGTGTTCTATTTATTACTACTACTAAAGGCCCCTATCAGGGAAAAAAAAAATACTAAATGCCTTGTTTTGTTGGATGTGTTTTATTAATTAAAATAAGTACTTGCTTTTTTAAATAAGAACATATTATTTGAAATAAAAATGATGTATTGTGATAAAATAATTTATATCGTAAAGTGATAAATAAGTACTTAAAAAAAGAATCTTAGCAGAATGGGTTATTTTTTGAATTAAGGATGATGTAGACTACTGATTTTGTCACTCCCTTTTTTGTTAACGTTATTCCCTTGCAAGTGTATTTTTGGTGCAAAAATACACTTGCAGGGGAGTGACGTTAACGAAAAATGGAGCGGAAAAATCATTTCCCATGATGTATTGTGATTTGTGAGTGAATGACTTGTCTGGTAAAACAAAAAATAAGTATTTAAACAATTTAAATGCTCCCTATGGAAGACCGTGTAACTTTGATAAAAAAAATAAATTACTTTCGGAATTAATATTTTTTTTTCATCATGTGATCTCTGTGATTACTTTTAAACTGCGCAAAAAAGTTGGAAAAATATTACGAAAAAATACAATGTTTTTTGTGATCAAAGTTTCACAATTTTCCATGTGATACTTTTTTTTTTTCCATAGTTTATACATCAGTGGGTGTGGGCACACGCCCCGAAAATCGCCCGATTTTGGTTTCGATGAATATTGTTTGGGGGCGGCCCTTTTAGAAAATAGCGCGGCGAAACACTTCGATTCAGAGTCGCCACTCGGGTTTTAGCGGAAGAACACCCAAGGAACCGAACTCGAGAACGTTTGCTACGTTTTGCTTTGATTTGAAAAAGGTTTGATTTGATTTGAAGAGGCGTAGACTGGTCCGTCGTCACCTTCGATATCTGAGGTTCGGGAGCCAGGTTACGAGAGGGGAAAGGTTTTATGGCACCCCTCTCGCCCAATCGGGAGATCGGTCTCTACTCGGGCATTTTATTAAGACGTTGCATTTTTCTCTCATTTGATCATTTTTGGCCAGTTAGGGCGGGGGGAACAGTTAATAGGGATTAAAACGGTAACACGTTGCAGTTTGTATGACAAAATGTTTATGGATGCTAATTTGCTTGCTTGAATTGAATTAAATGTAAGAACATAGATTGAGAACAAGCACTGCCAGAAGTTCAACGGGGTGATGTACGCTGCCCGTCGAGTGCGTGAGCAGGCGACATGTTGGCACGCAATGGCCAGGCCACTGCACGCCAGCACACCCTGCGCACGCCACCTTCAGACTGGCGTACACTAGCCTGCTGATTCCTCACAGCTCCTACTCTCAATCCTCTGGGCTCTGGAAGGGACCAGTACACATCCAGGGCAAACCACGCAGTTCATAATATGGATTATGCACATGTACAGACATAAGGAATGGCCAGTAGCCAGGAAATAGCAAAGCAAAACCCCATAAACAGAGTGGGGGAACAAAAAGGGCCAGGCTTGAACTGTGATGTAAGGGTCAGGCACTGATTTGTATCAAACGTGCCGTACGCCGCCCTGTGGGAGCCGTACGCCAGGCCTGCATGTGAATCAGTGTTTGGCTTTACATCATCTGGGTTCTGGAACATGACCAGACATACCCCAGAGGCCTTGAGAATAAAAATGGATACAAGTATTGAAAACTATATTTGAACAGTTCTAAAATACAGAAAGCGATAGACTGGTTTTAACATGCTGTAAGGTGATGACATAAAGGAAATGAGCAATAGATGAGCTCTTCATGATCCCCACGCCAGCTGTGCACGTACAGCCAAAGGTAGCGTACGGCTAAGAGGAGCTGGCGTGCGCCATGACTTGGCTCCTACGACTGATTTATTTCACCAGAAAGGGGCCTGGACTAGTATCAGTTACTAGCCAGAACCCTTCTGGTTCCCCTCAGGGGTTGAAAACAAAACGCAGCACAAAGGTGGTATACCTTTGGTGCAAGAGAGAGGAAGGATGGTGGTGAGCTTTGGTTGAAAATGGAGGCTGTATAACAACTGATCAGTAGAGAGTGGGGGTGTGAAGCTTCTCTATCTCTCACTCTTACAATGGGAGAGCAAGAACAAGAGAGAAGAGAGGGAATGGACTTAGAGAGTAATGTGGTTAACCCCTTGCAAATGAATGCAAGGGGGGTATTTATGGTGGAGAGAGGAGCTGAAAACTAGGGTTGATCAGCTGGGGTTAGGGTGGTTAGGGCTGGTTGGGGTTGAGTGAGGAGCTTCCCATGCATTAAATGCATGGGACTAGGTGGTGGGTAGTGTAGGAGAGAGAGAGAGACGAGCCAGACGAATATAATCATCAGGGGCACTGTTCCCTGTACTTTGGAGCCGCAAAAGTCTCGGTCGCGTGTTATAAAAACGGTGATTTGACTGGTCTTAACCCTCCGTACGCCATCTACGACCTGCCGTGCGCCAGGTCAAACTCAGTCAACGGTCGATGGCCGACACGTGGCAAACTCCTGGCGCACGCCAAAGAGGAGGTGGCGTAAGCAAGGTATGGTTTTGCTGAGGCTTATTTGGCTCTGGATTTGAAGGGCTTGAAGTGGACTTGAAGATGGGCTTGAAGGTGGGCTTTGAAGGGAGAGAGCTCAACGCTCAAAGCTCAAATCCTTCCATCGACTCTGAACTGTTCTCGACCGTTTATCATCATCGGGTCAACAAAGAAAGTAAAAGGACTAATCTGGACAGTCCAGAATGGGGTGTCTACAGTGGGGTATGAAGGAGTTAGGGTAGATTTGGCTTTAACAACCGAATAATAACTTATTTTTTGTCTTTATTTTAAAAAACTCATAATTGTTAATTTTACGTCAATTTTTTGTAACTTATGTTGTGTTTGAATGGCAACTTTGAAAATTTTGAAAAGAATTTTTGGGGTAATGATGAAAAGAGAAAGTAGGGTAATAATTAAAGATAGAATGAATGGAGAGATGTAGATAGTAAAATGAGAATAATGATTTGAGATAATGAGAATAATGATAAGAAGTAGAAATAATGAGTATTTTTTTATTTGAATTTTTTTTTCAAGTTATAATCCAAACAAGGCATTATTGATTCGTCCCCGCGAGAAGAATCGAAAAAGTAAAAAGTTTTGATCGAAACTCATAAACTTTTTGACTTATTTTTGTCTTTTAAAAAAATTATGAGTTTCGATAAAAAAAAAATTTACTTTTCTGATTTCTTTTATCAAGACGAATCAATAAGTCACAAAAATTAGACGCAAAACAAACAAATGCAAAAAAAATTCAAATAAAGCCAAAAATTTAGTTACTTAACTTTTCAATCCAAACCCACCATTAGTAAGTTAGTACTCCCTCCATCCGGATTTAATAGTCTTTTTTGCAGTTCGTGTCATTTTTCAATCGATTATATATTTCAATTTATAATGTTTTACGTAATTTCGAAAATATTGTATTATAAAACTAATTGAGATCTATCAAATAAGATTCATATTCGATATGAAATTCATTATAGATTCAAAGATATAACCCATTTTTTAGCCTGTTAGAATAGAATTAGAGACAATTAAATCCGGACGGATGGAGTAGGTTAGTTCACAGGGATTCAAAGACTATTCATAGCCTTGCACCCCACCCTTGCGGCCCGTGGGGCTCGAACTCCTAGCTCCATTGAGGGAGAAGAATGATCTTACCAACTTGACAAGCTTGGTTTGCTCTATGAGACATTTAAATTGGGACGGATAAAGTATTAGTTGCACTATTTAGATAGGTTACCACTAATTTTTTTTCACTGCTACATTTTGGTTTGAGTTAAGTTGTTCATACTAAATTAAATTTATTACCGAAAGTCAAATTATTTCTACTGAACTACAATTAATAGACAAAAAAAGAAAGAGAGAGAGAAAGGTTGTGAAGGTGACCTCGTTCCAACCATGGTGGAGCATTGTTTAGGTTGGTGGCGTATGTCACTTGGCCCAGCTACGGCCTGTGTCATGTGTCTATACTTCATTCCATCGGGATCTTCTATTAGACGTCCAATTCATACGCTATTACCAATTACTAGTTACGGTGATTTATCTTTCTTGTTGAAAAGAAAGTACTCCATATATGACTCATTTTGTGTTTAAAAATTGCGACCCTGTTAGAATCGCAACACACATGTACACGATTCATAAATATAAAATAGTAAAGTAATCGATACAGCAATACACGTAGTTTTCCAAAGCCGAGTACGCTCACGGAATTGAGAGAACAGTTTTTTTTTTATTGAAGATCACAGTACATAGAATTTTACAATAAAGAATATTTATACCTCATCTATTCCTACCCTTATAACACCGTACCATACTGCGGGGGCCCCCAAATTACGGAATGCCGTCTAGTTTGGATCCGTTGCGCTTCATTCCACTACGCTCATAATTGGCCCTTATTGTAGAACTTCTCTGTGCCTCTCATAATATGAGACATAAGCTCTAACAGACCTGAGTACTTAAAATTCTTGGATCCGCCCCAAAAACAACTCCACATATGTATATGTTGGTATAATGCTGAATTGCTGATGCACAAAGGCATTCTGAAGTGTGTGATTGCAAGCTGGGTATGAACCCTTTTCTTTTCGTTTCCTTTTTTTTTTTTTTTTTGTTGTGCTGACGAAATTCCCATAGTAAAAAAGGCATACCTTAGGATAAAAAAAGAAAAGAAAAGGCATACCTTTAAAAAAAACGAATTAGCAAAGCAACCATGGGAAAAGCTAGAAAATTAAAGTAGTGGGGGAAAGCTTTATTACTCTGTTTCCCTTGTGTAAGAAGCATCAAGTCTTTGCTTCCTACTTCCGTAAAACATGTTGGATTTCTCCACCGAAAGACAAATCCTCCAATGCATTACACAAAAAAGGGTTACCATTTTTCTGCCAGCAATGCTACGCCGGAAAGCGTACATTTTGTGACACAGATGTGTTTGGAAGCAGCTTATGCAAAAGTGAATTTCACAAGATAGATGTGGGTTCGGTCCAAACCCGGACCTAGGACAAAGTCCAAAAGGCTGCCGCCCAAGGCACCCAAAACCCCTTGTTTTGGGTTCAAATAGGGCCCACAAATTTGAATTCTGAGCTCTAAGTATATGTCCTATACAGTTTGAGCTTTCTAAAGCTTCGTTTTTCCTGTGTATAAGGAAATTATATGGATGCTAGCGTTAGTTCCCCTTGGATTCCACCCGGGTTTTTGTGCACTTTGAGTTCCCTTGATTTTGTTCTCTTTTAAGTTCTACTAGGATGTTGTATCCTTTGGCCCTGTTTGATAGATAAGTGAGATTCATGAGAAGATGATATTAGAAATGAAATTGATAATGAGAAGGTATTAGTAATGAATATGTTTGTTTGAGATGAGATTAAATGATAGAATTGAATTGATAGAAGGAATTGGTAAGAGCATCCACAGTGGACTAATCAAAATTGGATAATCAAAAGTTGCCACATCAGCTTTTGATTATCCATTTAAGAGGTTGTTAATGTTAGCAACGTAGATATCCACAGTGGCATAATCCACATTGAATAATCAAAAATTGTCACATCACATTTTGAACTTGTAAAAATCTAAAAATTGTCACTATATAAAACAATTTTTTTAAAATAGTTTTCAAACTAATAAAAACAAGTTATTAGAAATAGAAAATAATTTTTTGAAAATTTTTATTTTGAAAAAACACTTTTCCAAAAAAGTTTAAAAAAAAAAAAAAGAAGAAGAAGACAGTTTTAAAAAAAATTAATAAAAAATAGTTTTTCAAAAACAGTTTAATTGTTTTTGCAAAAAAAAAAAAAAACTTCTTTTTAAAATATTTTTCTTACTAACATTGTTGAGAGAGAGAGAGAGAGAGAGAGAGAGAGAGAGAGAGAGAGAGAGAGAAGGTTTTAGTTATTGGTAAAAGGTTGCTAGTTTTGATTATCAAAGAGCCAAAATTTGATGAGTTGCTAAGAGATTGTTAAGTTTGGTTATGCCACTGTGAGCACTTTTTTAAAAGAACACTGCTAACTTTAGCAACCTTGTGGTTTTGGTTATTCCACTGTGGATGCTCTAATGAGAATGAGTTATGACTGGACTATTAATACCATCTCCCCGAGGGTATTGTAAATACCCCGTAATACCCACCTTGCTAGTCTTAAAGACTAATTATTCCAACTCATTTTGGGTTACCAAATACAGTATTAATAGTCTCATGAGACTGGTAATCCAATCCCAAGAGCTACTATGGTTATCAAACGAGGCCTTTGAGTTCTACAAGGGTTTGGTCCTCAATAGCGGGCACCTCTTTAACAATGACGGATATTGCCGGTTCTATGTATTTTTCTTTTCTTCATAAGTTGTAGCAAAACTGCTGGTGAAAATAATTGTACGTCCATCCAAAAAATGAGACACTCTGGTAATCTAAGACCTCTGCTCTGTTTCGAACTCTGTGTAGTAAAAAGGCCAGAGCTTATCGACAGGAAAAAAATTAATTTAGAGAGCTCGATGTGGCGACTAGATCAAGCTCAATGCTCCGTCAATGAGTAAAACATTCGACACGCTCCGCGAGTTTTGTATTTCCTTGGAAGCACGATTCCGATTTTTTTTTAGGACGGACAAGCCGTTTATTTGCTGTCGCTAGTTAAAACTCTTGGCCATTTTACGATGAACGCCATGTCCAAATGTTATCCCTAGACCGCGATTATTGAGAGGACTTCGGACGCGCACTCGATCGATTGAGCAATTTGGATTATTGCGAAAGTAGTGTTGTTATGGTGATGATCCATGTGATCACCATGTGCAAAGATGATGCATGTGAAAACAGGTGAACATTTCCGTTACAAGCCGTAATCTGCAAGCAAAATTCCCACTGAGGCAGATGGATCTTTCATGTGGCTTTTGGATGAGGCGAAAAAGCTTTAATGCCTAATCTCTGCACTATCACCTACTCCAATTTAGATAATATGGTTTTACTATGGAGAGTTGGGCATGCATCCTCATATCTAAATTTACAAGGGCCCCACTATAATTTTTTAAAAAAAAAATGGTGATGAATGACCACCCTACAGGAGGGCCATTAATTGAACCCACCTGTTTAGTGTAAACTTTTGGACGATCCAAAGAACCCACCGCCCTGACACACCAGGAAAATTGCGGTACCGGGCTCGATCATCCCACTATAATTGCTCTTTAGAGTTTGTAGATAGGGAGGATGTTGATCTCAATTTAATCTCTCATGTGAGGTTTGGTAGTTGGTAGTTTCTCATGTTACCAAACAAATTTATTAGGTGGAGTGCTAATGATATTTGGTAGGGTCTAGCCAGGCTACAGAATAACCTTGACAAAGATCATGATTTCTCTCTGTGTTTTTGATATATTCTCCTTGATTTTTAAAAAAAATTACTCCTATCATTATTGATTATCGATAATGATTCGGGAAAGGCCCACAAAAAGTCATAACAGAATTGACCAGTCCCGTTAGAAGATCCTAAATTTATCGTTCGTGTTTTATCGTTATTACTAATTTTGTTTCTGACCTAATCAATATTTTAAGAAAGCAAAAACATATTGCATTCATGCTAAAAGACAAATACACAGAAATCTAACTGTCCAAAATACAAGAAAAAAAAGGGAATTGATTTTTACACTTCCCGTTTCACCATAGACACTCTTTTTTTTTTTTTTGGGTCTTTATTTTGTGTAAATTTGCTCTATTGCCCCTAAATGTGTGAAAAAATGAACTTATAAAAAGGTAAAAAAGTAAATGCACATGAATAAAGACAAAAAAAATGAGTATATATGGCAAAAAGAGGAGTATAGAAATCAATTCAAAAAAAAAACATACTACAATACAGTAGCAATAGTAGAAAACCTACTAGTCCACCCAAAATTGGGTTTTGAAAAAATCAGATCTGTATCAAGTGAATAGCACCAAACCCGTGGTCATCGCCACTACAGCTATTGGCAGAACTCCGCCACCGTTACCTCCCGGAAGTCATTGGACGCGGGAGCTCCAGATCCACCGGAATACATCACTGGTAAGATCAGTTAATAGGTTAAAGGGGTGTGGAGAAGGTTAGGAGGCATCTTCAATTGCCTTGATAACTGGAACACCGCTAATAAAGTGAGAACATAATAATTTGAGACAAAAAATATTACGGTAACGTTGGATAGTTGAATCAGTTGAGTGGAATCCAGTTGGGAGGTGGGTCTAGGGTTCTTAATGAGAAAGAGAGAAGAGAATGTGAAGGTGTTGTCCTAATTATGTAAGTACAACAGTGTGTGTGTGTATTCTCTGTATATTGAGTGACCCTTAAGCTACCTTGCTAGCTCGCATTATACCCCTCTTGCATTAATTCCAGTCTCCTTTTTCATCTTCCTAATCACCCTTTTTTTAGAGTTCGGATCCTCTGTCTGACCCCTTTCGGACAGGGTATTAGTCTATCTCAGCCATTAATTCTTGCTCAAAATGAGTTTTGAGCAAAAGTGTTCGGCTCATCTCAACCGTTGATTTATGAGATCAACAGTTGAGAGGGGGTCAGATAGATGCCTGTACTGAAGGGGGTTGGACAGGGAATCTCGTGGCCTTTTTCTAAGGTGGCCATGGAAAAGTAGGTCAGCCTCCATTCCATGTACCCTACATTTTCGGGCTCTGTTCATGTCCCAATTTTCTTCCAGCTAGTTCGTTTAGGTTTGGACCATATTTGCATGGGCAGAGGCACTAAGGGACAAGTGACTCGCTTTGACTTTTTACAAGAGTATTTGATGGTATTTTGCAATCAAATTTTGCTACCTCTTAAAAATCTCTAAATTGTCCGAAATTGTTTTAAATGCATAGAAATTCCAAGCGTTTTTTTTCGTTTCGAGAGTTGATAGCGCTAGAAATGAGACTATCATTCATTATTTTTCAAATGTAACAAGTCTTTTGGGGCCAATTATGAGGAAAAATGAATTATTATTGCATTTCGATCTCATAATTAATCTCTTAATTTAGTTAGTTTTGGACTTGTGTGTAGAAAAAATATATTGCATATATATTAATCTAATTTTTGACCCATTAACTAAAATTTCTGGCTCACTCCCTGCATATATGGGCTTTTCCCTATCTAGTTTGGACCACTAATGGGTTTTTCCAGGCCCATAAAAGGCTCACAATAATGATCAGAACCGTTCATTTTTTAAAACTCGTCG